>JAVJIX010000294.1:0-157500 GCA_036785185.1 Paratrypauchen microcephalus
CGCACCTGCGTTGTTCGTCTTACTGAGACGCACAGCCATACGAAATTTCGTGTGCCTGGCACAATTATCTCACTTCCTGTTGGGCGTGGCCATGACATTGTAGATACCCTGTCAGAACAGACCCTGTCAGACCCTGTCAGACCCTGTCAGACTCTGTTAGACCCTGTCAGACTCTGTCAGACCCTGTCAGACCCTGCATGTGGCCTACATGCTGAGGCCTACATGAACCTTCGATGCTTGTCCCCACATTGCTGCTTGCAGCTATATCAGATCAAAGGTGACAAAGATCAAAGACCTTTGATCAGGGCGTTGCCTAGCAACAAATACCTCCCATTCATAACTCATCACTCCCATTCAATAAATACCTAATTTTATCGATCCGCCGTATCGCTCATATTACCGCCTATTTGAAAATCCTTCGCAATTTAACATCTCCAACGTCTTAAGATTATGTTCACCAAAATTTAAGCCCATCTGAGGTACGGTGTAGGAGAAGTGTTTCAAATTCCATTCTATGTCCAATACCCAAAAATCACACAAAAGCCCAATTATCTCACTTCCTGTTGGGCGTGGCCAAGGACATTGCAGTGAGGCGTTTGTTCGTCTTATTGAGATACACGTCCCTACCGGGGGAATTTCGTGCGCCTATCTTAAACGGTATGCCAGCTCCCGAAAGACAACGCGCTAGGGGGCGCTATCGAGCTCCTGGGGGGTCACTGGGGGACGGGACTTTGTGTGGTCGTACTGGCAGCACTTTGTGATGCCCGTGCAAAGTTTCGTTTTGTTTTGAAGCATGGGAACATGCTCAAAATTGCCCCAGCGAGTGTGAACAAGAACAAGAATAATAATAATAATAATAATTAAAGCCGCAAGCGGCGTTGGTCGGGACCTCGAACCTGCATTTGTTCGTCTTACTGAGACGCACAGCCATACCAAATTTCGTGTGCCTGGCACAATTATCTCACTTCCTGTTGGGCGTGGCCATGACATAGATACCCTGTCAGAACAGACCCTGTCAGACCCTGTCAGACCCTGTCAGACCCTGTCAGACCCCTGTCAGACTCTGTTAGACCCTGCTTCAGACCCTGCATGTGGCCTACATGCTGAGGCCCTACATGAACCTTCGATGCTTGTCCCCACATTGCTGCTTGCAGCTATATCAGATCAAAGGTACAAAGATCAAAGACCTTTGATCAGGGCGTTGCCTAGCAACAAATACCTCCCATTCATAACTCATAACTCACATTCAATAAATACCTAACTTTATCGATCCGCCGTATCGTCATATTACCGCCTATTTGAAAATCCTTTGTAATTTAACATCTCCAACGTCTTAAGATTATGTTCACCAAAATTTAAGCCTATCTGAGGTACGGTGTAGGAGAAGTGTTTCAAATTCCATACCTAACTTTATCGATCCGCCGTATCGTCATATTACCGCCTATTTGAAAATCCTTCGCAATTTAACATCTCCAACGTCTTAAGATTATGTTCACCAAAATTTAAGCCCATCTGAGGTACGGTGTAGGAGAAGTGTTTCAAATTCCATTCTATGTCCAATACTCCAAAAAATCACACAAAAGCCCAATTATCTCACTTCCTGTTGGGCGTGGCCATGACATTGCAGTGAGGGCGTTTGTTCGTCTTATTGAGATACACGTCCCTACCGAATTTCGTGCGCCTATCTTAAACGGTATGCCAGCCCCCGAAAGACAACGCGCTAGGGGGCGCTATCGAGCTCCTGGGGGTCACTGGGGGACGGGACTTTGTGTGGTCGTACTGGCAGCACTTTGTGATGCCCGTGCAAAGTTTTGTTTGTTTCTGAAGCATGGGAACATGCTCAAAATTGCCCCAGCAGAGTGTGAACAAGAACAAGAATAATAATAATAATAATAATTAAAGCCGCAAGCGGCGTTGGTCGGGACCTCGCACCTGCATTTGTTCGTCTTACTGAGACGCACAGCCATACCAAATTTCGTGTGCCTGGCACAATTATCTCACTTCCTGTTGGGCGTGGCCATGACACTTAGATACCCTGTCAGAACAGACCCTGTCAGACCCTGTCAGACCCTGTCAGACCCTGTCAGACCCTGTCAGACTCTGTTAGACCCTGTCCAGACCCTGCATGTGGCCTACATGCTGAGGCCTACATGAACGCTTCGATGCTTGTCCCCACATTGCTGCTTGCAGCTAAGTACTCAGATCAAAGGTACAAAGATCAAAGACCTTTGATCAGGGCGTTGCCTAGCAACAAATACCTCCCATTCATAACTCATAACTCAGCATTCAATAAATACCTAACTTTATCGATCCGCCGTATCGTCATATTACCGCCTATTTGAAAATCCTTTTGTAATTTAACATCTCCAACGTCTTAAGATTATGTTCAACCGAAAAATTAAGCCTATCTGAGTGTACGGTGTAGGAGAAGTGTTTCAAATTCCATACCTAAATTTATCGATCTGCCGTATCGTCATATTACCGCCTATTTGAAAATCCTTCGCAATTTAACATCTCCAACGTCTTAAGATTATGTTCCACTAAGAATTTAAGCCCATCTGAGGTACGGTGTAGGAGAAGTGTTTCAAATTCCATTCTATGTCAAATACCCCAAAATCACACAAAAGCCCAATTATCTCACTTCCTGTTGGGTGTGGCCATGACATTGCAGTGAGGGCGTTTGTTCGTCTTATTGAGATACACGTCCCTACCGAATTTCGTGCGCCTATCTTAAACGGTATGCCAGCCCCGAAAGACAACGCGCTAGGGGGCGCTATCGGAGCTCCTGGGGGTCACTGGGGGACGGGACTTTGTGTGGTCGTACTGGCAGCACTTTGTGATGCCCGTGCAAAGTTTCGTTTCTGTTTTGAAGCATGGGAACATGCTCAAAATTGCCCCAGCGAGTGTGAACAAGAACAAGAATAATAATAATTAAAGCCGCAAGCGGCGTTGGTCGGGACCTCGCACCTGCGTTTGTTCGTCTTACTGAGACCAGCACAGCCATACCAAATTTCGTGTGCCTGGCACAATTATCTCACTTCCTGTTGGGCGTGGCCATGACATTGTAGATACCCTGTCCAGAGACAGACCCTGTCAGATCAAAGGTACAAAGATCAAAGCACCTTTTGGATCAGGGCGTTGCCTAGCAACAAATACCTCCCATTCATAACTCATCACTCCCATTCAATAAATACCTAATTTTATTGATCCGCCGTATCGTCATATTACCGCCTATTTAAAAATCCTTCGCAATTTAACATCTCCAACGTCTTAAGATTATGTTCACCAAAATTTAAGCCTATCTGAGGTACGGTGTAGGAGAAGTGTTTCCAAATTCCATACCTAACTTTATCGATCCGCCGTATCGTCATATTACCGCCTATTTGAAAATCCTTCGGCAATTTAACGTCTCCAACGTCTTAAGATTATGTTCACCAAAATTTAAGCCCATCTGAGGTACGGTGTAGGAGAAGTGTTTCAAATTCCATTCTATGTCCAATACCCAAAAATCACACAAAAGCCCAATTATCTCACTTCCTGTTGGGCGTGGCCATGACATTGCAGTGAGGCGGTTTGTTCGTCTTATTGAGATACACGTCCCTACCGAATTTCGTGCGCCTATCTTAAACGGTATGCCAGCCCCGAAAGACAACGCGCTAGGGCGCTATCGAGCTCCTGGGGGTCACTGGGGGACGAGACTTTGTGTGGTCGTACTGGCAGCACTTTGTGATGCCCGTGCAAAGTTTCGTTCGTTTTGAAGCATGGGAACATAAGCTCAAAATTGCCCCAGCGAGTGTGAACAAGAACAAGAATAATAATAATAATAGGGAAACAAAGCAACAACAATAGGGACCCTTCGCCCCCTTCGAGGCTCCGGTCCCTAATAATACGGAAACAAAGCAACAACAATAGGGACCTTCGTCCCCCTTCGGAGCTGTCTTCGGTCCCTAATTAAAGCCGGGCAAGCGGCGTTGGTCGGGACCTCGCACCTGCGTTTTTTTCGACTTACTGAGACGCACAGCCATACCAAATTTCGTGTGCCTGGCACAATTATCTCACTTCCTGTTGGGCGTGGCCATGACATTGTAGATACCCTGTCAGAACAGACCCTGTCAGACCCTGTCAGACCCTGTTCAGACCCTGTCAGGACCCTGTCAGACTCTGTTAGACCCTGTCAGACTCTGCATGTGGCCTCCATGCTGAGGCCTACATGAACCTTCGACGCTTGTCCCCACATTGCTGCTTGCAGCTATATCAGATCAAAGGTACAAAGATCAAAGACCTTTGATCAGGGCGTTGCCTAGCAACAAATACCTCCCATTACATAACTCATCACTCCCATTCAATAAATACCTAAATTTATTGATCCGCCGTATCGTCATATTACCGCCTATTTGAAAAATCCTTCGGCAATTTTACATCTCCAACGTCTTAAGATTATGTTCACCAAAATTTAAGCCTATCTGAGGTACGGTGTAGGAGAAGATGTTTCAAATTCCATACCTAACTTTATCGATCCGCCGTATCGTCATATTACCGCCTATTTGAAAATCCTTCGCAATTTAACATCTCCAACGTCTTAAGATTATGTTCACCAAAATTTAAGCCCATCTGAGGTACGGTGTAGGAGAAGTGTTTCAAATTCCATTCTATGTCCAATACCCAAAAATCACACAAAAGCCCAATTATCTCACTTCCTGTTGGGCGTGGCCATGACATTGCAGTGAGGTGTTTGTTCGTCTTATTGAGATACACGTCCCTACCGAATTTCGTGCGCCTATCTTAAACGGTATGCCAGCCCCGGAAGACAACGCGCTAGGGGGCGCTATCGAGCTCCTGGGGGTCACTGGGGGACGGGACTTTGTGTGGTCCCTACTGGCAGCACTTTGTGATGCCACGTGCAAAGTTTCGTTTCGTTTTTGAAGCATGGGAACATGCTCAAAATTGCCCCAGCGAGTGTGAACAAGAACAAGAATAATAATAATAATAATAATAATAATAATAATAATAATAATAATAATAATAGGGAAACAAAGCAACAACAATAGGGACCTTTCGTCCCCTCTCTCGGGGCTCGGTCCCTAATTAAAGCCGCAAGCGGCGTTGGTCGGGACCTCGCACCTGCGTTTGTTCGTCTTACTGAGACGCACAGCCATACCAAATTTCGTGTGCTCCTTGGCACAATTATCTCACTTCCTGCTGGGCGTGGCCAAAGACAGATCAAAGGTACAAAGATCAAAGATCTTTGATCAGCGCGTTGCCTAGCAACACATAACCTCCCATTCATAACTCATAACTCCCATTCAATAAATACCTAACTTTTCTATTGATCCGCCGTATTGTCATATTACCGCCTATTTGAAAATCCTTCGCAATTTAACATCTCCAACGTCTTAAGATTATGTTCTACCAAAATTTAAGCCTATCTGAGGTACGGTGTAGGAGAAGTGTTTCAAATTCCATACCTAACTTTATCGATCCGCCGTATCGTCATATTACCGCTCTATTTGAAAATCCTTCTGCAATTTAACATCTCCAACGTCTTAAGATTATGTTCACCAAAATTTAAGCCTATCTGAGGTACGGTGTAGGAGAGAGTGTTTCAAATTCCATTCTAAGTCAAATACCCCAAAATCACACAAAAGGCCAATTATCTCACTTCCTGTAGGGCGTGGCCATGACATTTGCAGTGAGGCATTTGTTCGTCTTATTGAGATACACGTCCCTACCGAATTTCGTGCGCCTATCTTAAACGGTATGCCAGCCCCGAAAGACAACGCGCTAGGGGGCGCTATCGAGCTTCCTGGGGGTCACTGGGGGACGAGACTTTGTGTGGTCGTACTGGCAGCACTTTGTGATGCCCACGTGCAAAATTTCGTTCGTTTTGAAGCATGGGAACATGCTCAAAATTGCCCCAGCGTGTATGAACAAGAATAATAATAATAATTAAAGCCGCAAGCGGCGTTGGTCGGGACCTCGCACCTGCGTTTGTTCGTCTTACTGAGACGCACACCCATACCGGAATTTCGTGTGCCTGGCAAAAATGGTAAGCCATATCGGACAATTTTTCCTGTTAGGGGCTCAGCTAGCGGGTAGATTTCTGACAGTTCACTGGCCTGCCTCAGTATGGGGGCGCTATGTCAGACTGCCAGTTATTTGGCATGAAAATCTTGGTAGTGATCCTCATCTACATTACCCTGTGAAGTTTTAGTCTTCAGAAGAACTCTCAAATTCAATAAAAACCTCCCATTCATAACTCCCATTCAATAAATACCTAAGTTTATCGATCCGCCGTATCGTCATATTACCGTCTATTTGAAAATCCTTCGCAATTGCTAACATCTCCAACGTCTTCAAAGATTATGTTCACCAAAAATTTAAGCTCATCTGAGATACGTTGTAGGAGAAGTGTCTGCTAAATGAAGTGGTGACACACCTCCTATTGAATTTGGCACTTTCAAATGGTAGCAAAATTCATCAGGCCGCCATTTTGTCATCTTACAAGATATCAAAAATCCCTTTCTGCAATTTAACATCTCCATTGTCTTGAGCTCATGTACACCAAAATCTACGCCCATCTGATGTACGGTGTAGGAGGAGTGTTTTAAAATCCATTGTATGTCTTATCACACAAAATCTCAATACAAGTCTTTTTATCTCACTTCCTGTTGGGCGTGGCCATGACATTGTAATTACAATTTTGTTCATCTTAGTGAGATACACACCCATACCAACTTTCGTGTGTCTGGCTGAAATCGTATGCCACCCACGATCCTCTTTGTGTTAAAACGCTCATTTGCTGTACATTTTCTGACAGTTCACTGGCCTGTCATATGGGGGCGCTATGTCAGACTGCCAGTTATTTGGCATGAAAATCTTGGTAGTCCTCATCTACATTACCCTGTGAAGTTTTAGTCTGAGGAAGAACTCCAAATTCAATAAAAGCCTCCTATTCATAATTCATAACTCCCATTCAATAAATACCTAACTTTATCGATCCGCCGTATCGTCATATTACCGCCTATTTGAAAATCCTTCACAATTTATCATCTCCAATGTCTTAAGATTATGTTCACCAAAATTTAAGCCCATCTGAGGTTCGGTGTAGGAGAAGTGTTTCAAATTCCATTGTCTGTCCAATATTACAAAATCACACAAAATGCCAATTATCTCACTTCCCGTTGGGCGTGGCCATGACATTGCAGTGAGGCGTTTGTTCGTCTTATTGAGATACACGTCCCTACCAAATTTCGTGTGCCTATCTTAAACGGAACTCCAAATTCAATAAATAACTCCCATCCATAACTCATAACTCATACCTAATTTTATCGATCCGCTGTATCGTCATATTACCGCCTATTTGAAAATCCTTCGCAATTTAACATCTCCACCATCTTAAGATTATGTTCACCAAAATTTAAGCCCGTCTGATGTACGGTGTAGGAGAAGTGTTTCAAATTCCATTGTATGTCAAATTTCACAAAAGGCCAATTATCTCACTTCCTGTTGGGCGTGGACATGACATTGCAGTGAGGCGTTTGTTTGTCTTATTGAGATACACGTCCCTACCGAATTTCGTGCGCCTATCTTAAACGGTATGCCAGCCCCGAAAGACAACGCGCTAGGGGGCGCTATCGAGCTCCTGGGGGTCACCGGGGGACGGGTCTTTTTGGAGGCGTAGCTGCCGCCCTACGTGATGCCCCTGCAAAGTCACGTTCGTTTTGAAGCATGGGAACATGCTCCAAATTGCCCAAAAGCGTGTGAACAAGAACAAGAATAATAATAATTAAAGCCGCAAGCGGCGTTGGTCGGGACCTCGCACCTGCGTTTGTTCGTCTTACTGAGACGCACACCCATACCGAATTTCGTGTGCCTGGCAAAAATGGTAAGCCATATCGGATAATTTTTCCTGTTAGGGGCTCAGCTAGCGGTAGATTTGACAGTTCACTGACCTGTCATATGGGGGCGCTATGTCAGACTGCCAGTTATTTGGCATGAAAATCTTGGTAGTCCTCATCTACATTACCCTGTGAAGTTTTACTCTGAGGAAGAACTCCAAATTCAATAAAAACCTCCCATTCATAACTCATATCTCCCATTCAATAAATACCTAAGTTTATCGATCCGCCGTATCGTCATATTACCGTCTATTTGAAAATCCTTCGCAATTTAACATCTCCAACGTCTTAAGATTATGTTCACCAAAATTTAAGCCCATCTGAGGTACGGTGTAGGAGAAGTGTCTGCTAAATGAAGTGGTGACACACCTCCTATTGCATTTGGCACTTTCAAATGGTAGCAAAATTCATCAGGCCGCCATTTTGTCATCTTACAAGATATCAAAAATCCCTTCGCAATTTAACATCTCCAATGTCTTGAGCTTATGTACACCCAAAATTTACGCCCATCTGATGTATGGTGTAGGAGGAGTGTTTTTTTTAAAAATCCATTTTATGTCATATCACACAAAATCGCAATACAAGTCTTCTTATCTCACTTCCTGTTGGGTGTGGCCATGACATTGTAATTACAAAATTGTTCATCTTAGTGAGATACACACCCATACCAACTTTCGTGTGTCTGGCTGAAATCGTATGCCACCCACGATCCTCTTTGTGTTAAAGTGCTCATTTGCTGTACATTTTCTGACAGTTCACTGGCCTGTCATATGGGGGCGCTATGTCAGACTGCCAGTTATTTGGCATGAAAATCTTGGTAGTCCTTATGTACATTACCCTGTGAAGTTTTAGTCTGAGGAAGAACTCCAAATTCAATAAAAACCTCCTATTCATAATTCATAACTCCCATTCAATAAATACCTAAGTTTATCGATCCACCGTATCGTCATATTACCGCCTATTTGAAAATCCTTCGCAATTTATCATCTCCAACGTGTTAAGATTATGTTCACCAAAATTTAAGCCCATCTGAGGTTCGGTGTAGGAGAAGTGTTTCAAATTCCATTGTATGTCCAATATTACAAAATCACACAAAATGCCAATTATCTCACTTCCTGTTGGGCGTGGCCATGACATTGCAGTGAGGCGTTTGTTCGTCTTATTGAGATACACGTCCCTACCGAATTTTGTGTGCCTATCTTAAACGGAACTCCAAATTCAATAAATAACTCCCATCCATAACTCATAACTCATATCTAATTTTATCGATCCGCTGTATCGTCATATTACCGCCTATTTGAAAATCCTTCGCAATTTAACATCTCCAACATCTTAAGATTATGTTCACCAAAATTTAAGCCCATCTGAGGTACGGTGTAGGAGAAGTGTTTCAAAATCCATTGTATGTCAAATTTAAAAAAAGGCCAATTATCTCACTTCCTGTTGGGCGTGGCCATGACATTGCAGTGAGGCGTTTGTTTGTCTTATTGAGATACACGTCCCTACCGAATTCCGTGCGCCTATCTTAAACGGTATGCCAGCCCCGAAAGACAACGCGCTAGGGGGCGCTATCGAGCTCCTGGGGGTCACCGGGGGACGGGTCTTTTTGGAGACGTAGCTGCCGCCCTACGTGATGCCCCTGCAAAGTCACGTTCGTTTTGAAGCATGGGAACATGCTCAAAATTGCCCAAAAGCGCGTGAACAAGAACAAAAAAAATAATAATAGAGAAACAGAGCGAGAACAATAGGGACCTCGTGCCCCTTCGGGCTCGGTCCCTAATAATAGAGAAACAGAGCAACTTCAATAGGGACCTTCGTGCTCCTCTCGGGCTCGGTCCCTAATAATAATAATAGAGAAACAGAGCGAGAACAATAGGGACCTTCGTGCTCCTTCGGCTCGGTCCCTAATAATAATAGAGAAACAGAGCAACTTCAATAGGGACCTTCGTGCCCCTTCGGGCTCGGTCCCTAATAATAATAATAATAATTAAAGCCGCAAGCGGCGTTGGTCGGGACCTCGCACCTGCGTTTGTTCGTCTTACTGAGACGCACAGCCATACCAAATTTCGTGTGCCTGGCACAATTATCTCACTTCCCTGTTGGGCGTGGCCATGACATTGTAGATACCCTGTCAGAACAGACCCTGTCAGACCCTGTCAGACCCTGTCAGACCCTGTCAGACTCTGTTAGGACCCTGTCAGACCCTGCATGTGGCCTACATGCTGAGGCCTACATGAACCTTCGATGCTTGTCCCCACATTGCTGCTTGCAGCTATATCAGATCAAAGGTACAAAGATCAAAGACCTTTGATCAGGGCGTTGCCTAGCAACAAATACCTCCCATTCATAACTCATCACTCCCATTCAATAAATACCTAACTTTATCGATCCGCCGTATCGTCATATTACCGCCTATTTGAAAATCCTTCGCAATTTAACATCTCCAACGTCTTAAGATTATGTTCACAAAAATTTAAGCCCATCTGAGGTACGGTGTAGGAGAAGTGTTTCAAATTCCATTCTATGTCCAATACCCAAAAATCACACAAAAGCCCAATTATCTCACTTCCTGTTGGGCGTGGCCATGACATTGCAGTGAGGCGTTTGTTCGTCTTATTGAGATACACGTCCCTACCGAATTTCGTGCACCTATCTTAAGCGATATGCCAGCCCCAAAAGACAACGTGCTAGGGGGCGCTATCGAGCTCCTGGGGGTCCCCGGGGGACGGGACTTTGTGTGGTCGTACAGGCAGCACTTTGTGATGCCCGTGCAAAGTTTCGTTTTCCGTTTTGAAGCATGGGAACATGCTCAAAATTGCCCCAGCGTGTATGAACAAGAATAATAATAATACGGAAACAAAGCAACAACAATAGGGACCTCGTCCCCCTTCGGGCTCGGTCCCTAATTAAAGCCGCAAGCGGCGTTGGTCGGGACCTCGCACCTGCGTTTGTTCGTCTTACCACTGAGACGCACAGCCATACCGAATTTCGTGTGCCTGGCACAATTATCTCACTTCCTGTTGGGCGTGGCCAAAGACAGATCAAAGGTACAAAGATCAAAGATCTTTGATCAGGGTGTTGCCTAGCAACACATACCTCCCATTCATAACTCATAACTCCCAGTCAATAAATACCTAACTTTATTGATCCGCCGTATTGTCATATTACCGCCTATTTGAAAATCCTTCGCAATTTAACATCTCCAACATCTTAAGATTATGTTCACCAAAATTTAAGCCTATCTGAGGTACGGTGTAGGAGAAGTGTTTCAAATTCCATTCTATGTCCAATACCCAAAAATCACACAAAAGCCCAATTATCTCACTTCCTGTTGGGCGTGGCCATGACATTGCAGTGAGGTGTTTGTTCGTCTTATTGAGATACACGTCCCCTACCGAATTTCGTGCGCCTATCTTAAACGGTATGCCAGCCCCGAAAGACAACGCGCTAGGGGGCGCTATCGAGCTCCTGGGGGTCACTGGGGGACGGGACTTTTGTGGTGGTCGTACTGGCAGCACTTTGTGATGCCCGTGCAAAGTTTCGTTCGTTTTGAAGCATGGGAACATGCTCAAAATTGCCCCAGCGAGTGTGAACAAGAACAAGAATAATTAAAGCCGCAAGCGGCGTTGGTCGGGACCTCGCACCTGCGTTTGTTCGTCTTACTGAGACGCACAGCCATACCAAATTTCGTGTGCCTGGCACAATTATCTCACTTCCTGTTGGGCGTGGCCATGACATTGTAGATACCCTGTCAGAACAGACCCTGTCAGACCCTGTCAGACCCTGTCAGACCCTGTCAAACCCTGTCAGACTCTGTTAGACCCTGTCAGACCCTGCATGTGGCCTACATGCTGAGGCCTACATGAACCTTCGATGCTTGTCCCCACATTGCTGCTTGCAGCTATATCAGATCAAAGGTACAAAGATCAAAGACCTTTGATCAGGGCGTTGCCTAGCAACAAATACCTCCCATTCATAACTCATCACTTCCATTCCATAAATACCTAACTTTATCGATCCGCCGTATCGTCATATTACCGCCTATTTGAAAATCCTTTGCAATTTAACATCTCCAACGTCTTAAGATTATGTTCACCAAAATTTAAGCCTATCTGAGGTACGGTGTAGGAGAAGTGTTTCAAATTCCATTCTATGTCCAATACCCAAAAATCACACAAAAGCCCAATTATCTCACTTCCTGTTGGGCGTGGCCATGACATTGCAGTGAGGCGTTTGTTCGTCTTATTGAGATACACGTCCCTACCGAATTTCGTGCGCCTATCTTAAACGGTATGCCAGCCCCGAAAGACAACGCGCTAGGGGGCGCTATCGAGCTCCTGGGGGTCACTGGGGGACGGGACTTTGTGTGGTCGTACTGGCAGCACTTTGTGATGCCCGTGCAAAGTTTCGTCGTTCGTTTTGAAGCATGGGAACATGCTCAAAATTGCCCCAGCGAGTGTGAACAAGAACAAGAATAATAATAATTAAAGCCGCAAGCGGCGTTGGTCGGGACCTCGCACCTGCGTTTGTTCGTCTTACTGAGACGCACAGCCATACCAAATTTCGTGTGCCTGGCACAATTATCTCACTTCCTGTTGGGCGTGGCCATGACATTGTAGATACCCTGTCAGAACAGACCCTGTCAGACCCTGTCAGACCCTGTCAGACTCTGTTAGACCCTGTCAGACCCTGCATGTGGCCTACATGCTGAGGCCTACATGAACCTTCGATGCTTGTCCCCACATTGCTGCTTGCAGGTATATCAGATCAAAGGTACAAAGATCAAAGATCTTTGATCAGGGCGTTGCCTAGCAACAAATACCTCCCATTCATAACTCATCACTCCCATTCAATAAATACCTAACTTTATCGATCCGCCGTATCGTCATATTACCGCCTATTTGAAAATCCTTCGCAATTTAACATCTCCAACGTCTTAAGATTATGTTCACCAAAATTTAAGCCCATCTGAGGTACGGTGTAGGAGAAGTGTTTCAAATTCCATTCTATGTCCAATACCCCAAAATCACACAAAATGCCAATTATCTCACTTCCTGTTGGGCGTGGCCATGACATTGCAGTGAGGCATTTGTTCGTCTTATTGAGATACACGTCCCTACCGAATTTCGTGCGCCTATCTTAAACGGTATGCCAGCCCCGAAAGACAACGCGCTAGGGGGCGCTATCGAGCTCCTGGGGGTCACTGGGGGACGGGACTTTGTGTGGTCGTACTGGCAGGACTTTGTGATGCCCGTGCAAAGTTTCGTTCGTTTTGAAGCATGGGAACATGCTCAAAATTGCCCCAGCGTGTATGAACAAGAATAATAATAATAATAATAATAATACGGAAACGAAGCAACAACAATAGGGACCTTCGTCCCCCTTCGGGCTCGGTCCCTAATTAAAGCCGCAAGCGGCGTTGGTCGGGACCTCGCACCTGCATTTGTTCGTCTTACTGAGACGCACAGCCATACCAAATTTCGTGTGCCTGGCACAATTATCTCACTTCCTGTTGGGCGTGGCCATGACATAGATACCCTGTCAGAACAGACCCTGTCAGACCCTGTCAGACCCTGTCAGACTCTGTTAGACCCTGTCAGACTCTGTCAGACCCTGTCAGACCCTGCATGTGGCCTACATGCTGAGGCCTACATGAACCTTCGATGCTTGTCCCCACATTGCTGCTTGCAGCTATATCAGATCAAAGGTACAAAGATCAAAGACCTTTGATCAGGGCGTTGCCTAGCAACAAATACCTCCCATTCATAACTCATCACTCCCATTCAATAAATACCTAACTTTATCGATCCGCCGTATCGTCATATTACCGCCTATTTGAAAATCCTTCGCAATTTAACATCTCCAACGTCTTAAGATTATGTTCACCAAAATTTAAGCCTATCTGAGGTACGGTGTAGGAGAAGTGTTTCAAATTCCATACCTAACTTTATCGATCCGCCGTATCGTCATATTACCGCCTATTTGAAAATCCTTCGCAATTTAACATCTCCAACGTCTTAAGATTATGTTCACCAAAATTTAAGCCCATCTGAGGTACGGTGTAGGAGAAGTGTTTCAAATTCCATTGTATGTCCAATACCCAAAAATCACACAAAAACCCAATTATCTCACTTCCTGTTGGGCGTGGCCATGACATTGCAGTGAGGCGTTTGTTCGTCTTATTGAGATACACGTCCCTACCGAATTTCGTGCGCCTATCTTAAACGGTATGCCAGCCCCGAAAGACAACGCGCTAGGGGGCGCTATCGAGCTCCTGGGGGTCACTGGGGGACGGGACTTTGTATGGTCGTACTGGCAGCACTTTGTGATGCCCGTGCAAAGTTTCGTTCATTTTAAAGCATGGGAACATGCTCAAAATTGCCCCAGCGAGTGTGAACAAGAACAAGAATAATAATAATAATAATAATAATAATAATTAAAGCCGCAAGCGGCGTTGGTCGGGACCTCGCACCTGCGTTTGTTCGTCTTACTGAGACGCACAGCCATACCAAATTTCGTGTGCCTGGCACAATTATCTCACTTCCTGTTGGGCGTGGCCATGACATTGTAGATACCCTGTCAGAACAGACCCTGTCAGACCCTGTCAGACCCTGTCAGACTCTGTTAGACCCTGTCAGACCCTGCATGTGGCCTACATGCTGAGGCCTACATGAACCTTCGATGCTTGTCCCCACATTGCTGCTTGCAGCTATATCAGATCAAAGGTACAAAGATCAAAGACCTTTGATCAGGGCGTTGCCTAGCAACAAATACCTCCCATTCATAACTCATCACTCCCATTCAATAAATACCTAACTTTATCGATCCGCCGTATCGTCATATTACCGCCTATTTGAAAATCCTTCGCAATTTAACATCTCCAACGTCTTAAGATTATGTTCACCAAAATTTAAGCCCATCTGAGGTACGGTGTAGGAGAAGTGTTTCAAATTCCATTCTATGTCCAATACCCCAAAATCACACAAAATGCCAATTATCTCACTTCCTGTTGGGCGTGGCCATGACATTGCAGTGAGGCATTTGTTCGTCTTATTGAGATACACGTCCCTACCGAATTTCGTGCGCCTATCTTAAACGGTATGCCAGCCCCGAAAGACAACGCGCTAGGGGGCGCTATCGAGCTCCTGGGGGTCACTGGGGGACGGGACTTTGTGTGGTCGTACTGGCAGGACTTTGTGATGCCCGTGCAAAGTTTCGTTCGTTTTGACGCATGGGAACATGCTCAAAATTGCCCCAGCGTGTATGAACAAGAATAATAATAATAATAATAATAATAATACGGAAACGAAGCAACAACAATAGGGACCTTCGTCCCCCTTCGGGCTCGGTCCCTAATAATAGGGAAACAAAGCAACAACAATAGGGACCTTCGTCCCCCTTCGGGGCTCGGTCCCTAATTAAAGCCGCAAGCGGCGTTGGTCGGGACCTCGCACCTGCGTTTGTTCGTCTTACTGAGATGCACAGCCATACGAAATTTCGTGTGCCTGGCACAATTATCTCACTTCCTGTTGGGCGTGGCCATGACATTGTAGATACCCTGTCAGAACAGACCCTGTCAGACCCTGTCAGACCCTGTCAGACCCTGTTCAGACTCTGTTAGACCCTGTCAGACTCTGTCAGACCCTGTCAGACCCTGCATGTGGCCTCCATGCTGAGGCCTACATGAACCTTCGATGCTTGTCCTCACATTGCTGCTTGCAGCTATATCAGATCAAAGGTACAAAGATCAAAGACCTTTGATCAGGGCGTTGCCTAGCAACAAATACCTCCCATTCATAACTCATCACTCCGATTCAATAAATACCTAAGTTTATCGATCCGCCGTATCGTCATATTACCGCCTATTTGAAAATCCTTCGCAATTTAACATCTCCAACGTCTTAAGATTATGTTCACCAAAATTTAAGCCTATCTGAGGTACGGTGTAGGAGAAGTGTTTCAAATTCCATACCTAACTTTATCGATCCGCCGTATCGTCATATTACCGCCTATTTGAAAATCCTTCGCAATTTAACATCTCCAACGTCTTAAGATTATGTTCACCAAAATTTAAGCCCATCTGAGGTACGGTGTAGGAGAAGTGTTTCAAATTCCATTCTATGTCCAATACCCAAAAATCACACAAAAGCCCAATTATCTCACTTCCTGTTGGGCGTGGCCATGACATTGCAGTGAGGCGTTTGTTCGTCTTATTGAGATACACGTCCCTACCGAATTTCGTGCGCCTATCTTAAACGGTATGCCAGCCCCGAAAGACAACGCGCTAGGGGGCGCTATCGAGCTCCTGGGGGTCACTGGGGGACGGGACTTTGTGTGGTCGTACTGGCAGCACTTTGTGATGCCCGTGCAAAGTTTCGTTCGTTTTGAAGCATGGGAACATGCTCAAAATTGCCCCAGCGAGTGTGAACAAGAACAAGAATAATAATAATAATAATAATAATAATAATAATAATAATAATAGGGAAACAAAGCAACAACAATAGGGACCTTCGTCCCCCTTCGGGGCTCGGTCCCTAATAATAATAATTAAAGCCGCAAGCGGCGTTGGTCGGGACCTCGCACCTGCGTTTGTTCGTCTTACTGAGACGCACAGCCATACGAAATTTCGTGTGCCTGGCACAATTATCTCACTTCCTGTTGGGCGTGGCCATGACATTGTAGATACCCTGTCAGAACAGACCCTGTCAGACCCTGTCAGACTCTGTTAGACCCTGTCAGACCCTGTCAGACTCTGTTAGACCCTGTCAGACCCTGCATTTGGCCTACATGCTGTGGCCTACATGAACCTTCGATGCTTGTCCCCACATTGCTGCTTGCAGCTATATCAGATCAAAGGTACAAAGATCAAAGACCTTTGATCAGGGCGTTGCCTAGCAACAAATACCTCCCATTCATAACTCATCACTCCCATTCAATAAATACCTAATTTTATCGATCCGCCGTATCGTCATATTACCGCCTATTTGAAAATCCTTCGCAATTTAACATCTCCAACGTCTTAAGATTATGTTCACCAAAATTTAAGCCTATCTGAGGTACGGTGTAGGAGAAGTGTTTCAAATTCCATACCTAAATTTATCGATCCGCCGTATCGTCATATTACCGCCTATTTGAAAATCCTTCGCAATTTAACATCTCCAACGTCTTAAGATTATGTTCACTAAAATTTAAGCCCATCTGAGGTACGGTGTAGGAGAAGTGTTTCAAATTCCATTCTATGTCCAATACCCAAAAATCACACAAAAGCCCAATTATCTCACTTCCTGTTGGGCGTGGCCATGACATTGCAGTGAGGCGTTTGTTCGTCTTATTGAGATACACGTCCCTACCGAATTTCGTGCGCCTATCTTAAACGGTATGCCAGCCCCGAAAGACAACGCGCTAGGGGGCGCTATCGAGCTCCTGGGGGTCACTGGGGGACGGGACTTTGTGTGGTCGTACTGGCAGCACTTCGTGATGCCCGTGCAAAGTTTCGTTCGTTTTGAAGCATGGGAACATGCTCAAAATTGCCCCAGCGAGTGTGAACAAGAACAAGAATAATAATAATAATAATAATTAAAGCCGCAAGCGGCGTTGGTCGGGACCTCGCACCTGCGTTTGTTCGTCTCACTGAGACGCACACCCATACCGAATTTCGTGTGCCTGGCAAAAATGGTAAGCCATATCGGACAATTTTTCCTGTTAGGGGCTCAGCTAGCGGTAGATTTCTGACAGTTCACTGGCCTGTCATATGGGGGCGCTATGTCAGACTGCCAGTTATTTGGCATGAAAATCTTGGTAGTCCTCATCTACATTACCCTGTGAAGTTTTAGTCTGAGGAAGAACTCCAAATTCAATAAAAACCTCCCATTCATAACTCATAACTCCCATTCAATAAATACCTAACTTTATCGATCCGCCGTATCGTCATATTACCGCCTATTTGAAAATCCTTCGCAAATTAACATCTCCAACGTCTTAAGACTATGTTCACCAAAATTTAAGCCCATCTGAGGTACGTTGTAGGAGAAATGTTTCAAAATGAAGTGGTGACACACTTCCTATTGAATTTGGCACTTTCAAATGGTAGCAAAATTCATCAGGCCGCCATTTTGTCATCTTACAAGATATCAAAAATCCCTTCGCAATTTAACATATCCATTGTCTTGAGCTCATGTACACCAAAATTTACGCCCATCTGATGTACGGTGTAGGAGGAGTGTTTTAAAATCCATTGTATGTCTTATCACACAAAATCTCAATACAAGTCTTCTTATCGCACTTCCTGTTGGGCGTGGCCATGACATTGTAATTACAATTTTGTTCAGCTTAGTGAGATACACACCCATACCAACTTTCGTGTGTCTGGCTGAAATCGTATGCCACCCACGATCCTCTTTGTGTTAAAACGCTCATTTGCTGTACATTTTCTGACAGTTCACTGGCCTGTCATATGGGGGCGCTATGTCAGACTGCCAGTTATTTGGCATGAAAATCTTGGTAGTCCTCATCTACATTACCCTGTGAAGTTTTAGTCTGAGGAAGAACTCCAAATTCAATAAATACCTCCTATTCATAATTCATAACTCCCATTCAATAAATACCTAAGTTTATCGATCCGCCGTATCGTCATATTACCGCCTATTTGAAAATCCTTCGCAATTTATCATCTCCAATGTCTTAAGATTATGTTCACCAAAATTTAAGCCCATCTGAGGTTCGGTGTAGGAGAAGTGTTTCAAATTCCATTGTCTGTCCAATATTACAAAATCACACAAAATGCCAATTATCTCACTTCCTGTTGGGCGTGGCCATGACATTGCAGTGAGGCGTTTGTTCGTCTTATTGAGATACACGTCCCTACCGAATTTCGTGCGCCTATCTTAAACGAAACTCCAAATTCAATAAATAACTCCCATCCATAACTCATAACTCATACCTAACTTTATCGATCCGCCGTATCGTCATATTACCGCCTATTTGAAAATCCTTCGCAATTTAACATCTCCACCATCTTAAGATTATGTTCACCAAAATTTAAGCCCATCTGAGGTACGGTGTAGGAGAAGTGTTTCAAATTCCATTGTATGTCAAATTTCACAAAAGGCCAATTATCTCACTTCCTGTTGGGCGTGGACATGACATTGCAGTGAGGCGTTTGTTTGTCTTATTGAGATACACGTCCCTACCGAATTTCGTGCGCCTATCTTAAACGGTATGCCAGCCCCGAAAGACAACGCGCTAGGGGGCGCTATCGAGCTCCTGGGGGTCACCGGGGGACGGGTCTTTTTGGAGGCGTAGCTGCCGCCCTACGTGATGCCCCTGCAAAGTCACGTTCGTTTTGAAGCATGGGAACATGCTCAAAATTGCCCAAAAGCGTGTGAACAAGAACAAAAAAAATAATAATAATTAAAGCCGCAAGCGGCGTTGGTCGGGACCTCGCACCTGCGTTTGTTCGTCTTACTGAGACGCGCACCCATACCGAATTTCGTGTGCCTGGCAAAAATGGTAAGCCATATCGGATAATTTTTCCTGTTAGGGGCTCAGCTAGCGGTAGATTTGACAGTTCACTGACCTGTCATATGGGGGCGCTATGTCAGACTGCCAGTTATTTGGCATGAAAATCTTGGTAGTCCTCATCTACATTACCCTGTGAAGTTTTACTCTGAGGAAGAACTCCAAATTCAATAAAAACCTCCCATTCATAACTCATATCTCCCATTCAATAAATACCTAAGTTTATCGATCCGCCGTATCGTCATATTACCGCCTATTTGAAAATCCTTCGCAATTTAACATCTCCAACGTCTTAAGATTATGTTCACCAAAATTTAAGCCCATCTGAGGTACGGTGTAGGAGAAGTGTCTGCTAAATGAAGTGGTGACACACCTCCTATTGCATTTGGCACTTTCAAATGGTAGCAAAATTCATCAGGCCGCCATTTTGTCATCTTACAAGATATCAAAAATCCCTTCGCAATTTAACATCTCCAATGTCTTGAGCTTATGTACACCAAAATTTACGCCCATCTGATGTACGGTGTAGGAGGAGTGTTTTAAAATCCATTTTATGTCATATCACACAAAATCGCAATACAAGTCTTCTTATCTCACTTCCTGTTGGGCGTGGCCATGACATTGTAATTACAAAATTGTTCATCTTAGTGAGATACACACCCATACCAACTTTCGTGTGTCTGGCTGAAATCGTATGCCACCCACGATCCTCTTTGTGTTAAAGTGCTCATTTGCTGTACATTTTCTGACAGTTCACTGGCCTGTCATATGGGGGCGCTATGTCAGACTGCCAGTTATTTGGCATGAAAATCTTGGTAGTCCTCATGTACATTACCCTGTGAAGTTTTAGTCTGAGGAAGAACTCCAAATTCAATAAAAACCTCCTATTCATAATTCATAACTCCCATTCAATAAATACCTAAGTTTATCGATCCGCCGTATCGTCATATTACCGCCTATTTGAAAATCCTTCGCAATTTATCATCTCCAACGTGTTAAGATTATGTTCACCAAAATTTAAGCCCATCTGAGGTTCGGTGTAGGAGAAGTGTTTCAAATTCCATTGTATGTCCAATATTACAAAATCACACAAAATGCCAATTATCTCACTTCCTGTTGGGCGTGGCCATGACATTGCAGTGAGGCGTTTGTTCGTCTTATTGAGATATATGTCCCTACCAAATTTCGTGCGCCTATCTTAAACGGTATGCCAGCCCCGAAAGACAACGCGCCAGCCCCAAAAAACAACGCACTAGGGGGCGCTATCAAGCTCCTGGGGGTCACCGGGGGACGGGTCTTTTTGGAGGCGTAGCTGCCGCCCTACGTGATGCCCGTGCAAAGTTTCGTTCGTTTTGAAGCATGGGAACATGTTCAAAATTGCCCAAAAGCGTGTTAAAAAAAGTGTCCCAAGAATAATAATAATGGAGAAACAGAGCGAGAACAATAGGAATATTAAAGCCGCAAGCGGCGTTGGTCGGGACCTCGCACCTGCGTTTGTTCGTCTTACTGAGACGCACACCCATACCGAATTTCGTGTGCCCGGCAAAAATGGTAAGCCATATCGGACAATTTTTCCTGTTAGGGGCTCAGCTCGCGGTAGATTTCTGACAGTTCACTGGCCTGTCATATGGGGGCGCTATGTCAGACTGCCAGTTATTTGGCATGAAAATCTTGGTAGTCCTCATCTACATTACCCTGTGAAGTTTTAGTCTGAGGAAGAACTCCAAATTCAATAAAAACCTCCTATTCATAATTCATAACTCCCATTCAATAAATACCTAAGTTTATCGATCCGCCGTATCGTCATTTTACTGACTATTTGAAAATCCTTTGCAATTTAACATCTCCAACGTCTTAAGATTATGTTCACCAAAGTTTAAGCCCATCTGAGGTACGGTGTAGGAGAAGTGTCTGCTAAATGAAGTGGTGACACACTTCCTATTGAATTTGGCACTTTCAAATGGTAGCAAAATTCATCAGGCCGCCATTTTGTCATCTTACAAGATATCAAAAATCCCTTTGCAATTTAACATCTCCAATGTCTTGAGCTCATGTACACCAAAATTTACGCCCATCTGATGTACGTTGTAGGAGAAGTGTTTCAAAATGAAGTGGTGACTTGAATTTGGCACTTTCAAATGGTTGCAAAATTCATCAGGCCGCCATTTTGTCATCTTACAAGATATCAAAAATCCCTTCGCAATTTAACATCTCCAATGTCTTGAGCTCATGTACACCAAATTTTACGCCCATCTGATGTACGGTGTAGGAGGAGTGTTTTAAAATCTATTCTATGTCATATCACAGAAAATCGCAATACAAGTCTTCTTATCTCACTTCCTGTTGGGCGTGGCCATGACATTGTAATTACAATTTTGTTCATCTTAGTGAGATACATACCCATACCAACTTTCGTGTGTCTGGCTGAAATCGTATGCCACCCACAATCCTTTTTGTGTTAAAATGCTCATTTGCTGTACATTTTCTGACAGTTCACTGGCCTGTCAAATGGGGGCGCTATGTCAGACTGCCAGTTATTTGGCATGAAAATCTTGGTAGTCCTCATCTACATTACCCTGTGAAGTTTTAGTCTGAGGAAGAACTCCAAATTTAATAAAAATCTCCCATTCATAATTCACAATTCACATTCAATAAATACCTAACTTTATCGATCCGCCATATTGTCATATTAGCGCCTATTTTAAAATCCTTCGCAATTTAACATCTCCAACGTCTTAAGATTATGTTCACCAAAATTTAAGCCCATCTGAGGTACGGTCTAGGAGAAGTGTTTCAAATTCCATTGTATGTCCAATATCCACAAAATCACACAAAAGGCCAATTATCTCACTTCCTGTTGGGCGTAGACATGACATTGCAGTGAGGCGTTTGTTCGTCTTATTGAGATACACGTCCCTACCGAATTTCGTGCGCCTATCTTAAACGGTATGCCAGCCCCGAAAGACAACGCGCCAGCCCTAAAAAACAACGCACTAGGGGGCGCTATCAAGCTCCTGGGGGTCACCGGGGGACGGGTCTTTTTGGAGGCGTAGCTGCCGCCCTACGTGATGCCCGTGCAAAATTTCGTTCGTTTTGAAGCATGGGAACATGCTCAAAATTGGCCAAAAGCGTGTTAAAAAATGTGTCCCAAGAATAATAATAATAATAATAATAATAGAGAAACAGAGCGAGAACAATAGGGACCTTCGTGCCCCTTCGGGCTCGGTCCCTAATTAAAGCCGCAAGCGGCGTTGGTCGGGACCTCGCACCTGCGTTTGTTCGTCTTACTGAGACGCACACCCATACCGAATTTCGTGTGCCTGGCAAAAATGGTAAGCCATATCGGACAATTTTTCCTGTTAGGGGCTCAGCTAGCGGTAGATTTCTGACAGTTCACTGGCCTGTCATATGGGGGCGCTATGTCAGACTGCCAGTTATTTGGCATGAAAATCTTGGTAGTCCTCATCTACATTACCCTGTGAAGTTTTAGTCTGAGGAAGAACTCCAAATTCAATAAATATCTCCCATTCATAACTCCCATTCAATAAATACCTAAGTTTATCGATCCGCCGTATCGTCATATTACCGCCTATTTGAAAATCCTTCGCAATTTAACATCTCCAACGTCTTAAGATTATGTTCACCAAAATTTAAGCCCATCTGAGGTACGGTGTAGGAGAAGTGTCTGCTAAATGAAGTGGTGACACACCTCCTATTGCATTTGGCACTTTCAAATGGTAGCAAAATTCATAAGGCCGCCATTTTGTCATCTTACAAGATATCAAAAATCCCTTCGCAATTTAACATCTCCATTGTCTTGAGCTCATGTACACCAAAATTTACGCTCATCTGATGTACGGTGTAGGAGGAGTGTTTTAAAATCCATTGTATGTCTCATCACACAAAATCGCAATACAAGTCTTTTTATCTCACTTCCTGTTGGGCGTGGCCATGACATTGTAATTACAATTTTGTTCATCTTAGTGAGATACACACCCATACCAACTTTCGTGTGTCTGGGTGAAATCGTATGCCACCCACGATCCTCTTTGTGTTAAAGTGCTCATTTGCTATACATTTTCTGACAGTTCACTGGCCTGTCATATGGGGGCGCTATGTCAGACTGCCAGTTATTTGGCATGAAAATCTTGGTAGTCCTCATCTACATTACCCTGTGAAGTTTTAGTCTGAGGAAGAACTCCAAATTTAATAAAAATCTCCCATTCATAACTCATAATTCACATTCAATAAATACCTAAATTTATCGATCCGCCGTATTGTCATATTAGCGCCTATTTGAAAATCCTTCGCAATTTAACATCTCCAACGTCTTAAGATTATGTTCACCAAAATTTAAGCCGATCGGAGGTACGGTGTAGGAGAAGTGTTTCAAATTCCATTGTATGTCCAATATCCACAAAATCACACAAAAGGCCAATTATCTCACTTCCTGTTGGGCGTAGCCATGACATTGCAGTGAGGCGTTTGTTCGTCTTATTGAGATACACGTTCCTACCAAATTTCGTGCGCCTATCTTAAACGGTATGCCAGCCCCGAAAGACAACGCGCAAGCCCCGAAAAACAACGCGCTAGGGGGCGCTATCAAGCTCCTGGGGGTCACCGGGGGACGGGTCTTTTTGGAGGCGTAGCTGCCGCCCTACGTGATGCCCGTGCAAAGTTTCGTTCGTTTTGAAGCATGGGAACATGTTCAAAATTGCCCAAAAGCGTGTTAAAAAAAAGTGTCCCAAGAATAATAATAATAATAATAATAATAGAGAAACAGAGCGAGAACAATAGGGACCTTCGTGCCCCTTCGGGCTCGGTCCCTAATAATACGGAAACAAAGCAACAACAATAGGGACCTTCGTCCCCCTTCGGGCTCGGTCCCTAATAATTAAAGCCGCAAGCGGCGTTGGTCGGGACCTCGCACCTGCGTTTGTTCGTCTTACTGAGACGCACACCCATACCGAATTTCGTGTGCCTGGCACAATTATCTCACTTCCTGTTGGGCGTGGCCATGACATTGTAGATACCCTGTCAGAACAGACCCTGTCAGACCCTGTCAGACCCTGTCAGACTCTGTTAGACCCTGTCAGACCCTGCATGTGGCCTACATGCTGAGGCCTACATGAACCTTCGACGCTTGTCCCCACATTGCTGCTTGCAGCTATATCAGATCAAAGGTACAAAGATCAAAGACCTTTGATCAGGGCGTTGCCTAGCAACAAATACCTCCCATTCATAACTCATCACTCCCATTCAATAAATACCTAAATTTATCGATCCGCCGTATCGTCATATTACCGCCTATTTGAAAATCCTTCGCAATTTTACATCTCCAACGTCTTAAGATTATGTTCACCAAAATTTAAGCCTATCTGAGGTACGGTGTAGGAGAAGTGTTTCAAATTCCATAGCTAACTTTATCGATCCGCCGTATCGTCATATTACCGCCTATTTGAAAATCCTTCGCAATTTAACATCTCCAACGTCTTAAGATTATGTTCACCAAAATTTAAGCCCATCTGAGGTACGGTGTAGGAGAAGTGTTTCAAATTCCATTCTATGTCCAATACCCAAAAATCACACAAAAGCCCAATTATCTCACTTCCTGTTGGGCGTGGCCATGACATTGCAGTGAGGCGTTTGTTCGTCTTATTGAGATACACGTCCCTACCGAATTTCGTGCGCCTATCTTAAACGGTATGCCAGCCCCGAAAGACAACGCGCTAGGGGGCGCTATCGAGCTCCTGGGGGTCACTGGGGGACGGGACTTTGTGTGGTCGTACTGGCAGCACTTTGTGATGCCCGTGCAAAGTTTCGTTCGTTTTGAAGCATGGGAACATGCTCAAAATTGCCCCAGCGAGTGTGAACAAGAACAAGAATAATTAAAGCCGCAAGCGGCGTTGGTCGGGACCTCGCACCTGCGTTTGTTCGTCTTACTGAGACGCACAGCCATACGAAATTTCGTGTGCCTGGCACAATTATCTCACTTCCTGTTGGGCGTGGCCATGACATTGTAGATACCCTGTCAGAACAGACCCTGTCAGACCCTGTCAGACCCTGTCAGACCCTGTCAGACTCTGTTAGACCCTGTCAGACCCTGCATGTGGCCTACATGCTGAGGCCTACATGAACCTTCGATGCTTGTCCCCACATTGCTGCTTGCAGCTATATCAGATCAAAGGTACAAAGATCAAAGACCTTTGATCAGGGCGTTGCCTAGCAACAAATACCTCCCATTCATAACTCATCACTCCCATTCAATAAATACCTAACTTTATCGATCTGCCGTATCGTCATATTACCGCCTATTTGAAAATCCTTCGCAATTTTACATCTCCAACGTCTTAAGATTATGTTCACCAAAATTTAAGCCCATCTGAGGTACGGTGTAGGAGAAGTGTTTCAAATTCCATACCTAACTTTATCGATCCGCCGTATCGTCATATTACCGCCTATTTGAAAATCCTTCGCAATTTAACATCTCCAACATCTTAAGATTATGTTCACCAAAATTTAAGCCCATCTGAGGTACGGTGTAGGAGAAGTGTTTCAAATTCCATTCTATGTCCAATACCCAAAAATCACACAAAAGCCCAATTATCTCACTTCCTGTTGGGCGTGGCCATGACATTGCAGTGAGGCGTTTGTTCGTCTTATTGAGATACACTTCCCTACCGAATTTCGTGCGCCTATCTTAAACGGTATGCCAGCCCCGAAAGACAACGCGCTAGGGGGCGCTATCGAGCTCCTGGGGGTCACTGGGGGACGGGACTTTGTGTGGTCGTACTGGCAGCACTTTGTGATGCCCGTGCAAAGTTTTGTTCGTTTTGAAGCATGGGAACATGCTCAAAATTGCCCCAGCGTGTATGAACAAGAATAATAATAATAATAATAATACGGAAACAAAGCAACAACAATAGGGACCTTCGTCCCCCTTCGGGCTCGGTCCCTAATAATAATAATAATAATAATAGGGAAACAAAGCAACAACAATAGGGACCTTCGTCCCCCTTCGGGGCTCGGTCCCTAATAATAATAATAATAATAGAGAAACAGAGCGAGAACAATAGGGACCTTCGTCCCCCTTCGGGGCTCGGTCCCTAATAATAATAGGGAAACAAAGCAACAACAATAGGGACCTTCGCCCCCTTCGGGCTCGGTCCCTAATAATAATAATAAATAATAATAATAATAATAGGGAAACAAAGCAACAACAATAGGGACCTTCGTCCCCCTTCGGGCTCGGTCCCTAATAATAATAGGGAAACAAAGCAACAACAATAGGGACCTTCGTCCCCCTTCGGGGCTCGGTCCCTAATAATAGAGAAACAGAGCAAGAACAATAGGGACCTCGTGCCCCTTCGGGCTCGGTCCCTAATAATAATACGGAAACAAAGCAACAACAATAGGGACCTTCGTCCCCCTTCGGGCTCGGTCCCTAATAATAATAATAATAATAAATATAGCTGCAAGCAGCAATGCGGGGGCCAAGCACCGTTTGACAGGGTCTAACAAGGTCTGACAGGATCTAACAGAGTCTGACAGGGTCTGACAGGGTCAGGGTCTAACCCTGTCAGAACAGACACATCAAAGACATATCAAAGGTTGCTAGGTGCGTTGCTAGGCAATTGACAAATTTCTGCAACTTTGACCTGCTGGTGCCACTAGACGGTTGGAGCTGGGGACCTATAAATTGCTGTGGGTAATGAGGAGACTGGCTGGAATGTGCATGCCAAATTTCACAACTTTTTACCAAACGGTTCTAGGGGCTGCCATAGACTTCCTATACTAGAATAATAATAATAATAATAATAACTTTCAGACCCGAACATCAAAGCAAAGATCAAAGGGTTACTAGGCAACTCGCCTAGGCAACGGAATACGATTCCTAGAGGGTGCCCAGCACCTCTGGTGCTTGGCCCCCTAATAATAACTTTCAGACCCGAACATCAAAGCAAAGATCAAAGGGTTACTAGGCAACTCGCCTAGGCAACTCGCCTAGGCAACGGAATACGATTCCTAGAGGGTGCCCAGCACCTCTGGTGCTTGGCCCCCTAATAATAAATATAGCTGCAAGCAGCAATGCGGGGGCCAAGCACCGTTTGACAGGGTCTAACAAGGTCTGACAGGATCTAACAGAGTCTGACAGGGTCTGACAGGGTCAGGGTCTAACCCTGTCAGAACAGACACATCAAAGACAGATCAAAGGTTGCTAGGTGCGTTGCTAGGCAGTTGACAAATTTCTGCAAATTTGACCTGCTGGTGCCACTAGACGGTTGGAGCTGGGGACCTATAAATTGCTGTGGGTAATGAGGAGACTGGCTGGAATGTGCATGCCAAATTTCACAACTTTTTACCTAACGGTTCTAGGGGCTGCCATAGACTTCCTATACTAGAATAATAATAATAATAATAAATATAGCTGCAAGCAGCAATGCGGGGGACAAGCACCGTTTGACAGGGTCTAACAAGGTCTGACAGGATCTAACAGAGTCTGACAGGGTCTGACAGGGTCAGGGTCTAACCCTGTCAGAACAGACACATCAAAGACAGATCAAAGGTTGCTAGGTGCGTTGCTAGGCAGTTGACAAATTTCTGCAACTTTGACCTGCTGGTGCCACTAGACGGTTGGAGCTGGGGACCTATAAATTGCTGTGGGTAATGAGGAGACTGGCTGGAATGTGCATGCCAAATTTCACAACTTTTTACCAAACGGTTCTAGGGGCTGCCATAGACTTCCTATATAAAATATCCTTATATTTTTTACCACAAAGTGGAGAAAATGAGCGTTATGTACAAAGAGTCATTTCGAGCAGATCGGTGATTTTGATGTCAATATTTATTGATTTAATGACACCTCAAACATCTAAAACAACAGAGAAACAGATTTTTGATGACAAAGTACATTTTTTATTTACAAATATAAGAATATAAGGCTCTTTGAATTGAAAATTCCTTCAAATCAATAGTGCCAAGAGATGTTTACAGGATATATCTTTTCCTATAAAATAGAACTTTGTCACTTCACAACAATATTGAGGCTCAGAGTACAGATCCATAATAAAAATAAAAATTAATACACACACACACACACACATATATGTACATACACACAAGCCCATGCATAAACCTTTACACACACACAGCTACACACACACACACACACGCACACGCACGCACACACGTGCGTATACACACGCACGTACACACACATAACTTCATTCATTACAATTCCCACACAGCAGCATCATTTAAACTTAATTCTTCTCATCTCATGCCTCTCTGGAGACCAGGATCTATTGCTCCAAGTCAGTAAACTTCTTCTTTGGCGCTGTCGTAGTTCTGATCAGAGTTCTTGCTCCGCGCAGCGCACACACGACATGCCCCCTGCCTCAGACAGAGCAGATCTCGGCCCTGACCTCGCTGCTTGATCCGGCTTGTCTCTGTGATCCTCTGATCCGGGATCCTAGGTCCCAAGAGCGATCAGACCGCTCCATAGGCGCTGATCAACAGTCATCTGCTTTTCCGGATTCCCTCACCATCTTGCTCCTCTGGCCAATACACAGTACACAAACTACACTCTTCCTCTCTTCCGGGTCTCCGATCGGCAGATAATGATACAAGATTGCTACCTACAGGTTGGGAGACGTGAATTACACCTTCAAAGCTGCTCCAGGTCATATTCTAGCGACCCCTGCTGAAAAACACCCTTGACAAATATATTCGTCACGGCACTCAACGTTTGGATTCAACATGACAAATTTCTGCAACTTTGACCTGCTGCTGCCACTAGACGGTTGGAGCTGGGGACCTATAAATTGCTGTGGGTAATGAGGAGACTGGCTGGAATGTGCATGCCAAATTTCACAACTTTTTACCAAACGGTTCTAGGGGCTGCCATAGACTTCCTATACTAGAATAATAATAATAATAATAATAAATATAGCTGCAAGCAGCAATGCGGGGGCCAAGCACCGTTTGACAGGGTCTAACAAGGTCTGACAGGATCTAACAGAGTCTGACAGGGTCTGACAGGGTCAGCAAATCAATAGTGCCAAGAGATGTTTACAGGATATATCTTTTCCTATAAAATAGAACTTTGTCACTTCACAACAATATTGAGGCTCAGAGTACAGATCCATAATAAAAATAAAAATTAATACACACACACACACACACATATATGTACATACACACAAGCCCATGCATAAACCTTTACACACACACAGCTACACACACACACACGCACACGCACGCACACACGTGCGTA
This sequence comes from Paratrypauchen microcephalus, assembly GCA_036785185.1. Taxonomy (NCBI): domain Eukaryota; kingdom Metazoa; phylum Chordata; class Actinopteri; order Gobiiformes; family Gobiidae; genus Paratrypauchen; species Paratrypauchen microcephalus. Next base: position 29,692 of record JAVJIX010000294.1, read on the forward strand.
TACACACGCACGTACACACACATAACTTCATTCATTACAATTCCCACACAGCAGCATCATTTAAACTTAATTCTTCTCATCTCATGCCTCTCTGGAGACCAGGATCTACTGCTCCAAGTCAGTAAACTTCTTTGGCGCTGTCGTAGTTCTGATCAGAGTTCTTGCTCCGCGCAGCGCACACACGACACGTCCCCTGCCTCAGACAGAGCAGATCTCGGCCCTGACCTCGCTGCTTGATCCGGCTTGTCTCTGTGATCCTCTGATCCAGGATCCTAGGTCCCAAGAGCGATCAGACCGCTCCATAGGCACTGATCAACAGTCATCTGCTTTTCCGGATTCCCTCACCATCTTGCTCCTCTGGCCAATACACAGTACACAAACTACACTCTTCCTCTCTTCCGGGTCTCCGATCGGCAGATAATGATACAAGATTGCTACCTACAGGTTGGGAGACGTGAATTACACCTTCAAAGCTGCTCCAGGTCATATTCTAGCGACCCCCGCTGAAAAACACCCTTGACAAATATATTTGTCACGGCACTCAACGTTTGGATTCAACATGACAAATTTCTGCAACTTTGACCTCACCGTTTGACAGGGTCTAACAAGGTCTGACAGGATCTAACAGAGTCTGACAGGGTCTGACAGGGTCAGGGTCTAACCCTGTCAGAACAGACACATCAAAGACGGATCAAAGGTTGCTAGGTGCGTTGCTAGGCAGTTGACAAATTTCTGCAACTTTGACCTGCTGGTGCCACTAGACGGTTGGAGCTGGGGACCTATAAATTGCTGTGGGTAATGAGGAGACTGGCTGGAATGTGCATGCCAAATTTCACAACTTTTTACCAAACGGTTCTAGGGGCTGCCATAGACTTCCTATATAACGAGAATAATTATAATAATAAATATAGCTGCAAGCAGCAATGCGGGGGCCAAGCACCGTTTGACAGGGTCTAACACTGGGGACCTATAAATTGCTGTGGGTAATGAGGAGACAGGCTGGAATGTGCATGCCAAATTTCACAACTTTTTACCAAACGGTTCTAGGGGCTGCCATAGACTTCCTATATAAAATATCCTTATATTTTTTACCACAAAGTGGAGAAAATGAGCGTTATGTACAAAGAGTCATTTCGAGCAGATCAGTGATTTTGATGTCAATATTTATTGATTTAATGACACCTCAAACATCTAAAACAACAGAGAAAGAGATTTTTGATGACAAAGTACATTTTTTATTTACAAATATAAGAATATAAGGCTCTTTGAATTGAAAATTCCTTCAAATCAATAGTGCCAAGAGATGTTTACAGGATATATATTTTCCTATAAAATAGATCTTTGTCACTTCACAACAATATTGAGGCTCAGAGTACAGATCCATAATAAAAATAAAAATTAATACACACACACACACACACACACACACATATATGTACATACACACAAGCCCATGCATAAACCTTTACACACACACAGCTACACACACACACACACGCACACGCACGCACACACGTGCGTATACACACGCACGTACACACACATAACTTCATTCATTACAATTCCCACACAGCAGCATCATGTAAACTTAATTCTTCTCATCTCATGCCTCTCTGGAGACCAGGATCTACTGCTCCAAGTCAGTAAACTTCTTCTTTGGCGCTGTCGTAGTTCTGATCAGAGTTCTTGCTCCGCGCAGCGCACACACGACATGCCCCCTGCCTCAGACAGAGCAGATCTCGGCCCTGACCTCGCTGCTTGATCCGGCTTGTCTCTGTGATCCTCTGATCCAGGATCCTAGGTCCCAAGAGCGATCAGACCGCTCCATAGGCGCTGATCAACAGTCATCTGCTTTTCCGGATTCCCTCACCATCTTGCTCCTCTGGCCAATACACAGTACACAAACTACACGGTCTAACAAGGTCTGACAGGATCTAACAGAGTCTGACAGGGTCTGACAGGGTCAGGGTCTAACCCTGTCAGAACAGACACATCAAAGACAGATCAAAGGTTGCTAGGTGCGTTGCTAGGCAGTTGACAAATTTCTGCAACTTTGACCTGCTGGTGCCACTAGACGGTTGGAGCTGGGGACCTATAAATTGCTGTGGGTAATGAGGAGACTGGCTGGAATGTGCATGCCAAATTTCACAACTTTTTACCAAACGGTTCTAGGGGCTGCCATAGACTTCCTATACTAGAATAATAATAATAATAATAATAATAACTTTCAGACCCGAACATCAAAGCAAAGATCAAAGGGTTACTAGGCAACTCGCCTAGGCAACGGAATACGATTCCTAGAGGGTGCCCAGCACCTCTGGTGCTTGGCCCCCTAATAATAACTTTCAGACCCGAACATCAAAGCAAAGATCAAAGGGTTACTAGGCAACTCGCCTAGGCAACTCGCCTAGGCAACTCGCCTAGGCAACGGAATACGATTCCTAGAGGGTGCCCAGCACCTCTGGTGCTTGGCCCCCTAATAATAAATATAGCTGCAAGCAGCAATGCGGGGGCCAAGCACCGTTTGACAGGGTCTAACAAGGTCTGACAGGATCTAACAGAGTCTGACAGGGTCAGGGTCTAACCCTGTCAGAACAGACACATCAAAGACATACCAAAGGTTGCTAGGTGCGTTGCTAGGCAGTTGACAAATTTCTGCAAATTTGACCTGCTGGTGCCACTAGACGGTTGGAGCTGGGGACCTATAAATTGCTGTGGGTAATGAGGAGACTGGCTGGAATGTGCATGCCAAATTTCACAACTTTTTACCAAACAGTTCTAGGGGCTGCCATAGACTTCCTATATAAAATATCCTTATATTTTTTACCACAAAGTGGAGAAAATGAGCGTTATGTACAAAGAGCCATTTCGAGCAGATCGGTGATTTTGATGTCAATATTTATTGATTTAATGACACCTCAAACATCTAAAACAACAGAGAAACAGATTTTTGATGACAAAGTACATTTTTTATTTACAAATATAAGAATATAAGGCTCTTTGAATTGAAAATTCCTTCAAATCAATAGTGCCAAGAGATGTTTACAGGATATATCTTTTCCTATAAAATAGAACTTTGTCACTTCACAACAATATTGAGGCTCAGAGTACAGATCCATAATAAAAATAAAAATTAATACACACACACACACACACACACATATATGTACATACACACAAGCCCATGCATAAACCTTTACACACACACAGCTACACACACACACACACGCACACGCACGCACACACGTGCGTATGCACACGCACGTACACACACATAACTTCATTCATTACAATTCCTACACAGCAGCATCATGTAAACTTAATTCTTCTCATCTCATGCCTCTCTGGAGACCAGGATCTACTGCTCCAAGTCAGTAAACTTCTTCTTTGGCGCTGTCGTAGTTCTGATCAGAGTTCTTGCTCCGCGCAGTGCACACACGACATGCCCCCTGCCTCAGACAGAGCAGATCTCGGCCCTGACCTCGCTGCTTGATCCGGCTTGTCTCTGTGATCCTCTGATCCGGGATCCTGGGTCCCAAGAGCGATCAGATCGCTCCATAGGCGCTGATCAACAGTCATCTGCTTTTCCGGATTCCCTCACCATCTTGCTCCTCTGGCCAATACACAGTACACAAACTACACTCTTCCTCTCTTCCGGGTCTCCGATCGGCAGATAATGATACAAGATTGCTACCTACAGGTTGGGAGACGTGAATTACACCTTCAAAGCTGCTCCAGGTCGTATTCTAGCGACCCCCGCTGAAAAACACCCTTGACAAATATATTCGTCACGGCACTCAACGTTTGGATTCAACATGACAAATTTCTGCAACTTTGACCTGCTGCTGCCACTAGACGGTTGGAGCTGGGGACCTATAAATTGCTGTGGGTAATGAGGAGACTGGCTGGAATGTGCATGCCAAATTTCACAACTTTTTACCAAACGGTTCTAGGGGCTGCCATAGACTTCCTATACTAGAAGAATAATTATAATAATAAATATAGCTGCAAGCAGCAATGCGGGGGCCAAGCACCGTTTGACAGGGTCTAACAAGGTCTGACAGGATCTAACAGAGTCTGACAGGGTCTGACAGGGTCAGGGTCTAACCCTGTCAGAACAGACACATCAAAGACAGATCAAAGGTTGCTAGGTGCGTTGCTAGGCAGTTGACAAATTTCTGCAACTTTGACCTGCTGGTGCCACTAGACGGTTGGAGCTGGGGACCTATAAATCGCTGTGGGTAATGAGGAGACTGGCTGGAATGTGCATGCCAAATTTCACAACTTTTTACCAAACGGTTCTAGGGGCTGCCCTAGACTTCCTATACTAGAAGAATAATTATAATAATAACTAGACGGTTGGAGCTGGGGACCTATAAATTGCTGTGGGTAATGAGGAGACTGGCTGGAATGTGCATGCCAAATTTCACAACTTTTTACCAAACGGTTCTAGGGGCTGCCATAGACTTCCTATACTAGAAGAATAATTATAATAATAACTAGACGGTTGGAGCTGGGGACCTATAAATTGCTGTGGGTAATGAGGAGACTGGCTGGAATGTGCATGCCGAATTTCACAACTTTTTACCAAACGGTTCTAGGGGCTGCCATAGACTTCCTATACTAGAAGAATAATAATAATAATAACTTTCAGACCCGAACATCAAAGCAAAGATCAAAGGGTTACTAGGCAACTCGCCTAGGCAACGGAATACGATTCCTAGAGGGTGCCCATAATAATAACTTTCAAGACCCGAACATCAAAGCAAAGATCAAAGGGTTACTAGGCAACTCGCCTAGGCAACTCGCCTAGGCAACTCGCCTAGGCAACGGAATACGATTCCTAGAGGGTGCCCAGCACCTCCGGTGCTTGGCCCCCTAAATATAGCTGCAAGCAGCAATGCGGGGGCCAAGCACCGTTTGACAGGGTCTAACAAGGTCTGACAGGATCTAACAGAGTCTGACAGGGTCTGACAGGGTCAGCAAATCAATAGTGCCAAGAGATGTTTACAGGATATATCTTTTCCTATAAAATAGAACTTTGTCACTTCACAACAATATTGAGGCTCAGAGTACAGATCCATAATAAAAATAAAAATTAATACACACACACACACACACACATATATGTACATACACACAAGCCCATGCATAAACCTTTACACACACACAGCTACACACACACACACACGCACACGCACGCACACACGTGCGTATACACACGCACGTACACACACATAACTTCATTCATTACAATTCCCACACAGCAGCATCATGTAAACTTAATTCTTCTCATCTCATGCCTCTCTGGAGACCAGGATCTACTGCTCCAAGTCAGTAAACTTCTTCTTTGGCGCTGTCGTAGTTCTGATCAGAGTTCTTGCTCCGCGCAGTGCACACACGACATGCCCCCTGCCTCAGACAGAGCAGATCTCGGCCCTGACCTCGCTGCTTGATCCGGCTTGTCTCTGTGATCCTCTGATCCGGGATCCTGGGTCCCAAGAGCGATCAGATCGCTCCATAGGCGCTGATCAACAGTCATCTGCTTTTCTGGATTCCCTCACCATCTTGCTCCTCTGGCCAATACACAGTACACAAACTACACTCTTCCTCTCTTCCGGGTCTCCGATCGGCAGATAATGATACAAGATTGCTACCTACAGGTTGGGAGACGTGAATTACACCTTCAAAGCTGCTCCAGGTCGTATTCTAGCGACCCCCGCTGAAAAACACCCTTGACAAATATATTCGTCACGGCACTCAACGTTTGGATTCAACATGACAAATTTCTGCAACTTTGACCTGCTGCTGCCACTAGACGGTTGGAGCTGGGGACCTATAAATTGCTGTGGGTAATGAGGAGACTGGCTGGAATGTGCATGCCAAATTTCACAACTTTTTACCAAACGGTTCTAGGGGCTGCCATAGACTTCCTATACTAGAATAATAATAATAATAATAAATATAGCTGCAAGCAGCAATGCGGGGGCCAAGCACCGTTTGACAGGGTCTAACAAGGTCTGACAGGATCTAACAGAGTCTGACAGGGTCTGACAGGGTCAGGGTCTAACCCTGTCAGAACAGACACATCAAAGACAGATCAAAGGTTGCTAGGTGCATTGCTAGGCAGTTGACAAATTTCTGTAACATTGACCTGCTGGTGCCACTAGACGGTTGGAGCTGGGGACCTATAAATTGCTGTGGGTAATGAGGAGACTGGCTGGAATGTGCATGCCAAATTTCACAACTTTTTACCAAACGGTTCTAGGGGCTGCCATAGACTTCCTATACTATAATAATAATAATAATAATAATAACTTTGAGACCCGAACATCAAAGCAAAGATCAAAGGGTTACTAGGCAACTCGCCTAGGCAACGGAATACGATTCCTAGAGGGGGCCCAGCACCTCCGGTGCTTGGCCCCCTAATAAGAAATATAGCCGCAAGCAGCGATGATCGGCCCTCGCTTGCACTCGCAGGAAGGGTGGCGCTAACGCGCCATTTTCCTCCCCTTTTTTCTAGCTGGATGCATGTGTGAGTTTGTGCGTTATCTGCATGTGTGTGTGTGTGTGTTGAATGCCTGGGGGTGAGGTGGGGAGGGGTTATTTGTTTCGCCTTTTAATTTAAATTATTTTAAGAGGAGAGTCAATCATAAGCCTTTCTTGCACTGTTCTGTTATTTTCTTTTTCTTTTGTGCGTATTTTTGTTCTTTTAAATGTGCAAACATTAATAAATAAATTGAATAAATAAAAATATGAGGACAGAAAATGGCGCCTTCAACACCAGGTCACATGTTCTACCAATATGGTTGGTTGCCTAGCAACAGCGTAATATATATATATTTTATTCCTATTCCCATGATGCATCTATGTTCCAAATTTGGTGTGGCTATACCAAAGATTTTGTCAGGTGTCCTTTTGGCGGGGAGAGATGTTTGGCCTGTTGCCATGGCAAACCGATGTGGCATGGCATGTGGGCACCATTGACTCTTTTCATTGACAACATGCCATGAATATTTGTACCAAATCTTGTACGTGTACGACAAAGTTAAATTTTGCAGTTCTATGCAATTACCCTAGGGGGCGCTATCGTGACCATTTTATATTTTCTTGCATAAATCTGTTCAAGGCCAGGGTGTCAACCAATGATTAAAGTTTGAGTGAAATCAGCCAAAGTATGCGTGAATTATCACTCGTCGAAGTTTGACAGGAAATGACGCCTTTGCCACCAGGTCACATGGTCTATCTAATATGGCTGGTTGGTTGCCTAGCAATGGTGTAATATACTTTTTTGTTCCTATTCCCATGATGCATCTATGTACCAAATTAGGTGTGGCTACATCAAAGTTTTTGCCGGGCATCCTAATGGCAAGGACAGATGTTTGACCTGTTACCATGGCAACATGATGTGAGATGGAGTGGGGGTGTACCTGTGTTTTTTGATCGAGACCATGTCACAAACGTGTGGTCCAAATTTGGTGTGTCTACGGCAAAGTAAATTTTTTCTGTTCCATGCAATCTCCCTAGGGGGCGCTATTATGGCCATTTTAGATTTTCTTATATCAATCTGTTTAGGGCCGGGGTGTCCACCAACGATTAAAGTTTGAGTGAAATCGGTCAAAGTATGTTCGAATTATCATTCGTCGAAGTTTGACAAGAAATGACGCATTTGCCACCAGGTCACATGGTCTATCCAATATGGCTATATACTTTTTTGTTCCTATTCCCATGATGCATCTGTGTACCAAATTTGGCTTGGCTACGACAAAGTTTATGCTGGGCGTCCCATTGGCAATGACAGATGCTTGGCCTGTTGCCATGGCAACAGGATGGGACATGGCGTGTTGACGTCATTGAGTTTTTTGATCAATACCCCGTCACGAATATGTGTACCAAATTTGGTATGTCTACGACAAAGAAAAATTTTGCGCTTCCATGCAATCTCCCTAGGTGGCGCTATAGCACCCATTTCAGATTTTCTTATATCAATCTGTTCAGGGCCGGGGTGTCAACCAACGATTAAAGTTTGAGTGAAATCGGCCAAAGTATGCGCGATTTATCGCTTGTCGAAGTTTGATGGCGAGTCACAAAAACGAACCCGAAATTTGTGGCGTTGTCACGGAAACACCGTTCACTCTTTTAGAATGCTTTTAATAACTTTTAATGTCCCACTTGTCTAGATGTTACAGCACGATTCTGGTGAGTCTGGGTCAAAAACCCTAGGAGGAGTTCGTTAAAATACGAAGACAGGAAAATGCGCCTTCGGCGCATTTGCTTCGGCGCCTGATGCTTTGTTTTGCGCACGCTGGTGGGCCGAGAATGTTTTGGGGTGAACAATTACAATTTGGCCGCTATCGCGGCCACGGGCGATGCCACCATGCCATGTCAGCGGGCACCAGTCGTTGACATGAGTGCTAGGTGCTTAAAAAGGGGAGAGCGCTTCGCGCTCTGCTGCGTGCGCAAAACAAAGCGCACGCGCTGGAACGCTGGTTCTGCAGTGCTTCGCACTGCAGAACCAACCAGAACAGTTACAATAGGCCCTACGCTTTAGCGCTCGGGCCTAAATATAGCCGCAAGCGGCGATGATCGGCCCTCGCTTGCACTCGCGGGGGGGTGGCGCTAACGCGCCATTTTTCTATTCCCATGAACCATCTATGTACCAAATTAGGTGTGGCTACACCAGGGCATGGGCAAACTACGGTCCGGGGGCCATATGCGGCCCGTTAAGCTTTTTAATCCGGCCCGCCGAACTTGAAGAAATTATATTAATAAACCTTGTTAATGTTTTAATGTTTTTATTTCCCTGAAATTCTGGCGTTTTCCAATAGCTGATGCACTAGATGCACTGACGTTTGTTGAGGCGTTTTGCTCCACGTTTGTGTTTTACTCTCTGACCCCTCAGCCTCCTGTAAAGATGAGCGGACAAGGAGTGGACAAGTAAATATTTGTTCACCGAATCCTTATCAGCTGGTGTATGCCTGATATGCCAAAAGACTGTAGCGGTTTTTAAAGAATATAATATCAGCCGTCACTTTGCCACAAAACATGCTAACAAGCAGTCAACAAAAGAATGAAAGAACCTGAAGTATATCAGAACTTTCAGTGCTTTAAAATAGTAACTGTTAGTAATAAAAAAAAGCTGTATTTTATTAATAAAATTTCCTGTGTTTTAAGAGTAATTTTAATAAACAGTTAAATACTGTGGAACTTGAAAGATGGACATTTAGTTGTAATGCTTTGGTTAATTTTTTATTGAAATATAGCACATGTTTTCTACATATCCCATGTTATTTTTAGTGTTTTTACCAAAACACTAAATCCACCTGCTCCTGGTCCGGCCCTTCTGTTAAATTTTATAACTCTTTGTGGCCCACGAGTCAAAAAGTTTGCCCACCCCTGGGCTACACCAAAGTTTTTGCCGGGCATCCTAATGGCAGGGACAGATGTTTGACCTGTTACCATGGCAACATGATGTGACATGGAGTGGGGGTGTCACTGTGTTTTTTGATCAAGACCATGTCTCGAATGTGTGTGTGAATTATCACTCGTCGAATTGTGACAGGAAATGGCGCCTTCGCCACCAGGTCACATGGTCGATCCAAAATGTCTAGATGATACAGCACGATTCTGGTGAGTCTGGGTCAAAAACCCTATGAGGAGTTCGTTAAAATACGAGCCAGGAAAATGCGCCTTCGGCGCCGGGTCTCATGCTCGGGCCAATATGGCCGACTTCCTGTTGGTCGCCTAGCAACGGCGTAATATATTTTTTGGTTATTAACGACATGACCTATCCACCACCCGAATTTTGTTTGTCTATGACAAAGTTAATTTTTCGGGTAAAGCCATAGGCGCAATGTATTTTGATTTTCCAGGTGGCGCTGTCAAGCCATTTTTTAAGATTTTTTAATACAAATTATTTGTAAATTCCTTTTTTGGCGTTCTTGAATTTTGTGCAAAATTTCGTGAGTTTTTGTCGGTGGGAAGTACCCGAAACCTGAAAAAAAGGGGGGACCACCTATGGTGGCACTATACAGTATATATCAATGGAAAGGGCTCGCGTCCAGTAACGCACCCATGGGGTTCATTGTCAATGACGAGCGCAACCTCATCGATTACTCACTTGCCCAATACACATTTTTGGCGTTTACGATGGTTAACAATTACAATTATGCCGCTTTCGCGGCAATGGGCAGTGCCAGTCTGTGCTATTGGATGCTATGTCACTATAGTGTGACATTGAGTGTTTGGAAAAGGGAGAGTGCTTCGCGCTCTGGTTTTGTGGGCACACATGACACCGTGCACGCAAAACGATTACAATTTTGCCACCACGGGCGGTGCCACCGTGCCAGGTCCCCCTGGACCAAGATGGCGCCGCCGGGTGCGGACCAAGATGGCGCCGCCGGGTGCGGCAGGGGCTGTCGCTGCTCTGTTTGTCTACGCACTACTGACAGGCAATCCAAAAAAATATGACAACGATCAAACCTACCCGCCTAAGGATATCTGCTATTATAACGCCATCTGCAAAATATCAAATATGCACAAGAACGAAGCGGCCAGATACTTTGGTTTTGGGAGGCATGCGTTGGCAGTCGCATTCATCTACCCAGACCTCTACAGTCACGCATCAAAACAAACTAAGACAGTATTTAAACAACAACAAAGTCTTGCATATATTGTGACCATCTCGCTATTACTATCTGGAGACATCCACCAGTGTCCTGGCCCAGATAACATCCCGGTATTGGAGGGAAACAACATCAACACCGCAATCTGTAGGAGCACCGCAGCTGTCCAACAGGTATTCTCACTACGTACATCGTACTACACCTTTGAGCAGCAAACTCACCTGTGTCATTCCATCTCACTCCCTCCTGCGGGTGCTGCGGCTACTCCGACGTCCAGCCCAGACCGGACGGAATGCGGGACCGTAACACCTGGATGGAATGGCGTGGCTATCTTGGGCGCTGAGAGCGCGGCGTCACCCGAGAGCGCGGCGCCACCCCGGTGCCTCGCACTGTGCGCTGCTTTGTGGCTTTGTGGAGCTCCAGGAGCTCCAGGAGCTGGGCAATATTGGAGTCGCCGATTCGCAATTCCATCGACGTTCAAGGAGGAGCTGTGGTTCTACTGCGAGCGACACACGTGGAGAACACCCACTGCAACTAGACATCGGTGGCATCGGCAATCATCCACCAAGCCTGGGGCCTGGGTCTGACTGGCAACCAGTCAATGCCAGCACCGATGTCAAAACCAGTAATGAACAGATAAGTAATACTCATGAGACTAGGCCTAGAGCTATAATCACAAACAATGCTGTTGCTCTTAAACAATATGCCACTAAGATGTTTCAAACTGTAAATCATGCAAAAATATTGTGGGAGCAAAAACTAAAGCCAAAAGGGATTTTTGGGGGACATATTAACATCAGGAGTGTTGTCCAAAAAGCTGAAGAAATCCAGCAGTTATTGTCAGACTCTAACTTGGATTACCTCTCTGAAACTTGGTTAACACCAACAACACCTCTAGCTCTGATCAATGTGCCAGGATACAAAATATACAGGAGGGACCGACAAAGTGGGAGAGGGGGTGGTGTCATGATCTATGTGAGGGAAAACATAAAGTCGGAAGAATTACCTCTCCCTAAAGACAACCTCGAGTTGGAATAAAAATAACGTTATCCCCAGAAATGTATTTTAATGTCATTGTAGTATATCGCCCCCCCACAGCCAAAGACATTTTTCTAAGTTCACTTTCAGATATTCTTAAGCAGCACAGTCATAAAGAAACAATAGTAATGGGTGACTTTAACCTGGACTGGTTGAATAAGGTTCGCAGAAAGAAACTCAAGGACATTGCAAAGAGTCTTCACATGACACAAATGATAAACACCCCTACTAGAATAACACAGTCCTCTCAAACCCTGCTAGATTTGATTTTCACTAACAAACCTGATCGTATAACAAAAACATACAATTTACTAACAGGCTTATCGGACCACAACATGACACTGATCACTCGAAAGCTCTCAAAATGTAGGTATAAAAATAAACAAAGTACTAGGTGCGTGCCTTATATTCCTAAAAAAGACAGACAGTCACTAGAAAACTAATTTCAAAATGTGCCATGGAACAACATAATACATTGGGTTAACACCAATCAGACTTGCGATGAACTAATGACAAAAATTAAAGAAATTATCACCAAATACACAAAAATACGGACTCAAAAACTAGGCACAAAAATTAAAATACCTTGGATTAATGAAACAATTTGGAACTTAATGAAAAACAGGGACTCCGCTTTAAAACGAGCAAATAAAACCAGACTAAATACAGACCGTATGATATTTAAAAGCCTACGAAATAAAGTTACAGCACTTCTTCGAAAGGCTAAAGCAGACTTTCATCTAGAAATAATAAAAGCTGCAAAAGGAAACATCGGACAGTTATGGAAAAGTATCGACAAACAGGTAGAGGGCAGACAAGAACTGAAAAAATAACATTAAATGTAAACAGCACCATTATTACCAATAGCTCAGAAATTAGCAACCTCTTTAATCAAAATTTCATTCAGTCAGTACAAATTCTAAATAATAACTTCACTCCGACACATTGCAGTGAAACTATAATACATGATGAAAATGGACTCCAACTGGAATTAACAAATGAAACAAAAGTGAACAAAATCCTCTCCTCACTATCCAGCTCACGAACAAAGGATATATATGGTATGGACACCCTATTTCTAAAAACCTATAAAGACATACTAACTGCACCGATAACAAAACTCATAAATCAATCCATTGCTGAAAACTCCTTCCCTAGCACACTGAAAACATCCACTATCATTCCAATCCATAAAGCAAGAAATAAACAGGACATCAACAACTACAGACCAATCAGCATTCTCCCGGTTTTATCAAAAGCAATTGAAAAAGTAGTCACTGAGCAACTCACGCAACATCTGGAGGATGGATTATTACACCCCATGCAGTTTGGATTTCGGGCTAACCACTCAACAGAAACTGCATGCTGCCTTCTCACAGAAACAATAAAACATCATCTGGACAATGGTGGAGTTGTAGGTGCAATATTTCTAGATCTCCGTAAGGCATTCGATACAGTCAATCATTCCATATTACTCACCAAATTAACACATTTTAAACCGTCTACAAACATTCTCTCTTGGATAAAATCATACCTGTCTGGACGAACTCAATGCGTTCGGATTGAAAATATCACATCCGAGATCGCAGCCACTAACATCGGCGTGCCACAAGGTTCAAACATTGGCCCACTTCTCTTTTCCCCTATATATAAACGACCTGCCATCTGTGTGTGAGGATGTAAATATCCAAATGTATGCAGATGACACGGTCGTTTATACCTGGGGAAAAAACGCAGAACAAGTGTCCAAGAAGTTGACAGCAACAATGGAAAAAGTCTCCAAATGGCTAACTGACTCATGCCTTACATTAAATATCAAGAAAACCGCCACAATGTACTTTGTAAATAACAATAAGAAATCATCCTTCCCAAACATAACTGTGAACGGAGAAAAAATACAAAATGTAAAAGAGTATTGCTACCTGGGCGTCATCTTGGACCCACATCTCACCTTCAAAAAACATATAAAACAAATGTGCCATAGCTTAAAATACAATATCAAAACATTCAAATGTATAAGAAAGTCACTGACACTAGAGGCAGCCCAAATCTATTTTAACAGCATGATTATATCCCGGTTTCACTACTGTATAACCTGCTGGTCCCAGGCCAATAAAACCACACTGAGACCTTTAGAATCACTCCACAAACAATCACTCCAAATTTTAGACAAGAAGCCGCGACAACACCATCATTGCACAATCCTCCAAAAATACAGACTCTTAAACTTCAACAATATTCAGAAATATGCCTCAATTAGAATGACCCACAAAATACTAAATAACTCTGCACCAGCTCCTCTTAAGAACTTCATCAAGTACACATCCACAGTAACGACACAAACCACACGAGCTTCCACCAACAGCCAATGCAATATACCAAAACTCAAAACAATATTTGCACAATCTTCCTTTTCCTACAGAGCCATTAAAGACTGGAATTATACACCAACTAATCTCATAAATCTAACGGACTATTCCACCTTTTCCACAGAAGTGAAAAAGTGGCTGTGGAATAATCAAAACTGCCAGCACACACCACGTTAACCAGCAAGTTATACAGTAGTGAATCTGTTAATACAGCATTGAAATCAAATATAAGAATGATGTTTTTATGTGTTATTGTTATTGTGAATGATATGGTGTGTAAATAGTACATGGATGTGTGTGATTGTGTGTTTTGGGTTAATGTTAGTGGGTGTATATTATGTTTTGCTGTGTTACTGCGTAATGAGATGTGTGTCAAAGTTAAATGTGTGATGCTGTGTGTGTGTATGTGTGTGTGTGTATGTGTGTGTTTTAAGAGAGAAAATCTTTGATTGCTTTTATTGATATAGACCGTTGTTTTTTTATCCATGTAACCAGGGACTGCGGATGGAAATTAGCTTTGTAGCTATACTCTGGTGCAGAACATCTCTGTCTTTGTACATAATGTCTCTGTACATTGTCCCTTCAAATAAAGACTAAACTAAAACTAAAACTAAACTAAAAGGTCAGCGGGCACAAGTCACTGACATGAGTGCCACTATGCTTCGCGCTCTGTCTCAGCTCACGCGGGCCGACAATGTTTTGGGGTGAACAATTACAATTTGTCCGCTATCGCGGCCACGGGCGATGCCACCGTGCCATGTCAGCGGGCACCAGTCGTTGACATGACTGCTAGGTGCTTAAAAAGGGGAGAGCGCTTCGCGCTCTGCTGCGTGCGCAAAACAAAGCAAAGCGCTTTGTTTTGCGCACGCTGGAACAGTTACAATAGGCCCTACGCTTTAGCGCTTGGGCCTAATAATCTTGAGACCAGAACATCAAAGGAAAGATCAAAGGGTTACTAGGCAACTTGCCTAGGCAACAGAAAGCAATTCCTATAGGGTGCCCAGCACCTTCGGTGCTTGGCCCCCTAATAATAATTCAGTTTTATACAGCACTTTTCTGGACACTCAAAGACACTTTACAGAGGACATTATGGACATTATATGACTTTGTATCAGGATCAAGTCTGATCACTGGCCTAAATGTTGGACTACCTTTCAAATTTATTTAATAATTTCTTAAGTTAATTTAAACTTTTAAAATATTTTATTCAAGACTGGTGGAAACTCACGTCTCTGTGGCAAAAGTAAGTGGCTCTAACATAGACCAGTCACTCCTGAGGGACTCACAGCTGGGACCAGGTTCAGACGGAGGATGTTTCTGGTGTTTCCTGAGACACAGAAGAAAACACACTTCAGTCACAGTAAAACACATGGGACTGTTCTGACTCATGTCAGATACTTCAAGAGGTTCTACAAAGTGTTCATGAGGCCTTCACCACAGACGCTTCAGTAAATAGAGGCCTGGGAGCTTGAGAGTTCTGCAGTATCTTTGCTCTTCCTGATACTGCACTTTTCTGGACTGAGATGTCTGATGTTTCTCCTGGATCTGCTGTAACCTCCTCCAGTTTGGGGGTTACAGCCCCGAGTGCTCCGATCACCACGGGCACAACTGATGCTGTGCCCAGTCCAGAAAAGTGCAGAACAGAAACAGCAAAGATACTGCAGAACTCTCAAGCTCCCAGACCTCTGGTAGAGGACCCGAGCTGATGAGGGTGAGAGACCAACCACCGTGAAAGGAGAGGAACACATTTGTTTTTGTGTGTGTGTGTTTCACGTCAGGACTCTGCTCCAGGTCAATTTCCAACAGTGACACTGAATGTAATGGATGTTTGTTAAATCAGTTTCCTCTTAAAATCCTTCAGTGTCTGTGTTCAGTTTCACCCAAAGACGTCCCACAATGACCCAGCACATGTTCACCTGCTGTTTTTGATCCTCACATTGTGTTCATGTAAACACACACAACACTCAGATCAGGATAAAACCAGGACTAAACCAAGTCTAAACCAGGACTAACTCAGACTTACTGTGGACCATGCTTCTTTTTAAAAGTAATCAGTCGTCCCATAGAGTGTTCACTTCCCAGCGCCGCCCTGCTGGTGGTGCGAGGGTCTGCGTCCTCTCTGTGTTCGCTCTGATCCATGTTCAGTCCAGAGTCCTGCAGAATGACATCACAGTGTTTAGCCCCGCCCACTGCTCACATGGTCCATCTCAGGTAGTTTTGTGCCTCCATGAAGATCCTTTCAAATCAAAGAGTCAAAGAGCAAAACATGTGAGAAACACAAGTGTAGAATGAACTTGGTCTGAGCAACACTGAGATTAAAATGGAATGGAGATGTCGTCCCTGTGGCGATTCACTATTTGTATTTGTGATGCAGCTGTTCAAACACTATTCCCCGCCCACGTCTCTCATTGGTTAAACTCAGTCAGGCTCTGAGTGAGTGACAGCTGAATTTAAACCAATCACAGTGAAGTGTGCGCTCTCAGAAAAAGCAGATAATGGCTGTGTCCAAATGTCTCCCCCAGCCCCTAACCCCTCACTCACTACATAGTCCTGTTCAAGTGTCCAAGACATGTGGCCGGAGGTCAGAGGACACGACAACAAAGTCGATCATCGACCTTTAACCTAGGGTGTCCTGGTGCCACGTGCACTGTTGGACGCTCTTGTGCTCGAACATAGTGTTCGTTATGGACAAACCGTGGCTAGCACAGAAGTCCAATAAGAGGACAAAGCTCAGGGAGGCCGTTCCTCCCAATCACCCCTCTTCAGGTGTCACTGTTGTTGCCCACATGTGCATTGAAGATACTTCTAGCGGGGAACGCCAGAGAAATGGAGAGTCCAGACCCCCTCAAGTAGTTGGGTTTCAGAGCCCAAGTAGTGCATGGAGGTGAGGCCGACTATATCTTGTCGGTAACACTCAACTTCCCGCACAAGCTCGGGCTCCTTCCCCCACAGTGAGGTGACATTCCATGTCCCTAGAGCTAGTCTCCATGTCCAGAGATCTGGTCGTCGAGGCCCCTGCCTTCGACTGCTGCCCAGATCTTCCTGCACCGACACCTTATGGATACTCCTGTGGGTGGTGGGTCCATGGGAAGACGGCCCCACATCTCTCCTTCACGCTCTACCCAGTCGGGCCCTGTGGGATGAGGACCCGGCCACCAGACGCTCGCTATCAAGCACCCACCCCAGGCCTGGCTCCAGGGTGGGGCTCCAGTAACACCAATCTGGGTGACGTCCCTCAGGACCTGTTTGCATGAATCCCCTGACAACATAGCTCCTGGGATCATTCAGGTGCTCAAACCGTCCACCACGTTAAGGTGGCGGTTCAAGGAGGGGAACACTAATGTTTAACAACACTAATGTTTAAACATGTAATAAATGTTAATCTCTTGAACATAGAGTTACATTATTATGTCATCCCTGTTTGGAAACGGACTCTTGTTTGGTCTGGATCAAACTTTTCTTGTCTTTATTCACACCTGAAATAAAGTCCGGACTTTCAGGGGAATCGAACACTCGTCTGTTTTAATCAAACCGAAGCCCACAGGCATCGATTTTATGAGTTAATAGTGCACCTTTAACGCATAAGAGTTCAACATTGTGGTTTACAAAGAATAACATGTAAAATAACGACCAGTTCATCATTAAGTATCTCAAACTGTGGTACAATATTAGTTCAGATATTTGCTGAATTAATTTATCCACATTTTTGTTTTCCTTTGGGTTAGTTCTTGGTTGTGTTTGTTGCACTGAAAAACATTTTTAAAACACCTGCGTCCTTATTGTGAGTGGGCTTGCATCTCCACAAACCTGACTCTCATTTGGCCTGAAGGAGGGTCTCCTCCTCCTCATGCCTCCTCCACAAATGCACACAGTGTTACTCTAATGAATGCATTTGAATGGTAAATGTTGTAGAACAAAACATGCTATGAAACGTCACAAATGTGAAAAGAAGTTGATTGTATTTGAATGTGTTTTTCACTGTCCACAGTTTGAGGAAATAAGACACAGGAATAACAGCCACACCTTTGGACTCGAGCAGCACATCACCAGACCAACGCCTCACACTGCACAAGACAAAAATAAATCTGGGTGTGTACTCTTTCCTCACTTTGTTTGGACTCTTTTCTTTGGTTTATATTTGACTTATTGCCTCTGATTTCTTGTTTTATGTGTTATTAGTTTGAATGGTGTCCATGGTTACAGAAAGTGCTAAAAGTGTTGAAGAGTGCAAATGGACTGACGTTCTACAGCACACAGTGTTGGGTCTAACTTCATCACTTCTACTGAGTTACTGTCATGGGAGTACAAGTGACTCAGTAGTGTAACGCACGAGTGTGAAAATACTTGTGATGAAATGAGGCCGGTCCTCACCTCAGAGGCAGAGAGAAGCAGCTCGGAGCTGAAATCACCCAGTAAAGTCACTGTGATGTCATTTGAGACGCTTCAGCAGCTCCTGTGTTTATCTCCATTTAAATGTCTTTAATCAAACACAAAAGCACAGATTTGATTCATTTAGACAATACTGCAAAAACCTCATCCCAAAGTCATGGAACTAAGTGACTTTCTTGAGGCATGAAGTAGTGTGATGAGTAACTAAAGAGTTTTTCAAAGTAACTTTCCCAACACTGTACAACACACAACGTCACAATGAACTGTTCATCATGAAATAAATAGAATGATGTTTGAACGACTAAAAGAAGCTCTTGGTTTCTTCATTAAGGCTCAGACAATAAACTAGAGCAGGAGACAATGACTTTTACACATCAGTTACTGCAAACGTGAAGGAAAATACTGCTTTTAGAACTAAACAGAAACAATCCAAATGCATTAGAATAAAGAATAAAGTCATACCTTGTTTGAAACAGGTGAAAGAGCGCAGAGGGAATGCGTCTTTAACAGGAGGAAATGTTGATCTGTTGAAATGTCCTTCCTGGTGTTTTAGAGACGACAGGTATAATTCAGTCTGACAGGTTCTGTGAGTTTGTGCTGTGGCATTGATACGGGCGGTAGTCTTATAAAGTACTGCCTTTGTAATAATAAATAATAATAATAATACATTTTATTTATATAGCGCTTTTCAAGACACTCAAAGACGCTTCACAAATCATAAAAGAATAAAATATCACAGAATTTACAACATAAAATCAAACATTTAAAATATCACAAAATTTACAATATAAAATCAAACATTAAAAGCAATTTTAAACAGGTGGGTTTTGAGTTCTTTTTTGAAGGTGGGGAGATCAGAGCAGTCACGGAGGGGTTTGGGCAGTGAGTTCCAGAGGGTGGGGGCAGCGATGGAGAAGGCTCTGTCCCCCCAGGTTCGGAGCTTGGTCCTACAGGGCAGGGACAGGAGGTTGGAGCTGGAGGAGCGGAGGGAGCGAGATGGAGTGTGGTGGTGGAGCAGGTCTGTGAGGTAAGGAGGGGCCAGGTTGTGAAGTGCTTTGAAAGTGATGAGAAGAATTTTGAAGTGGATGCGCTGAGGGACGGGGAGCCAGTGGAGCTTGTGGAGGACAGGGGTGATGTGTTCATGTGAGCGGGTGTGGGCGAGGAGCCGGGCAGCGGAGTTCTGAATGTACTGTAGTCTGTTGAGGGTTTTGGATGGTGTACCGTAGAGGATGCTATTGCAGTAGTCGATTCTGGATGTGATAAATGCGTGTATGAGAGTTTCAGCGGCAGAGAAGGTGAGTGATGGGCGGAGAAGGGCTATGTTTTTGAGGTGAAAGAATGCAGTCCGGGTTATGAATCTGACGTGGGGTTCAAATGAAAGAGTGGGGTCGAGGAGCACACCGAGGTTACGGATGAGTGGGGATGGAGAGAGTGTGGTGTTGTCGAAATGCAGGGTGAAGTGTTGTGAGGATTTGGTGAAGTTGTGTGGACTGATGATGAAGTCTGTTTTGTCGCTGTTTAGTTTAAGGAAGTTGTGTCCTTGGGCAAGGCACTTCACCCAGTGTGTTTGAATTAGGGCTGTAGTCCTGTAGCCTTAGTTTGAGTCAACCAAATTGTGTATTATATGTCAAAAATAAGGTTTCATTTGTAATAAGAAGGAAATGGAGAATCATATTTACAAAAGATAAAGTACAGTGTGTGTGTGTGTGTGTGTGTGTGTGTGTGTGTGCGTGTGTGTGTGTGGGGGGGGGGGGTCAGGGAGGTCACAAAAAGAAGATGTAAAATGGTAAAATAAAGAATTCATTTAATGAACAGGAATGTGACAGACGAGTTAAACAAAAGGATCTAAAATATGTCCACAATTAACCAAAGAAAAACAGAATTAAACACATAACGAGTTTTGTGTCTGAGAAAACGAGTCACGTAGGCTTAGAAAAAAAACTAAGGGACACAAAAGAAGAAACCAAAACACCAGTGTCCCACAATAAAGTCACATAAACCTAAAAACAGAATCGAGTGACAACTAAAAAGACACAAAACAGAAGTAAACTAAACTAAACTAGTGTCTCACACACACAAAGTTGACTAACACTAAATGAGACACACACAAAATGTCAGACTGGCCACAAAGGCCAGCAGCCCTGAACAGCTTCAGACGATCAGCTTCAATAGGGGGAGGCGGCTTCAGGTGAGGCGGGATTGGCCAGGTGTAGAGGCGCCCCACCAATCAGGGACCAGAATACCAGGAACCGGCCGGAGAGAGATCCACCAATGGGAAGCAGGGGATGGGATTCACACACCAGTGTGTGCGTACACAGGTGTGTGAATGTGTGTGTGAGTGGGTGAGTGGTTAGCACTTTTAGCCTTGAGGCTGGAAAAGCATTGTATAAAAATGTGACCATTTACCATGAACCATGAAGAAAGATTCCTCCTCTAACTTCTTCACTAAGGGCCAGTCAGGGCTTGAGGTTTACCAATATCCTGGTCCTTTAGTGTTTAAAGTGTGTTTGTGCATGAACTCCTGTGCTGTGGGAGCATTCTGAGTGCAGTCTGGCTCAGGTACACGGCCATATCATAAACACCGAAAAGAACTTTTGTCACGCCAAATCAAACCTGTCCAACCGCTCTCTAGCTCCTCCTCCAAGTTGTGTGGAAAATCCCTCCCCTGAATGGTATGATCATGTCTGCATTCCACACTAGGGATGGGTAGTGAAGCCTGGTTTCATAACAGCACCGGTGCCAAGTGTCGCCCGTCGTGTCACAGCACCGACACCGGGGTCCCTCCCAGCGGGGGTCTCAGGTGTGGGGTGAGGAGAGACGCCACAGACACAGGACTGCTCTGATTTAATGGAACAAAAAGACTAAACCAGGACTAAACCAGGACTAAACCAGGACTAAACCAGGACTAAACCAGGACTAAACCAAGTCTAAACCAGGACTAAACCAGGCCTAATCCAGGACCAAACCAGGACTAAACCAGGACTAAACCAGGACTAAACCAGGACTAAACCAGGACTAAACCAAGTCTAAACCAGGACTAAACCAGGACTAAACCAGGACTAAACCAAGACTAAACCAGGACTAAACCAGCACTAAACCAGGACTAAACCAGGACTAAACCAGGATTAAACCAGGACTAAACCAGGTCTAAACCAGGACTAAACCAAGACTAAACCAGGACTAAACCAGGCATAATCCAGGACCAAACCAGGACTAAACCAGGACACTGGGGGCGAGGTGGGTTAAGTGTCTTGCCCAAGGACACAACGGCAGCATTCATCTGTGGGAGCTGGAATCAAACCTGCCAACCTTTGGATCAGTGGACAAACAATCTACGAACTGAGCTACTGCCACCCTAGTCCTGGTTTAGTCCTGGTTTAGTCCTGGTTTAGTCCTGGTTTAATTCTGGTTTAGTCCTGGTTTAGTCTTGGTTTATTCCTGGTTTAATTCTGGTTTAGTCCTGGTTTAGTCTTGGTTTAGTCCTGGTTCAGTCCTGGTTTAGTCTTGGTTTAGTCCTGGTTTAGTCCTGGTTTAATTCTGGTTTAGTCCTGGTTTAGTCCTGGTTTAGTCCTGGTTTAGACCTGGTTTAGACTTGGTTTAGTCCTGGTTTAGTCTTGGTTTAGTCCTGGTTTAGTCTTGGTTTAGTCCTGGTTTAGTCCTGGTTTAGACCTGGTTTAGTCCTGATTTAGTCCTGGTTTAGACCTGGTTTAGACCTGGTTTAGTCCTGGTTTAGACCTGGTTTAGTCCTGGTTTAGACCTGGTTTAGTCCTGGTTTAGTCCTGGTTAGTCCTGGTTTAGTCCTGGTTTAGACCTGGTTTAGTCCTGGTTTAGACCTGGTTTAGACCTGGTTTAATCCTGGTTTAGTCCTGGTTTAGACCTGGTTTAGACCTGGTTTAGACCTGGTTTAGTCCTGGTTTAGTCCTGGTTTAGACCTGGTTTAGACCTGGTTTAGTCCTGGTTTAGACCTGGTTTAGTCCTGGTTTAGTCCTGGTTTAGTCCTGGTTTAGTCCTGGTTGATAAGTGTTTTTCTGTGTCCGAGGACCCGACAATAGTTTGAACATTTTGCTTTTTTGAACTTGGCGACATAAGTGCGACGTTTGTTTTGTTTCCAGTATCTCCGACATGGCCGACTTCCGGATTATGACGTCACGTGAAAACGCACTACACTGTGGGTCATTTTAGACAAATCAATAACATTTCCACGGAGACGAGCAGACGGCGGACACTCCACTAGAAATGTTCCGCAGTGAGAATGGTGATCACAAAGCGAACAAACAGCGTGAATAATCCTCGTAGAATAAAGCACTTCACATGAGTTTAGGAGTTTATTTGGTGATGGAACATGTGGTGAGGAACTGGACGGAGGACGGCTATAAAAAGGAAGTCCGAGCAGAGGCGTCGTGTCTCCTGAACGTCCTCCACCGCCTCAGGACTCAGACAGCGTCACACCCGAGCAAATCTACGGCCACAACACAAACACACACATTTACACTTTTCTTCTGCACTTTTAGAGCCTGTTTTTGCACCACCGACTTTACACAATCAGATCAGGCAGAACGCCACAATGACGTCTTTTTATTTTGGTTTTTGGAACTTACACAAGTTAGAACAGACAAACGAACAGGCCATTTATAAAAGGAAAAAAGAAAGAATATACAATGACATCTCTCTCTCCTCACACTCTCTCTGCTCTTCTCTCTCTCCTCTTTTTCCTGACTCTCCTCTCTCTCTACAGCCCTGCTCTTCTCTCTCTCCTTTCTCCTCGCCTCTGTCTCTCTGCTCTCTTTTCCCTCTCTCTCCATCCCTGTTCTCTTCTCTCTCTCCTCTTTCTCTCTTCTCCTCATCTCTCTCTCTCTCTCTCTCTCTCTCTCTATGCTCTCCTCTTTCTCTCTGCACTCTTTTCCCTCTCTCCATCCCTGTTCTCTTCTTTCTTTTTCATGACTCTTCTCTCTCTCCTTTCTCTTCCCAACTCTCCTCTCTCTTTTCTCTCTCTCTCCTCTCCTCTTTTTCCTGACTCTTTCTCTCTCCTCTCTCCTCAGCCCTTGCTCTTCTCTCTCCTCTCCTCTTTTTCCTGACTCCTCTCTCTCTCTTCTTTCTCTCTACTCTCTTCTTTCTCTTCTTTTTCCTGACTCTCTCTCTCTATGCTCTCCTCTTTCTCTAAGCTCTCTTCTCTCTCTCTTCTCTCACTGTTCCTGCTCTCTTCTCTCTCTCCTTTTTCTCCCTGCTCTTCTCTCTCTCCTCTTTTTCCCGACTCTCCTCTCTCTTTTCTCGCTCTCTCTCTCTCCTTTTTCCTGACTCCTCTCTCTCCTCTCTCCTCTGTCCCTGCTCTTCTCTCTCTCTCCTCTCCTCACCTCTTTCTATCTGCTCTTTTTTCTCTCTCCATTTCTGCTCTCCTCTCTCTCGCTCTGATCGTGCTCTCCTTTTTTTCTCCTGTTCTTCTCTCTTGCCTCTTTTTCCTGACTCTCTCCTCTCTCTCTCCATCCCTGCTCTTTTCTCTCTCTCCTCTCCTCTCTTTTCCGACTCTCTCTTTTCTTTCTCTCTCCCTCTCTCTGTTCCTGCTCTCTTCTCTCTCCTTTTTCACCCTGCTCTTCCCTCTCTCCTCTTTTTCCCGACTCTCCTCTTTCTTTTCTCCTGCTCTTGTCTCTCTCTCCTCTCCTCTTTTTCATGACTCTTCTCTCTCTCCTTTCTTTTCCCAACTCTCCTCTCTCTTTTCTCTCTCTCTCCTCTCCTCTTTTACCCGACTCTTTCTCTCTCTCTCCATCCTGTTCTCTTCTCTCTCTCTCCTCTTTCTTTCTTTTCCTCATCTCTCTCTCTCTATGCTCTCCTCTTTCTGTCTGCTCTCTTTTCCCTCTCTCCATCCCTGTTCTCTTCTTTCTCCTTTCTCCACATGAGGTTCAGATGAGACAGAGACAGAAGGGTTTTCTCAAATATTTCATGACACTTTATAAAGTTCTGGTCCCGTACACATATAACACCCACACATATCTCTCACACTAGACATTTATCTTAATCCACACACTGAAGTGAGGCTCATGTCTGCAGGCTTTTTCTGTCAAACTCCACAATTAACATCCATTTTTTTGGTCACTCATGTAAAAATATATGAAAAATGTTGGACTATTTTACACCGAGGAGAGTGAGTCTGTGGAGCTCAGAGACACTGAGGAGCCATAAGTCCAGAGCCAAAACCCAGGGAGCAGAGTGTGAGTGAATGTGGTGTTGAAGGTGTGGAGGTGGGTCAGATGGTCAGAGGAGACTGTGTAGAAGGACAGAGAGCCAGCAGGACAGTCCACAAACACTGCTACTGTCCCAGAAGAGGAGGACCAGGGCTGACGGAGGCGGGTTAGTTTGTTATTATGACGAACAGAGAAACCATCTTTAGAACAGATCAGACTCCAGGACTGATCATTGGCTCCAAACAAACTGTCAACACGTCCTTTCCTTCTGTTTCTTCTGTAAAACACTGATATAGAAACCACTCCACTCCACTGGACCTCCCAGTAACAGCGACCAGTCAGACCAGTGGAACACAGAACCTGAGGCCAGTAGTTAAATCTGTCCTGATGATCTGGATACGGCTGAATCTCTGTCACACGTTTCACCTTCTTGTTGTTGTCAGACAGTTTGAGGTTTCTCTGAGCTGTGTTTGGATCCAGAGTGAGATCACAGAAATCTGATGGACAGAAGACACAACACAGCAGCAGTTAGTCCCCTGTCCACTCTCAACATGTGAGACACACATTTAATTCTCCTACAATATGGCCACATTTGTTCATGAAAGATGGATTTAAAGGCTTTCACTGATTTAGGATTCATGTCTTTTTTCACTGTATTTCTTCTTCTTTTCTTTCTTAATCCTTCCACTCTTGTGTTTGGCTCATATTTATTTGAGTGTAAAAACATTTCCTTTCATAGCCCCACACCAGTCTATTTCAGATGATTCTCAGTGTAAATGTGGACTTCTCTGGAGTTTGTTGCTGCAGTGACAAAGTGCAGCTCCAGTGTGTGACGTCACTCCACACATTCCTACACTCGTGTGTGCTCCAGAACACACACTTTCCCCTTTAAAGAGGGCATTTACTCCTGTGGGGTATTACAGAGGGGCATTTACTCCTGTGGGGTATTACAGAGGGGTATTTACTTCTCTGGGGTTTTGGCTGTAACACGTCACATATTTGGATCTCCATGTTCCTTTTATTGTTTTGAAAATGCTGTATTGACCAAAAACAACAGATGAACATGTTTTGTACGTTTCAGTTTCAGTTTTGATGCTCTGAGTCTCCCCTCTCTTTGCTCTCTGTGCTAAGTCCCTCCCCCTTCAGAGCTCTATCCCAACACACTTGTGGGCGGAGCCTCCCACAGACTCGTACTGCTAAGGTAAGGAGGGTTTGAATAGGGCCCAGGAGAGATCTCTAGATGACTCAAACATCTCTTCAGGCAGGTTTTTGATGAGGGAACATGGTTATAATGTGTGAGAAAGATAAAAACAGTTTGATTTAGCAGAATTGCCCCTCTTTAAAATGTCCAACAGCTGTGCCTGTGTCCGTGTGGCTCCAGGGCTCCTCCTTTGCTCCCAGCAGCAGCACACAGCTGTGGACCACACAGTCTGAGCCTCTCACACAACTACAGATATTCTATGTGAGGACTCAGTTTCCCATCATGCATTGTGCCTCATGCCCATTTTAAATAAGTCTGTGTCTGTTTCAAATGGACTTCATTCAACACTTACACTTTCTGAGTCCTGGTGTTAACCACTCAGCTCCAGCAGGCTTCAGTCTGAAACACATGACACAAGTCTGAAACACGAGTCTGAAACATGAGTCTGAAACACATGACACGAGTCTGAAACACATGACACGAGTCTGAAACACGAGTCTGAAACATGAGTCTGAAACACACGACACGAGTCTGAAACATGAGTCTGAAACATGTCCATTAGCATGTCTGGAGAGTCAGGAGTCTGGAGAGAGAAAACATTGTTTATGTACAAGTTTAATCAAACCATCCTCTGTTAAACAAAGTTACTCACAGAGCTTTGTTGCAGGCCTTGACCACTGGCAGCAGCCTCAGGAGAGCCTCCTCTGAAGCAGAGTATTTCTTCAGCTCAAACTGGTCCAGATCTTCTTCTGATGACAGTAAGATGAAGGCCAGAGCTGACCACTCAGCAGGAGATAGTCCACCTTCAGACAGACGTCCTGAACTCAGGTACTGTTGGATCTGCTCCACCAGAGAACGCTCATTCAGCTCATTCAGACAGTGGAGCAGATTGATGCTCCTCTCTGCAGACACATCCTCACTCAGCTTCTTCTTGATGTACTCAGCTGTTTTCTGATTGTTTTGGGAGCGACTTCTTTTTGTCTGTTTCGTCAGACCTTGTAGAAGACTCTGATTGGTCGACAGTGAAAGACCCAAGAGGAAGCGGAGGAGCAGGTCCAGGTGTCCATTTGGACTCTGTAAGGCCTGGTCCACAGCT
This sequence comes from Paratrypauchen microcephalus, assembly GCA_036785185.1. NCBI lineage: Eukaryota > Metazoa > Chordata > Actinopteri > Gobiiformes > Gobiidae > Paratrypauchen > Paratrypauchen microcephalus. The sequence goes on from JAVJIX010000294.1 coordinate 56,586, forward strand.
GTCTGGTAAAAATGCACTGATTTACCGGTAAACATATTTGTCCATGATGATGTTTGTTTCTCTGAGAGCAGGTTGATCCCAGTGTTGATGAAGGTCTGGTGGACGTGAAGAGCAGCCAGAAACTCCTGCACACTCAGATGGATGAAGCAGTAGACCTTGTCCTGGTACAGGCCTGGCTCCTCTCTAAAGACCTGTGTGAACACTCCGGAGTACACTGAGGCCTCTGCAGCATCCAGTCCACACTCGCTCAGGTCACACTCGTAGAAGATCAGGTTTCCTTTCTGCAGCTGCTCAAAGGCCAGTTTTCCCAGAGACTCCACCATCTTCTTGGTCTCTGGACTCCAGTGTGAGTCTGTCCCAGATCCTTCTTCATACTTGATGTTCTTGACTTTGGCCTGAACCACCAGAAAGTGGATGTACATCTGAGTCAGGGTCTTGGGCAGCTCTCCTCTGCGTTTCAGCACATGCTCCAGGACTGCGGCAGCGATCCAGCAGAAGATCGGCATGTAACACATGATGTGGAGGCTTCTGGATGTCTTGATGTGGGAGATGATTGTGTTGGCCTGGTCTCTGAACCTCTTCCTGAAGTACTGCTCCTTCTGCGGGTCGGTGAACCCTCTGACCTCTGTCACCATGGAGACGCACTCAGCAGGGATCTGATTGGCCGCCGCGGGTCGTGTGGTTATCCAGAGGCGAGCGGAGGGAAGAAGGCTCCCCCTGATGAGGTTTACCAGCAGCACGTGCACTGAGGCAGACTCTGTGGGGTCGGTCAGGGCCTTGGTTTGGGTGAAGTCCAGAGGAGGTCTGCACTCATCCAGACCGTCAAAGATGAAGAGCACCTGGAGGTCTTCAAAGCTCCAGAGTTCTGCTTGTGTTTGACTAAAGAAGTGTTGAACAAGTGTCACCAAGCTGAAGCTTCTCTCCTTCAGCACATTGAGTGTTCTGAAAGTGAACGGGAACAGCAGCTGTATGTCCTGGTTGGCTTTGCCTTCAGCCCAGTCCAGACTGAACTTCTGTGTGAGCACTGTTTTCCCGATGCCAGCCACTCCCTTTGTCAGCACTGTTCTGATTGGTCCATGTGTGTGAGCTGGGACTTTAAACATCTCTTCACATGTGATGGCTGTCTCTGCTGGGTCTGGTTTCCTGGAGGCAGTTTCCATGTGTCTGACCTCATGTTCCTGGTTGACCTCTGAAGACCCTCCCTCTGTGATGTAGAGCTCTGTGTAGATCTCATTCAGAAGGGTGGAGTCTCCTGCTTTAGCGATGCCCTCAAACACACACTCAAACTTCTGCTGCACGTCAGACTTCAGTTTACGCTGACAAACTCCAGAATAACTCCCTGAATGAAGACAACAGATACAAACCTGGGTCTCAGAGAAGATAAAATGACTGTGAGCTCCTTGTTAAATGTGTTAAATGGTCCTACTGCTCCACAGACGCTCAGCCAGCTCCTTCTGCTTCATCCTCTTCAGGAAGTTCAGTGTGATCTTCAGAAAAGCCTCACTGCAGCTCCTCTGCTCTTCATCCTCAACCTCCACAGGCTCTGAGCATTCTGTGTAATCTGTACTCAGAACCTTGTGGAACGTCTTCAGCTCCTTCTGGACAAAAGTGAAGATGTCCTCCTGCAGAAGCTGAACAGACTCATTATAAACAACACAAATGCAGTCAGTGTCACATCTGTGTGAAACAAGCTCTCATTCATCTGAACAGTGAATGACAGACCTTAAATATGGAGTCCAGCTGTGTCTGATGGTGCTGACCACTGGAGACTTCTGGACTTCCACCCACTCTGTAAAAAAAAAGAAAATACTCCAATCTGTGGGAGTCCCATATTTAGAAATTCATGAATTTAAAAATACATTTAACATAATACATTTTATCAAACCAATCCAAAACCACACTGAACGTATCCAGAGTCCAGAGATATTGTTGATTTTGGTGAAGTTCTTAATTAGACCATTTAAATGTTAAAATCCTACAGTGGTGCTGAGTATATGAAGTGCTGTCGATGTAGGAGGTTGTTAGCTTCACGTACTGTGGATCAGGTTCTTGTTTAAAATCGTCCACTTGTCCCTTTGAGCGATCACTCTTCAATGACACTGCACTGGTCCCAGGAGCAGGTCTGTGGACACAGAGGGAGCAGTGGCTTTAGTCTGAGCTCTGACATGGATCCATGCTGTGCATGCTTCATTCATACAAAATGTGGCGTCTGTTTTACATGTAAAGTCTATGTCGTGTACGTCCAGGCTCGTCCAGCGCTCCCAAAGACCAAAACATTCAAAGTGAATGAGCTTTTTACATGTGTGTTTGCAGTGTTGGGCAAGCTCATTTTCGACATGAACTAGTTTAAAGTTCAGTTCACACATTTCAAAATGAACTAGTTCGTTCATAGTTCATAATTGTTTATAGTTAGTAGTTCATTCATAGTTCCAAAAAATGAACTAGTTCATAGTTCTTTTTTTTTCCAATGCATTGCTGCGAGTTTTCAATATCTTTGCCAAAGCCCATATAGAACCATAGACAGCAATTATTATATCAGTTTTAAAAATCAAACCATGTGTTAGATTTCATCTTCATATCCAATTTCACATCCTTATCCAACCAGGGTCACAATAACATTTAGGCAACAGGATTTCCCCGTGCTTTCATAAACCTCGAAAGGCTAGCCGGGGGCTTCAGTTCAATATGTCGTTTTAAGTTTGCTGTTGATGTGACTGAAGTGAGGATTTTCTTCTTGAAAGTCGGCGGGCAAAGTTTGCACATAAATGTGAGGTTATTCCCTTCCTCACCGACCTTGTCATAGAGCTCTTTGAAATGTTCATATGACGAATCCTTGCTGCTCAGTCTTAATTAACTAAGAGACTTAAGAAAACAAAATAAACCCACAAATTAACATTAGTGATTCCCCCTTTAATGTGGACCCCTTTAGCGCACCACTATGAGCTATTTCTCGCAAGACCAGGAAGTGTCAGATGGATGGATCAGAAATCTGAGACCCTATTGAACGAAGTTAAAGAGATAGCGCAGACACCAGAATGAACTCATTCACAGTTCTTTCATCAGGCAGTAATACAGAGCATTCAGTTCACGTTCGCCCAAAATATGAACGCGTTCAGGGACAACACTGTGTGTTTGTCATCCTGAGCTAAGTTACAGCAGCTTTTCTTTTCTTATAAAGTCACCAACCGTTAGAACTTTGGACTAAAACAATAAAAGTTATTTTTAGAGACTGGATGAGCACAGAAGGAAGTCTGGGAGCCCCTGGATAAGCAGAAGAAAATGTCCTGTGTGTAGAGCTTGAGAGACAGGGAAATTCCCACTGGAGGAAGTTAGCGTTAGCTCCAATCCATCTAAGAAATGTATAATAATAATAATAATAATAATAATAATAATAATAATAATAATAATAATAATAATAATAATAATAATAATAATAATTCAGTTTTATTCCGCACTTTTCTGGACACTCAAAGACACTTTACAGAGGACATTATGGACATTATCTGACTTTGTATCAGGATCAAGTCTGATCACTGGCCTAAATGTTGGACTACCTTTCTTAAGCTTAAGATTAAGCTTGGGCTTTTAGCCTTTATTGGTCTCACACACAATGACACACAGTGACACACGGGAGAAATTTGACTTCTGCATTTGACCCATCCTTTTTTTCAGGAGCAGTGAGCAGCCATCTTTTTTGGCGCCCGGGGGGCAGTACCGTGAAGGGTCTTGCCCAAGGACCCACACTGGTTAGCTCATTGCCCAGGGGGGGTTTGAACCTACAACCTCCAGGGGGAAAGTCCTTGACTTACCAGTTGAGCTAGCCAGCCGGTTAGTATTCAAATATTCATCTCAAATCACACACATCCAACACCTTTCCTGTCTGCGCGGGGGTGCCCCAGGGCTCGGTCCTGGGGCACCTCCTCTTTATCATCTACATACTCCCTCTTGGTCATATGTTCTGTAAGCACAACATTCATTTTCATTGCTACGCGGATGACACCCAGCTCTACCTTTCCTCCAAACCCTCCTCATCACTCCCACCATCCTCCCTTACCCTCTGCCTACAGGAAATCAACTCTTGGTTCTCCTCCAACTTCCTGATGCTCAATAGTTCCAAAACAGAAGTCCTCTTAGTAGGCACTCCATCCACACTCTCCAAATCTAATAGCTTCTCCATGAACATTAACAACTCAACTGTCCATCCCTCTCCTCAGGTCAAGAGTCTGGGTGTCATCCTCGACAGCACACTTTCATTTCATTCACACATCAATAATGTCACCCGGTCTGCATACTTCCACTTACACAACATCTCTCGTCTCCGCCCTCACTCCTCACACCACTGCCGTCCTAGTCCACAGCCTTGTCACCTCCCGCATTGATTACTGTAACTCTCTTCTTTTTGGTCTCCCCAACAAATCCCTTCAGAAACTGCAGCTCCTACAAAACTCTGCAGCCCGGATCATCACTCGGACCCCCACTCTCCATCACATCACCCCCGTACTACAAGAACTCCACTGGCTCCCCATAAAACAGCGAATTCACTTCAAAATACTCATTACTACCTTCAAAGCATTACACAACCTAGCCCCACCATACATATCTGACCTCGTCCACATCACCACTCCCTCCCGCACCCTCCGCTCTTCCTCCTCTCTTCAGCTCTCTGTCCTCTCTGCCCGTCTCATCACCATGAGGAGCAGAACCTTCAGCCGCTCTGCTCCTCAGCTCTGGAACTCTCTCCCTCCTGACCTCCGGAATATAGACTCTCTCCCACTCTTTAAATCCAGACTCAAAACCTGTTCAGACTGTCCTTCCTCTCACAGCCAATCACTCCACTCTCATTTTGTTTTTATTTTGTTTTATGTTTTATTGTATTGTTTGTTTGTGCTTTTTATTCGTTTTTAACCTTGTGCAGTGTCCTTGGATGTTCTGAAAGGCGCTTTTAAATAAAATGCATTATTATTATTACATTTATTTAATAATTTCTTAAGTTCATTTAAACTGTTTAAATGTTTTATTCAAGACTGGTGGAAACTCACGTCTCTGTGGCAAAATTATGTCGCCCTCCCATAGACCGGTCACTCCTGAGGGACTCACAGCTGGGACCAGGTTCAGACGGAGGATGTTTCTGGTGTTTCCTGAGACACAGAAGAAAACACACTTCAGTCACAGTAAAACACATGGGACTGTTCTGACTCATGTCAGATACTTCAGGAGGTTCTACAAAGTGTTCATGAGGCCTTCACCACAGACGCTTCAGTAAATAGAGGCCTGGGAGCTTGAGAGTTCTGCAGTATCTTTGCTGTTCCTGATACTGCACTTTTCTGGACTGAGATGTCTGATGTTTCTCCTGGATCTGCTGTAACCTCCTCCAGTCTGGGGGTTACAGCCCCGAGTGCTCCGATCACCACGGGCACCACTGATGCTGTGCCCAGTCCAGAAAAGTGCAGAACAGAAACAGCAAAGATACTGCAGAACTCTCAAGCTCCCAGACCTCTGGTAGAGGACCCGAGCTGATGAGGGTGAGAGACCAACCACCGTGGAAGGAGAGGAACACATTTGTTTCTGTGTGTGTGTTTCACGTCAGGAATCTGCTCCAGGTCAATTTCCAACAGTGACACTGAATGTAATGGATGTTTGTTAAATCAGTTTCCTCTTAAAATCCTTCAGTGTCTGTGTTCAGTTTGACCCAAAGACGTCCCACAATGACCCAGCACATGTTCACCTGGTGTTTTTGATCCTCATATTGTGTTCATGTAAACACACACAACACTCAGATCAGGATAAAACCAGGACTAAACCAAGTCTAAACCAGGACTAACTCAGACTTACTTTGGACCATGCTCCTTTTTAAAATCAATCCATCGTCCAATAGAGTGTTCACTTCCCAGCGCCGCCCTGCTGGTGGCGGGAGGGTCTGCGTCCTCTCTGTGCTCGCTCTGATCCATGCTCAGTCCAGAGTCCTGCAGAATGACATCACAGTGTTTAGCCCCGCCCACTGCTCACATGGTCCATCTCAGGTAGTTTTGTGCCTCCATGAAGATCCTTTCAAATCAAAGAGTCAAAGAGCAAAACATGTGAGAAACACAAGTGTAGAATGAACTTGGTCTGAGCAATACTGAGATAAAAATGGAATGGAGATGTCGTCCCTGTGGCGATTCACTATTTGTATTTGTGATGCAGCTGTTCAAACACTATTCTCCGCCCACGTCTCTCATTGGTTAACCTCAGTCAGGCTCTGAGTGAGTGACAGCTGAATTTAAACCAATCACAGTGAAGTGTGCGCTCTCAGAAAAAGCCTCTAACCCCTCACTCACTACATAGTCCTGGCCCTCTCTTTACCCAAGTGTCCAAGACATGTGGCCGGAGGTCAGAGGACACGACAACAAAGTCGATCATCGACCTCTAACCTAGGGTGTCCTGGTGCCACGTGCACTGTTGGACGCTCTTGTGCTCGAACATGGTGTTCGTTATGGACAAACCGTGGCTAGCACAGAAGTCCAATAAGAGGACAAAGCTCAGGGAGGCCGTTCCTCCCAATCACCCCTCTTCAGGTGTCACTGTTGCTGCCCACATGTGCGTTGAAGATACCCAGTAGAACTAGAGGGGTCGGTGCACCTGGAAGGGATACTCCAGTACCCCTCCCAGGGACTCCAAGAAGGCCAGGTACTCTGCACTGCTGTTCGGCCAATAGGCCGACACAACAGGGAGAGACCTGTCCCCGACCTGAAGGTGCAGTGCAAGAACCGCTCGTTGACTGCGGTGAATTCCAACACATGGCGGCTGAGCTGTGGGGCAATGAGCGAGCCCACACCAGCAGGATTCCGCTTCCCGCGGGAAACGCCAGAGAAATGGAGAGTCCAGACCCCCTCAAGGAGTTGGGTTTCAGAGCCCAAGTAGTGCGTGGAGGTGAGGGCGACTATATCTTGTTGGTAACACTCAACTTCCCGCACAAGCTCTGGCTCCTTCCCCCCCAGTGAGGTGACATTCCATGTCCCTAGAGCTAGTCTCCATGTCCAGTGATCTGGTCGTCGAGGCCCCTGCCTTCGACTGCTGCCCAGATCTCCCTGCACCGACACCTTATGGATCCTCCTGTGGGTGGTGGGTCCATGGGAAGATGGCCCCACGTCTCTCCTTCACGCTCTACCCAGTCGGGCCCTGTGGGATGAGGACCCGGCCACCAGACGCTCGCTATCAAGCACCCACCCTAGGCCTGGCTCCAGGGTGGGGCTCCAGTAACACCAATCTGGGCGACATCCCTCAGGACCTGTTTGCATGAATCCCCTGACAACATAGCTCCTGGGATCATTCAGGTGCTCAAACCGTCCACCACGTTAAGGTGGCGGTTCAAGGAGGGGAACACTAATGTTTAACAACACTAATGTTTAAACATGTAACAAATGTTAATCTCTTGAACACAGAGTTACATTATTATGTCATCCCTGTTTGAAAACGGACTCTTGTTTGGTCTGGATCAAACTTTTCTTGTCTTTATTCACACCTGAAATAAAGTCCGGACTTTCAGGGGAATCGAACACTCATCTGTTTTAATCAAACCGAAGCCCACAGGCATCGATTTTATGAGTTAATAGTGCACCTTTAACACATAAGAGTTCAACATTGTGGTTTACAAAGAACAACATGTAAAATAACGGCCAGTTCATCACTAAGTATAGAGCAGTGGTTTTCAAACTGTGGTACGAGTAATATTAGTTCAGATATTTGCTGAATTAATTCATCCACATTTTTGTTTTCCTTTGGGTTAGTTCTTGGTTGTGTTTGTTGCACTGAAAAACATTTTTAAAAACCTGCGTCCTTATTGTGAGTGGGCTTGCATCTCCACAAACCTGACTCTCATTTGGCCTGAAGGAGGGTCTCCTCCTCCTCATGCCTCCTCCACAAATGCACACAGTGTTACTCTCATGAATGCATTTGAATGGTAAATGTTGTAGAACAAAACATGCTATGAAACGTCACAAATGTGAAAAGAAGTTGATTGTATTTGAATGTGTTTTTCTCTGTCCACAGTTTGAGGAAATAAGACACAGGAATAACAGCCACACGGTACGCACTGGAGCGCGGCACAACACAACATGACAAAAGAAATCTAGGAGCGGAGGAAGATTTAAAACTCGCAGTAGACTCTCTAACCTCAACAGTCACCACAATAAAAGAACAACAAGAGAAACTTTTGGACTTAATGGAGGAAGTAAAGGTGCTTCGTATTCAGAACGCCAATAAAGAGAAACGCATCTTGGAGTTGGAGAAACGCGTGGACGAATTGGAGCAGTATTCGCGCATGAACGATGTGGTCGTCACGGGCATTAACATCAAGCCCCGCACGGTGGAGCAACAGGTCGCGGCTCATCTCCGGGGGAAGGGGATAGACCTCGACCTGGAGCACATCCGAGGCCTGTCACCCACTGCTGACTGGGAGAGGAAGACCACCTGTCGTGATCATGCGCTTCACTAGTAGAAGAAACAAGACTGCACTCTTAAAACAAGGCTGAAAATTGAAAGGATCTGACGTTTTTATCAATGAACACTTAACAAAGAAAAACTCTGAAATTGCAAAAAAAGCGCAAATGCTTAAAAAGGAGCACAAAATACAGCACACCTGGACAAGGAACTGCAAAATCTTTATTAAACTAAATGGGAATCCGGAAGCAGCGAAAGTGTTGGTGGTGAGGAATATAGAGGAACTGGAAAAATACTAACAGCACGTAAGGTAACTGACTCTATAAACACCAAATGCACAACACACAGATCACAACCACAGACTCAGCTCAAGAAAGCAACAGCATGGAAAAACTACAAGGAATACTACACCAGAAACAAAAGGAACTGGACATTTTTGCTATAGAAGACCTAGACACACTTGACCCCCCAGCGGAAATAGACCCAGATGCAAATTTCTTCACAGGCTTTGTTAAAAACTGCACATATTTTGAAGATGAACTCTTTAAACGCAATGTAAATTGAGAAGGAAAACTATCAATAATACACTTCAATAGTAGAAGCATGCAAGCAAATTTTAGCCACATCACCGACTTTCTTAAACAATTTACCCATCCATTCAGTATTATTGCAATAACTGAAACATGGTTTAGTGAAAACACAGACACCTACTTTGATATTGATGATTATAAAAGGTAAGATTGTACCTTGTATTTGATATGTGATTTATTTTTATTATATTGTATTGTATTTTTATTGTATTTATAATTGCACTTTATCGTATTTTTGTATTGTATTTTATGATGTGAGGACTGCAGATGGAAATTAGCTTTGAGCTAAATCTGGTGCAGACATCTTTTTAATGAAACTGCACACTGTCCTTAATAAACTAAACTAAACTAAACTAAAATGATAAGTAAGAATAGACAAAGCAAAACAGGAGGAGGGGTTGCTCTGTACATTCATACTTCACTAGAATATGTTTTATTATTAAATATGACTGTTGCCATAGATGATGTTATGGAACGCTCAATAATAGAAATTCAAAGAGAAAAAACTAAAAATATAATTGTAAGTGTGGTATATCGTTCACCGAGCTCAAGTGTTGAACTTTTTATTGAATGGATGGAGAAATTGTTTTCTGCTGTTAAACAAAAAAAAAAATCTGTATGTTTGTGGAGATTACAACCTTGATTTACTAAACCCAAAAAAGCAAAAAAGTATTGATGATTTTCTAAATACAGTGTTTTCTATGTCACTGTCCCCAACAATAACCAAACCCAGTAGAGTAACATCGCAGAGTGCCACAATAATTGATCATATCTTTACAAACAACATGGACTCCTTATTTCTGACATTACAGACCATTTACGTATCTTTATTGTTTCTGATTGAGAGTTTATAAAAGAAAAAAAGGCCAGTGAACCAATCTTTAAACGAATCCAAACTGAAGAAAACATAAAAGCCCTCAACAACAGTTTAATGCTTCACGATTGGAATGAAGTTTATGAAGAGCAGTGTTGTATAGTAACGAAGTAATAATACTTCACTACTGTACTTAAGTACATTTTGGGAGACTTTGTACTTTACTTGAGTTTAAAAAAAAATGACAACTTTTACTTTTACTTCACTACATTTCCGAATTTAATTGCATACTTTTACTCCGATACATTTTCAATGTGCCGTTTAGTTACTCGTTACAAAAAAAACCCTCTGCTGACAGCATAACATAGCATAGAAATTAACTTTGTGTGACATTGTTTCGGTTACACAAAGCGTATTTGACGATGTTGGAGCTAACAGGGTACCTAGCTTTTTTGGCTCAAGGGAAGGCATAGCTGTAGGCTAAGTGTAATGAAGGAGAAAGGCGTTTCATGGATATGACCAAACCCAATATCTTCGACAGTGCTCCATATGACACAAAACTACCATGGGTGAGCCCAACATGGGGTTTTACAGTAGAATTAAGGGCCCAATTGCAAAAAAAAACCCTCTTCCTCCAAAAACACTCCTTCAATGGTGTTATGTATGCCTTATTTTCAGCACTGTTATTAAAAAAAAAAAAAAAACAAAGGTTTATTAAATTCAGACTGCCTTTGCTTGATAGTTTTACTTGTACTTTTAATTACATTACTTGAGTACATTTATTTTTACATTACTTGTCATACTTAAGTACAAGAAGTTCCAGATACTTTAAGACTTTTACTCAAGTAACATTTCAGTCAGTGACTTCGACTTTTACCAAAGTCATTTTTGGGAGGGGTACCTATACTTTTACTTGAGTTTGATTTTCCAGTACTTTATACAACACTGATGAAGAGACAGATGTCGATTAAGCAGATGATATTTTTTTCAACATATTCATTACTCATTACAACAAACACTTTGCCTGGAAGAATCCATGACTCATCGCTGTACCAGCGAGTGAGTCTGGTAACGCTTGGTCCAAAATGCGCTGCGGTTGCGCGTAGACAGACAGCTAAGTGAACCAATCAGAGATTGCGCCATCTTGATTCAAAACTGAGGCGGAACTTCCGCTGCCTAAGAGTGACTTTGTGGGCAAAGGCGGGTGCACTGACGTCACCATCTTTGAACGAATCAGAATCGCGGAGTCCGTTTGTAACCGGAGGAGCGAGGGTGGATGGAGGGTGTCCAAATGGTATCGCGGTGTATAGGAAATACAGAGAGATATCATTTGGCTGGCCAGGTAAACAAACACTCTCCCCTAAAAGAAATTTAAATGAACAATAAATGTAAGAACAGTCCATGGCTAACAAAAGGAATAATTAATGCTTGCAAAAAGGAAAACAATTTATATAAAATATTTATAAAAACAAAAACTAGGGAAGCAGAACTAAGATATAAAAAAATACAAAAATAAATGAATAGATATAATTAGATCAAGCAGTTATACTATAGAAGAATGTTGTACGAGAATCAAAACAATATGAAAGGAATGCGGAATGTATTAAATACTTTGATTAAACAAAGTATATCCTGAATTCTTTAATCTAAAAAACAATAACATTAAAAATAGGTCAGATGTAGCAAATTAGTTCAATAGTTTTTTTGTAAATATCGGTCCTGAGTTGGCTGCAAAAATTCCTGTAAATGACGCTGCTCAAGGTAACAATAATATTGACAGAAATCCTTATACCATGTTCCTCTCTCCCACAAATGAAAAAGAAGTCATGAATATTGTTGTTAGGTGCAAGAGTAAAACATCAAGTGACTGTCGTGACATAAATATGAGATTAGTCAAACTGCTCATTAATAATATCGTAAAACCTTTCACACACATCTGTAACTTATCTTTTCAATCAGGACAATTTCCCAATAAAATGAAAATAGCAAAAGTAATTCCGATATACAAAAGTGACGATAAACATGACTTTACTAATTACAGACCTATTTCTCTGCTACCTCAGTTATCAAAGATACTCGAAAAACTTTTCAATACACGTTTAGAAAACTTCATAGACAAGCATCAAATCATTAACGAAGGACAATATGGCTTTAGAACAAAAAGAACGACCTCAATGGCTATACTTGATGCAACTGAAGAAATAACAAGCGCACTGGATCAAAATAAATACGTAATTGGGATTTTTATTGATTTCAAGAAAGCTTTTGACACGATTAATCATGCAGTCTTACTTCAAAAATTACATGAACATGGTATAAGAGGAATTGCTGGGAAATGGCTTCAAAGTTTTCTAACTGAAAGAACACAATATGTACACATAGGGTCATCTTTGTCTGATATTCTTGTATTACTTGTGGTGTTCCCCAAGGCTCTGTTTTGGGACCAAAATTGTTTAATATTTATATAAATGACATATTTAAGGTGTCACAGTCACTAACACTCATATTGTTTGCAGATGATACAAACATATTCTATAGCAGTCATGATTATAATGAACTCATCAGCACAGTAAATAAGGAGCTCGACAAAATAAAGAAGTGGATGGATTTCAACAAATTATCACTTCATTTAAACAAAACCAAAGTTATGCTATTTGGAAATGCAAAAACAAACTCAAAACAACCAATTATGATTGAAAATGTTCAAATTGAGACAGTAGCAGAAATAACATTTCTTGGAGTCATCATAGACAATAAATTGTCTTGGAAAACCCACGTCAGACATATAAAAACAAAACTCTCCAAAAGTCTCTCCATAATAAATAGAACAAATTATTATCTTGATTACAATACATTGCGTACATTATATTGCTCAATGATTCTTCCTTACTTCACATATTGTATTGAAGTTTGGGGGAATACTTATCAAACTACACTAAAACCTCTAATTGTCTTACAGAAACGAGCCCTACGGATTATTCACAAAGTTGGGTTTTTAGAACACACTCATAATCTTTTTATACATTCTAAGCTTTTAAAATTTGAAGACCTTACTCAGTATTACACAGCAATTATTATGTTTAAAGCACACCATAAACTACTACCAAAAAATCTGCAAATACTATTTACTTTGAGTGAGAGAACCCACAACTTGAGAGTGACTGGAGACTTCAAATTGCCCAAAGTGAGAAGCACTAAAAAAAGTGTTTGCATGTCTGTACGTGGTGTGAAACTCTGGAACAGTTTGGACAAACTCTACAAGCAAAACCAAAGTGTCAATACGTTTAAATGACATTACAAAGATATGGTCTGGTCACAGTATGTGGAGAGTGTCTAAGGTCATTTCATCATTGTCTTCACAAAACTAGTTCTGCTGGAACATCTCTTATCACTGTACGTGCTTTTCCTTACCTTATGGTATCTGTTTTTTTCTCCATTGCTGGTACTGGATGTGCTTTCTTACCATTGCTGGTACTAGTATTCAGGTCCTGTATCCGTAACTATATGGTTACTTGTCTTCAAGTCAAAAAGAAAGAAGTGCACATAACAGATAAGAATGACCATGGGAAAATGGAAGTGATTTTTCCTTTCTTGATGAAATGGGGGTGGGGTTAAATAAGTTTTCTTCCCCCCACTCCTTCTTGGACATTACAATTTTGATTGTCCTTTTGTATATTTGTACTACCTTTTTCATTTGACTTTGATATTGTACAGATTGAGAATCCTGACAAATCAAAAAAAAAAACAAGAAAAAAAAAAAAAAAAAAAAACTTTGGACTCGAGCAGCACATCACCAGACCAACGCCTCACACTGCACAAGACAAAAATAAATTTGGGTGTGTACTCTTTCCTCACTTTGGACTCTTTTCTTTGGTTTATATTTGACTTATTGCCTCTGATTTCTTGTTTTATGTGTTATTAGTTTGAATGGTGTCCATGGTTACAGAAAGTGATAAAAGTGTTGAAGAGTGCAAATGGACTGACGTTCTACAGCACACAGTGTTGGGTCTAACTTCATCACTTCTACTGAGTTACTGTCATGGGAGTACAAGTGACTCAGTAGTGTAACGCACGAGTGTGAAAATACTTGTGATGAAATGAGGCCGGTCCTCACCTCAGAGGCAGAGAGAAGCAGCTCGGAGCTGAAATCACCCAGTAAAGTCACTGTGATGTCATTTGAGACGCTTCAGCAGCTCCTGTGTTTATCTCCATTTAAATGTCTTTAATCAAACACAAAAGCACAGATTTGATTCATTTAGACAATACTGCAAAAACCTCATCCCAAAGTCATGGAACTAAGTGACTTTCTTGAGACATGAAGTAGTGTGATGAGTAACTAAAGAGTTTTTCAAAGTAACTTCCCCAACACTGTACAACACACAACGTCACAATGAACTGTTCATCATGAAATAAATAGAATGATGTTTGAACGACTAAAAGAAGCTCTTGGTTTCTTCATTAAGGCTCAGACAATAAACTAGAGCAGGAGACAATGACTTTTAAACATCAGTTACTGCAAACGTGAAGGAAAATACTGCTTTTAGAACTAAACAGAAACAATCCAAATGCATTAGAATAAAGAATAAAGTCATACCTTGTTTGAAACAGCTGAAAGAGCGCAGAGGGAATGCGTCTTTAACAGGAGGAAATGTTGATCTGTTGAAATGTCCTTCCTGGTGTTTCAGAGACGCCAGGTATAATTCAGTCTGACAGGTTCTGTGAGTTTGTGCTGTGGCATTGATACGGGCGGTAGTCTTATAAAGTACTGTCTTTGTTTCCTTGGGCAAGGCACTTCACCCAGTGTGTTTGAATTAGGGCTGTAGTCCTGTAGTCTTAGTTTGAGTCAACCAAAATGTGTATTATATGTCAAAAATAAGGTTTAATTTCTAATAAGGAAATGGAGAATCATATTTACAAAAGATAAGGTACAGTGTGTGTGTGCGTGTGTGTGTGTGTGTGTGCGTGTGTGTGTGTGATGTAAAATGGTAAAATAAAGAATTCATTTAATGAACAGGAATGTGACAGACGAGTTAAACAAAAGGATCTAAAATATGTCCACAATTAACCAAAGAAAAACAGAATTAAACACATAACGAGTTTTGTGTCTGAGAAAACGAGTCACGTAGGCTTAGAAAAAAAACTAAGGGACACAAAAGAAGAAACCAAAACACCAGTGTCCCACAATAAAGTCACATAAACCTAAAAACAGAATCGAGTGACAACTAAAAAGACACAAAACAGAAGTAAACTAAACTAAACTAGTGTCTCACACACACAAAGTTGACTAACACTAAATGAGACACACACAAAATGTCAGACTGGCCACAAAGGCCAGCAGCCCTGAACAGCTTCAGACGATCAGCTTCAATAGGGGGAGGCGGCTTCAGGTGAGGCGGGATTGGCCAGGTGTAGAGGCGCCCCACCAATCAGGGACCAGAATACCAGGAACCGGCCGGAGAGAGATCCACCAATGGGAAGCAGAGGATGGGATTCACACACCAGTGTGTGCGTACACAGGTGTGTGAATGTGTGGGTGAGTGGTTAGCACTTTTAGCCTTGAGGCTGGAAAAGCGCTGTATAAAAATGTGACCATTTACCATGAACCATGAAGAAAGATTCCTCCTCTAACTTCTTCACTAAGGGCCAGTCAGGGCTTGAGGTTTACCAATATCCTGGTCCTTTAGTGTTTAAAGTGTGTTTGTGCATGAACTCCTGTGCTGTGGGAGCATTCTGAGTGCAGTCTGGCTCAGGTACACGGCCATATCATAAACACCGAAAAGAACTTTTGTCACGCCAAATCAAACCTGTCCATCCGCTCTCTAGCTCCTCCTCCAAGTTGTGTGGAAAATCCCTCCCCTGAATGGTATGATCATGTCTGCATTCCACACTAGGGATGGGTAGTGAAGCCTGGTTTCATAACAGCACCGGTGCCAAGTGTCGCCCGTCGTGTCACAGCACCGACACCGGGGTCCCTCCCAGCGGGGGTCTCAGGTGTGGGGTGAGGAGAGACGCCACAGACACAGGACTGCTCTGATTTAATGGAACAAAAAGACAGTATTCCATTCATCTTTGGTCAGACACATGGCCACATTACAGAGTGTGTTATGACTGACTCCACACCAGAACAAAGAGGGAGACCACACCAGAGTGAACGTGCTCCAGAAGAAGGTTGGATTTCTAATAAGGAGTAAATGTCCGGGCCCCATCCTTAAGCCTCATTTCCATTGGGCCGGGCGGTGTGGATGTTCTGTACCGCTCTGGTTTAGGGGTCCCAAGCGGTCCGCTGGAGGTACTACCTGTAGTGGAAATGCTCCCAGGGTGGGGATGACCCCCTCCTAAATGGCCCGAACCAAGGTGGCACCAAGTGAACTGTGACAAATGAGGCTTTAGTTGATGCTGTGTGTTCTTCTGATTATTTGTGTGCAGATGAGCAGGTGGAGTTTGGGTGGTGTACCTGGTGTGTACGTCAAGGGCCCGACACACTGCACCAGTGCACAGCAGAAGCTCGTGCACGCTCATCCTGCTCCCAGCTGCTCACCTTCCTTTCTTTGATTATTTAACACACGATTTAGCTCCAGCTGTTAACAGAGCGATCATTTCCACATCTCAAATAAAAAGCAAATCCTCCAGGTTACGTGAGATCCGGCGTAACAAAAACTAAGTAATAATAATAATACATCAGACTTTTATCGCGCGTTTTTGGACACTCAAAGACGCTTTACAAACAAAATAGGAAGAAACACTGTAGAAAATGGGGAATCATGGGGAAATGCAGCTTGAACAGGTGAGTTTTTAGTCATGATTTGAAATGCTGCAGTGAGTCCGAGTTCCTGATAGATTTTGAGAGAGAGTTCCAGAGTGAGGGGGCAGCGAAGGCTCGGCCCCCCAAGGACCGGTGCTTTGTCCTGATGAGGGGAGTGAGGAGGTGCTTTGTCCTGATGAGGGGAGTGAGGAGGTGCTTTGTCCTGATGAGGGGAGTGAGGAGGTGCTTTGTCCTGATGAGGGGAGTGAGGAGGTTGGTGTCGGCTGATCTGAGGTGGCGGGTGGGACAGTGCTGACAGAGGAGATCAGTGAGACGGGGAGGGGCCAGGTTACAGAGGGACTTGTAGATGATGAAGAGGACCTTGTATTGAATGCGGTATTGTACGGGGAGCCAGTGGAGTTGCTTGAGGACAGGAGTAATGTGGTCTCTGGAGCGGGTGTGGGTGTGGGTTTTGGAGGTGGGTGAAATGGAGAATCCCCATGAGTGAGGGGAGGATGGAGCATGAGATTGAGAGTCGGCAGTGATGCGTTCGCTGTGCCGGACCGTTGTGGTGAAGACAAAGCTGAGCCGAAAGGCAAAGCTCTGGATTTACCGGGCACTTACGTTCCTCACCTCACCTATGGTCATGAGCATTGGGTAATGACTGAAAGGACAAGATACAAGTGGGCGAAATGAGTTTCCTCCGCAGAGGGGCTGGGCGCTTCCTTAGAGATAGGGTGAAGAGCTCAGCCACACGGGAGGAGCAGCTGAGGTGGCTCGGGCATCTGTTCCGGATGCCCCCTGGATGCCTCCCTCGGGAGGTGTTCCGGGCATGTCCCACCGGGAGGAGGCCCTAGGACTATGTCTCTCGGCTGGCCTGGGAATGCCTTGGGATCGCCCTGGCGGAACTGGAGGAAGTGTCCAGGGTGAAGGAAGTCTGGGAGTCCCTGCTTAGACGGCTGCCCCCCGCCCCCAACCTGGTCCCGGGTAAGAGGAAGAAAATGGATGGATGGAGGGGAGACCGTACAGAAGTCTAGTGCAATAGTCGAGTCTGGAGTAGATAAAGGCATGAATAAGGATTTCTGTGGTGGGCTGAGAGAGGGGGTGAGGAGACAGGCGATGTTGCAGAGTTTGAAAAAAGATGTTTTGGTGATGTGGCTGATGTGGGTTCTGAATGAGAGGGTAGGGACCATGATGATACCGAGGTTGCGTACAGAGGGAGAGGAGGTGACAGTGTGGCCATCGATGAAGAGGGAGATGTTCTGAGCAGAGGGCAGGAGAGCTTTGGGTCCAGTGATGAGCAGTTCTGTTTTATTGCTGTTAAGTTTGAGGAAGTTGTGGTCCATCCACGTTTTAATTTCAGACAGGCAGTTCAGGAGAGAATGACTAGGATGATGGATTTGGTGGAGATGTAAACCTGAGTGTCATCGGCGTAACAGTGGAAATGGAGTCCATGGTGACGGATGATGTGGTGAGGGGGAGCAGGTAGATGATGAAGAGGAGGGGGCCGAGCACTGCACCTTGGGGAACACCAGTGATTACAGGGGAGGAGTGAGATTTGGCATTATTTATGGAGACGTAGTGGTGACGGTCAGACAGGTAGGAGGTGAACCAGGAGAGTGCAGTGCCGGAGATGCCAATGCACTGTAGACGGAGGAAGAGGATGGTGTGGTTGATGGTGTCAAATGCTGCACTGAGGTCGAAGAGAAGGAGAATGGAGAGGGAACCAGAGCCTGCTACGAGGAGGAGGTCATTGGTGACTTTGAGGAGGGCTGTTTCAGTGCTGTGATGGGGTGGAAGCCAGATTGAAATGTTTAAAAAAGCTGGAAGTTGAGGAGGTATTGTTGGAGTTGGGTGATAAAGGCACGTTCTGTTATTTGCTTCACAGCAAGAAGGTTCCGGGTTCGATCCCTGAGTCGCCCAGGCCTTTCTGTGTGTGTTCTGTGTGGAGTTTGCATGCATGGTCTGGGTTCAATTCCAGGGTCGCCCGAGCCTTTCTGTGTGGAGTTTGCATGTTCTCCCCGTGCCTGGGTGGGTTTCCTCCGGGCACTCCGGTTTCCCCCAAAACCCAAAACATGCTCCAGGTAAAATCCTCCAGCTTAGGTCCTGACCAAGCCGAAGCAAGAAGATCATGGAGATGGTCCCCGGGTGCAGTAATGTGCTGCCCACTGCTCCTAATAACAGGATGGGTTAAATGCAGAGAAGAATTTATCCAGTGTGAGATCAATAAAGTTGCTTCTTCTTCTATTTTGGAGAGGAGAGGAAGATTGGAGATGGGTCTGAAGTTGTCCAGGTTGTCAGGGTCCAGGCCGGGTTTTTGCAGAAGAGGTGTAATTGTGGATAGTTTGAGTGCAGGAGCGACAGTGCCAGAGCTGAGGGAGGTATTTATGATGTTGCTGATGAGTGGAGTGAGAGTGGGGGTGCTTTCAGGAGAGGAGACCGGAGAGGGTCCAGACGGCAGGTTGTGAGTTTCATGGTGGAGAGGAATTCAGTGAAAAGGATAAGGGGGAGAAGAAAGACAGACCGTGGTTTGTGGTTGGGTAGAGGCTAGATTCTGGAGGTTTTGTCCTGGTTTAGTCCTGATTTAGACCTGGTTTAGACCTGGTTTAGTGCTGGTTTAGACTTGGTTTAGACCCGATTTGGACCCAGTTTAGACCCGGTTTAGGCCTTGTTTTAGACCTGGTTTAGTCCTGGTTTAGTCCTGGTTTAGTCCTGGTTTAGTCCTGGTTTAGTCCTGGTTTAGTCCAGTCTAAATTATATCACTGTGTCTTTTGCAGCTGAGAGGAAGAAGCTGAAGTTGTTGGAGAAATCCCAGTATGTGAAAAGAAGCGGGAAACTGGAGAACTTCCTGAGCAAAAAGAGGAAGAGAAACGCAGTGAAAGAACAAAAGAAACTGCCCCCAAAGCCGCACACGAACGCACCGCGAGGCTTTCACTGACCCCACTGACAAAACACCACGTCTGCTCCTAAAGGAACCTCACCTGAGCAGAGCCAGAGGAGCAGAACCAGAGGAGCAGATTTCTATTTACATCAGATGCCCTTCCCCTTGACCTTGTGGCTGAGCTTTTTTCTTGAACAGACTCGTAGTAGTAGCAGTAGCAGTAGTAGTAGTAGTAGTAGTAGTAGTAGTAGTAGTATTAGTAGTAGTCGTAGTAGTACCAGTAGTAGTAGTAGTAGTAGTAGTAGTAGTAGTAGTAGTAGTAGTAGTAGTAGCAGCAGTACTAGTAGCAGTAGTATTAGTAGTAGTAGTAGTAGTAGTAGTAGTATTAGTAGTAGTAGTATTTTATTTGTATATTAGATTAAAACGTGCATTTCAGGAGCAGAGCTGACGTCAGTGAGAAACACTTTAGATGTTTGCACTGCAGTCTCCAGCCTCACCACTAGAGGCCGCCACAACACTGCAGGGGCATTAGTGTTTTAGGCCAAACATGTTCCTCTTCCCACTGTGAGGAAGTCTAAAGTGACAGAAGTTTTATGCAACAATAGGAAAACACTTTGAAAACACCAGATTTTGGGATTTATTTCAGGTTTTGTCAAACTTCACATTATAAATCAGATGTTGCGTCCTGTTGTGGAATTTCTAGACTCCAAACATGAAAAAAGAAGTGAAAAGTTTTCTTGAATCAAGGAGTGTGATTTATTGAAGCATTTGTGCACACAATCCCAAAACTCCCTGTCCCTGACAGAGTCGTCTGTCCCTAAACTGTGACAGAACAATCCATCCAGAGTCTTTATACCCCACGGGGGCATAAGGCACAGGGATGATCCACACACAGAAGATAAGACCTAGTCTCATCCGAGAACAGGTCAACACAAGGCTGGGTCAACAATCAGGAGAACAACAAGCTGGGATTGATATAAACAATAGACTGGGATGAGGAGCACAAGGCCAGAGTGTTGGACATGGGAAAAGAGTTCGAATTACAACGAGAGAACAGTTAGAGAACAGTTAGAGAACAGTTAGAGAACAGTTAGAGAACAGTTAGAGGACAGTTAGAGAACAGTTAGAGAACAGTTAGACAACAGTTAGAGGACAGTTAGGGAACAATTAGATAACAGTTAGAGAACAGTTAGAGAACAGTTAGAGGACAGTTAGAAAACAGTTGGAGAACAGTTAGAGAACAGTTAGAGAACAGTTGGAGAACAGTTAGAGAACAGTTGGAGAACAGTTAGAGAGCAGTTAGAGAACAGCTAGAGAACAGTTAGAGAACATTTATGATAACAAAGAGAACAGTTAGAGAACAGTTAGAGAACAGTTGGAGAACAGTTAGAGAACAGTTAGAGAACAGTTGGAGAACAGTTAGAGAACAGTTAGAGGACAGTTAGAGAACAGTTAGAGGACAGTTAGGGAACAATTAGATAACAGTTAGAGAACAGTTAGAGAACAGTTAGAGAACAGTTGGAGAACAGTTAGAGAACAGTTAGAGAACAGTTAGAGAACAGTTGGAGAACAGTTAGAGAGCAGTTAGAGAACAGTTAGAGAACAGTTAGAGAACAGTTGGAGAACAGTTAGAGAACAGTTAGAGAACAGTTAGAGAACAGTTGGAGAACAGTTAGAGAACAGTTAGAGAACAGTTAGAGGACAGTTAGAGAACAGTTAGAGGACAGTTAGAGAGCAGTTAGAGAACAGCTAGAGAACAGTTAGAGAACATTTATGATAACAAAGAGAACAGTTAGAGAACAGTTAGAGAACAGTCAGAGAGCAGTTAGAGAACAGTTAGAGAACAGTTAGAGGACAGTTAGAGGACAGCTAGAGAACAGTTAGAGAACATTTATGATAACAAAGAGAACAGTTAGAGAACAGTTAGAGAACAGTCAGAGAGCAGTTAGAGAACAGTTAGAGAACAGTTAGAGGACAGTTAGAGGACAGTTAGAGAACAGTTGGAGAACAGTTAGAGAACAGTTAGAGAACATTTATGATAACAAAGAGAACAGTTAGAGAACAGTTAAAGAATAGTTAGAGAACAGTTGGAGAACAGTTAGAGAGCAGTTAGAGAACAGTTAGAGAGCAGTTAGAGAACAGCTAGAGAACAGTTAGAGAACATTTATGATAACAAAGAGAACAGTTAGAGAACAGTTAGAGAACAGTTGGAGAACAGTTAGAGAACAGTTAGAGAACAGTTGGAGAACAGTTAGAGAACAGTTAGAGGACAGTTAGAGAACAGTTAGAGGACAGTTAGGGAACAATTAGATAACAGTTAGAGAACAGTTGGAGAACAGTTAAAGAATAGTTAGAGAACAGTTGGAGAACAGTTAGAGAGCAGTTAGAGAACAGTTAGAGGACAGTTAGGGAACAATTAGATAACAGTTAGAGAACAGTTAGAGAACAGTTAGAGGACAGTTAGAGAACAGTTGGAGAACAGTTAGAGAACAGTTAGAGAACAGTTGGAGAACAGTTAGAGAACAGTTGGAGAACAGTTAGAGAGCAGTTAGAGAACAGCTAGAGAACAGTTAGAGAACATTTATGATAACAAAGAGAACAGTTAGAGAACAGTTAGAGAACAGTTGGAGAACAGTTAGAGAACAGTTAGAGAACAGTTGGAGAACAGTTAGAGAACAGTTAGAGGACAGTTAGAGAACAGTTAGAGGACAGTTAGGGAACAATTAGATAACAGTTAGAGAACAGTTAGAGAACAGTTAGAGAACAGTTGGAGAACAGTTAGAGAGCAGTTAGAGAACAGTTAGAGAACAGTTAGAGAACAGTTGGAGAACAGTTAGAGAACAGTGAGAGAACAGTTAGAGAACAGTTGGAGAACAGTTAGAGAACAGTTAGAGAACAGTTAGAGGACAGTTAGAGAACAGTTAGAGGACAGTTAGAGAACAGTTAGAGAACAGTTAGAGAACAGTTGGAGAACAGTTAGACAACAGTTAGAGAACAGTTAGAGAACAGTTGGAGAACAGTTAGAGAACAGTTGGAGAACAGAGAACAGTTGGAGAACAGTTAGAGAGCAGTTAGAGAACAGCTAGAGAACAGTTAGAGAACATTTATGATAACAAAGAGAACAGTTAGAGAACAGTTAGAGAACAGTCAGAGAGCAGTTGGAGAACAGTTAGAGAACAGTTAGAGGACAGTTAGAGGACAGTTAGAGAACAGTTGGAGAACAGTTAGAGAACAGTTAGAGGACAGTTAGAGAGCAGTTAGAGAACAGTTAGAGAACAGTTAGAGAACATTTATGATAACAAAGAGAACAGTTAGAGAACAGTTAAAGAATAGTTAGAGAACAGTTGGAGAACAATAGAGAACAGTTGGAGAACAGTTAGAGAGCAGTTAGAGAACAGTTAAAGAACAGTTACAGAATAGTTAGAGAACAGTTGGAGAACAATAGAGAACAGTTGGAGAACAGTTAGAGAGCAGTTAGAGAACAGTTAAAGAACAGTTAGAGAACAGTTAGAGAACAGTTGGAGCAGTTAGAGAACAGTTAAAGAACAGTTAGAGAACAGTTAGAGAACAGTTGGAGAACAGTTGGAGAACAGTTAGAGAACAGTTGGAGAACAGTTAGGCAACAGTTATAAAACAGTTAGAGAACAGTTGGAGAACAGTTAGGGAACAGTTAGAGAACAGTTGGAGAACAGTTAGAGAACAGTTGGAGAGAGATGAATCAGTTTTGTGTTTTTTCTTGAGTTTTCAGACTATTTCAACACTTTTTTGTCAGTGTTTGCTAACGTGTGTCACCATCTAACCATGCAGCTAAAACTTTGGTCCAGTGACACAATTGAATTTTCTTTTGCTCTTAATAAACCACACAAAATAATTGTGTTTTTTCAACTGATTTTGAGCTGAAGTGATTTAGTCCCTGACAGAAGGGTTTTCTCAAATATTTGATGACACTTTATAAAGTTCTGGTCCCGTACACATATAACACCCACACATACAGTGCCGTGAAAAAGTATTTGCCCCCTTCCTGATTTCTGTGTTTTTTGCATATTTATCACTCAAAACATTGTCAGATCATCAAACCAATTTTAATATCACACAGAAACAACCCAAGGAAAGACAAAATTCAGTTTTTGAATGATGATTCCATTTATTAGTGCACAAAAAAAATCTAAACCTATCTGGCCCTATGTGAAAAAGTAATTGCCCCCCCTTGTTAAATCACAAACTAACTGTGACTAACCACAGTTTTGAGAAAACTTAGTTCAGTTCTACATGCCACACCCACACCTGATTGTCACCACCTGTGTTGAATCAAGAAATCACTTAAATAGTTCCTGTCAAACAAAGTGAAGTTGGCTACAACATCTCAAGAACAAACACATCATGCCACGATCCAAAGAAATTCAAGAACAAATGAGAAAAAAAGTGATAGAAGTCTATAATTCAGGAAAAGGTTACAAAGCCATTCCCAAAGCTCTGGGGCTCCAGCGAACCACTGTCAGAGCCATTATTCAAAAATGGAGGAAACTGGGAACAGTTGCAACCCTTCCCAGGAGTGGTCGACCAACTAAGATTACTCCAAGAGTGCGACGACGGCTCATTCAGGAAGTCACAAAAGAACCTAGACGCACATCGAAAGAACTACAGGCCTCGTTGGCCTCAGTTAAGGTCAGTGTTCATGACTCCACCATTAGAAAAACACTGGCCAAAAATGGCATCCATGGAAGAGTTCCCAGGAGAAAACCACTGCTTTCACAAAAGAACACAAAGGCTCGTCTCACCTTTGCCAAAAAGCACCTTGATGACCCTCAAGACTTTTGGAGAAACATTTTGTGGACCGATGAGTCTAAAATTGAACTTTTTGGAAGGTCTGCAGCCCGTTTCATCTGGCGTAAAAATGGCACAGCATTTGATAAAAAGAACATGGTGCCCACAGTAAAGCATGGTGGTGGCAGTGTGATGGTCTGGGCCTGCTTTGCTGCCTCAGGACCAGGACAACTTGCTGTGATTGACGGAAAAATGAATTCTGCTGTTTACCAGAAGATCCTGAAGGAGAATGTCCGGCCATCAGTTCGTGCCCTCAAACTCAAGCGCTCTTGGATCATGCAACAGGACAATGATCCAAAACACACCAGCAAGTCCACCTCTGAATGGCTCAAAGAAAACAAAATTAAGGTTTTGGAGTGGCCAAGTCAAAGTCCGGATTTAAATCCGATTGAGATGCTGTGGTGTGACCTTAAACGGGCAGTTCATACAAGAAAACCCTCCAATATGGCAGAATTGAAACAATTCTGCATAGAAGAGTGGGCCAAAATCCCTCCCCAGCGGTGTGAAAGACTCATCACCAATTATCGCAAACGTTTGGTTACAGTTATTGCTGTCAAAGGAGGCTCAACTGGCTATTAGATTAAGGGGGCAATTACTTTTTCACATAGGGCCAGATAGGTTTAGATTTTTTTTGTGCACTAATAAATGGAATCATCATTCAAAAACTGAATTTTGTCTTTCCTTGGGTTGTTTCTGTGTGATATTAAAATTGGTTTGATGATCTGACAATGTTTTGAGTGATAAATATGCAAAAAACACAGAAATCAGGAAGGGGGCAAATACTTTTTCACGGCACTGTATCTCTCACACTAGACATTTATCTTAATCCACACACTGAAGTGAGGCTCATGTCTGCAGGCTTTTTCTGTCAAACTCCACAGTCCGCTTTCCCCCATCAACCCAAAAAAAAACGCAAAAAAACATGCACCATAGGCACCTCCAGCTTAGGTCCTGACCAAACCGAAGCAAGAAGATCATGGAGATGGTCCCCGGGCGCAGAAGTGTGCTGCCCACTGCTCCTAATATCAATAAAGTCACTTCTTCTTCTCTTCTTAAATTAACATCCATTTTTTTGTTCACTCATGTAAAAATATATGAAAAATGTTGGTCTATTTTACCCCGAGGAGAGTGAGTCTGTGGAGCTCAGAGACACTGAGGAGTCATAAGCCCAGAGCCTAAACCCAGGGAGCAGAGTGTGAGTGAATGTGTTGTTGAAGGTGTGGAGGTGGGTCAGATGGTCAGAGGAGACTGTGTAGAAGGACAGAGAGCCAGCAGGACAGTCCACAAACACTGCTACTGTCCCAGAAGAGGAGGACCAGGGCTGAGGGAGGAGGGTTTGTTTGTTATTATGACGAACAGAGAAACCATCTTTAGAACAGCTCAGACTCCAGGACTGATCATTGGCTCCAAACAAACTGTCATCACCGCGTCCTTCCCTTCTGATTCTTCTGTAAGACACTGATATATAAACCCCTCCACTCCACTGGACCTCCCAGTAACAGCGACCAGTCAGACCAGTGGAACACAGAACCTGAGACCAGTAGTCAAATCTGTCCTGATGATCTGGATACAGCTGAATCTCTCTCACACATGTCACCTTCTTATTGTTCTCAGACAGTTTGAGCTCTCTCTGAACTGTGTTTGGATCCAGAGTGAGATCACAGAAATCTGATGGACAGAAGACACAACACAGCAGCAGTTAGTCCCCTGTCCACTCTCAACATGTGAGACACACATTTAATTCTCGTACAATATGGCCACATTTGTTCATGAAAGATGGATTTAAAGGCTTTCACTGATTTAGGATTCATGTCTTTTTTCAATGTATTTCCATCCATCCATCCATCCATTTTCTTCCGCTTATCCGGGGCCGGGTCGCGGGGGCAACAGTCTAAGCAGGGACTCCCAGACTTCCTTCACCCTGGACACTTCCTCCAGCTCCTCCGGGGGGACCCCAAGGCGTTCCCAGGTCAGCCGGGAGACATAGTCCCTCCAGCGGGTCCTGGGTCTTCCCCGGGGCCTCCTCCCGGTGGGACATGCCCGGAACACCTCCCGAGGGAGGCGTCCAGGAGGCATCCGAAACAGATGCCCGAGCCACCTCAGCTGGCTCCTCTCCACGTGGAGAAGCAGCGGCTCTACTCCGAGCGCCTCCCGTGTGACTGAGCTTCTCACCCTACCTCTAAGGGTGCGCCCAGCCACTCTGCGGAGGAAACTCATTTCGGCCGCTTGTATCCGCGATCTCGTCCTTTCGGTCATTACCCAAAGCTCATGACCATAGGTGAGGGTAGGAACGTAGACTGACCGGTAAATTGAGAGCTTCGCCTTTCGGCTCAGCTCCCTCTTCACCACAACGACCGCATCACTGCCGACGCTGCACCGATCCGCCTGTCAATCTCACGCTCCATCCTCCTCTCACTCGTGAACAAGACCCCGAGATACTTGAACTCCTCCACTTGAGGCAAGGACTCTCCACCCACCCAGAGAGGGCAAGCCACCTTTTTCCGGTCGAGAACCATGGCCTCGGATTTGGAGGAGCTGATCCTCATCCCAGCCGCTTCACACTTGGCTGCGAACCGCCCCAGTGCACATTGGAGGTCCCGGCTCGATGAAGCCATCAGGACATCATCTGCAAACAGCAGAGATGAGATCCTGTGGTTCCCAAACCGGATCCCCTCCGGCCCCTGACTGCGCCTAGAAATTCTGTCCATAAATATAATGAACAGAACCGGTGATAAAGGGCAGCCCTGGCGGAGTCCAACATGCACCGGAAACAGGTCCGACTTACTACCGGCAATGCGAACACAGCTCCTGCTCCGGTCATACAGGGACCGAACAGCCCTTAACAAAGGGCCCCGAACCCCGTACTCCCAGAGCACTCTCCACAGGGCCCCACGAGGGACACGGTCGAATGCCTTCTCCAGATCCACAAAGCACATGTGGACTGGTTGGGCAAACTCCCAGGGTCACCCAAGGCAAACAGGTCCTGGGGGACGGGTCAGACCAAGAGCGGTTCAAAAGCCCATTATGATGAATACAAGACCAAGGCCAGTTACAGAAGAAGTGAACTTTATTGATCTCACACTGGAGAAATTCTTCTCTGCATTTTAACCCATCCTATATATATATATTATATATCAGGAGCAGTGGGCAGCACACATTAGGGCGCCCGGGGACCATCTCCATGATCTCCTCGCTTCCGTCCGGTCAGGACCTAAGCTGGAGGTACCTATCATGCATGTTTTGGGTTGGTGGGGGAAACCGGAGTGCCCGGAGGAAACCCACCCAGACACGGGGAGAACATGCAAACTCCACACAGAAAGGCTCGGGCGACCCGGGGATCGAACCCAGACCATGCATGCAAACTCCACACAGAACACACACAGAAAGGTCTGGGCGACCCGGGGATCGAACCCGGAACCTTCTTGCTGTGAAGCAAGAGCGCTAACCACTCAGCCACCGTGCCGCCAGTACGTCGCCCGGATCGGCGTCACCGGGGCCCCACCCTGGAGCCAGGCCTGGGGTGGGAGCTCGCGAACGAGCGCCTGGTGGCCGGGCCTTTCCCCATGGGGCCCGGCCGAGCTCAGCCCGAAGGAGCGACGTGGGGCCGTCCTCCCTTGGACCCACCACCCGCAGGAGGATCCATAAGGGGCCGGTGCAGAGAGATCTGGGCGGCAGCCGAAGGCAGGGGCCTCGGCGACCAGATCTCCGGACATGGAGACTAGCTCTGGGGACATGGAATGTCACCTCACTGGGGGGGAAGGAGCCTGAGCTCGTGCGGGAGGTTGAGCGCTATCGACTAGATATAGTCGGCCTCACCTCCACGCACAGCCTGGGCTCTGGAACCCAACTCCTTGAAGGGGGCTGGACTCTCCATTTCTCTGGCGTTTCCCGCGGGGAACGGCGGCGGGCCGGTGTGGGCCTGCTCATTGCCCCACGGCTCAGCCGCTGTGTGTTGGAGTTCACCCCGGTGAACGAGAGGGTCGCGTCCCTGCGCCTTCGGGTCGGGGACAGGTCTCTCACTGTTGTGTCGGCCTACGGGCCGAACAGCAGTGCAGAGTACCCGGCCTTCTTGGAGTGCCTGGGAGGGGTACTGGACAGTGCACCGACCGGGGACTCCGTTGTTCTCCTGGGGGACTTCAACGCCCACGTGGGCAACGACAGTGACACCTGGAGAGGGGTGATTGGGAGGAACGGCCTCCCTGATCTGAACCCGAGTGGTGTTCTGTTATTGGACTTCTGTGCTAGCCACAGTTTGTCCATAACGAACACCATGTTCAAGCACAAGGGTGTCCATCAGTGCACGTGGCACCAGGACACCCTAGGACGGAGGTCGATGATCGACTTTGTTGTCGTGTCATCTGACCTCCGGCCGCGTGTCTTGGACACTCGGGTGAAGAGAGGGGCAGAGCTGTCAACCGATCACCACCTGGTGGTGAGTTGGGTCCGCTGGCAGGGGAGGAAGCCGGAAAGACCTGGCAGGCCCAAGCGCGTAGTGAGGGTCTGTTGGAAACGTCTGGCAGAGCCCTCTGTCAGGGGCACCTTCAACTCACACCTCCGGGAGAGCTTCCCCCGGATTCCGGGGAAGCCTGGGGACGTAGAGTCCGAATGGGCTCTGTTCTCGGCCTCTATTGTCGATGCGGCCGCCCGTAGCTGTGGTCGTAAGGTCTGTGGTGCCTGTCGCGGCGGCAATCCCCGAACCTGGTGGTGGACACCGGAAGTAAGGGATGCCGTCAGGCTGAAGAAGGAGTCCTATCGGGCCTTGTTGGCTCGTGGGACTCCGGAGGCAGCCGACGGGTACCGGCGGGCCAAGCGTGCTGCAGCCCAGGCGGTGGCAGAGGCAAAAACTCGGAGTTGGGAGGAGTTCGGAGAGGCCATGGAGGAGGACTATCAATGTATTTCTTCTTCTTTTCTTTCTTAATCCTTCCACTCTTGTGTTTGGCTCATATTTATTTGAGTGTAAAAACATTTCCTTTCATAGCCCCACACCAGTCTATTTCAGATGATTCTCAGTGTAAATGTGGACTTCTCTGGAGTTTGTTGCTGCAGTGACAAAGTGCAGCTCCAGTGTGTGACGTCACTCCACACATTCCTACACTCGTGTGTGCTCCAGAACACACACTTTCCCCTTTAAAGAGGGCATTTACTCCTGTGGGGTATTAAAGAGGGCATTTACTCCTGTGGGGTATTAAAGAGGAGCATTTACTCCTGTGGGGTATTAAGGAGGGGCATTTACTCCTGTGGGGTATTAAAGAGGGGCATTTACTCCTGTGGGGTATTAAAGAGGGGCATTTACTCCTGTGGGGTATTAAGGAGGGGCATTTACTCCTGTGGGGTATTAAAGAGGGGCATTTACTCCTGTGGGGTATTAAAGAGGGGCATTTACTCCTGTGGGGTATTAAAGAGGGGTATTTACTCCTGTGGGGTATTACAGAGGGGCATTTACTCCTGTGGGGTATTACAGAGGGGTATTTACTCCTGTGGGGTATTACAGAGGGGTATTTACTTCTCTGGGGTTGTAACACGTCACATATTTGGATCTCCATGTTCCTTTTATTGTTTTGAAAATGCTGTATTGACCAAAAACAACAGATGAACATGTTTTGTACGTTTCAGTTTCAGTTTTGATGCTCTGAGTCTCCCCTCTATTTGCTCTCTGTGCTAAGTCCCTCCCCCTTCAGAGCTCTATCCCAACACACTCAGTGTGCGTCCCACTAATGAAACTCCTGCATCACATCAGGTTTGTCCAGTTGTTGTGTTCACTTTTGTCTCATGTTTTTGTGTATTTATGGAGAATTGTCGTGTGGAGCATGGGGGATGTAGGCTTGTGGGCGGAGCCTCGTACAGACTCGTACTGCTAAGGTAAGGAGGGTTTGAATAGGGCCCAGGAGAGATCTCTAGATGACTCAAACATCTCTTCAGGCAGGTTTTTGATGCTGATTTTTTCTTTAAATGTGTCCATGTGAATCCACAGACACTTGTGCTTGTGTGTAGACAGTCCTGTGCTGAGTCCAACAGCTTTGCCTGTGTCAGTGAGGCTCCAAGGCTCCTCCTTTCCTCCCAGTAGGAAACTATAGCCCGGGGAAAAGCGATACCGAGCGGGAGACACCGGTATCAGAGAACACGACACACGGGGCTCTGCAGAGTGTCTCCGAGCGGCTGGAGCCCTGTCCTCCGGACACTCAGCACCAACCAAAGTGAGAAAAGTGTGGAAATCCTGAAGCAGAATCTAATGTTTATGAACCTGATGGAATTAAATGAAAGTGAAAATTCTGGGCGCACATGGCTCAGAGGACGCACTGGAGAAATGGCTCTGTTGTGGATATAAACTGATGTTTTCTTCTGTAGTGGCTCTAAACGGTAAGTCGTGCAGGTTTTGTTCTTTTGGCCTTTGTTTTTGCCTGTAAATATTTTCTAGTTGACATGAGTTGCAGATAAACATGATCAATAAACTTCAGATTACAGCTCAGAGTTTCATTGACAAACTTGGACTTTACCAGATTTTTACTTGGTATTTTTTTATTTGACATGTAGCAGCTGAGTTAGCGCAGAATCATCTGTTTAAAGTTCGACCACGTGGTTGATATGGGTCCAGTTAGACAAAGAATTTATACCACGTGTGGGCAGTGTTGGGAGTAACTCGTTACAAAAGTAATTAATTACTGTAATGCATTACTTTTTGGTGTAACGCAGTAATGTAACGCAATACAGTGAAGAAAATCGGTAATATATTACTCGTTACAATGCCAGTAATGCACATTACAATGCATTTTTAACCTGCTTTGTTTTTGTGGGTTTTGCGTTTTCTTCATACAAAGTTCGCGGATCACCGCGAGATCAGCTACTGAATCTGATAAGTCCGCGCAGAACATTACATTTCATACAAAGTTCCGTGAGATCAGCTAGTGATATAAAAGTCCACGCAGACCATTCCATTTCCTTTTACTTCGTCTCGAACTGGCAGACTGACAAAGGATGACAGAACCAGAAGAATCGGATAGTGCTAGCTCCTTTTCAAGATGGGCATACGCCCACTACTTTCACTTCGTTCAAAATAAGGACTCCAAGAACATTTTAGTTAAATGCACACTGTGTGTGAATCCCAAACCTCTTTCCACATCGAAATGCAGTACAAGCAATTTGGCAAAGCACTTGCAGAGGTGCCATAGCACCACGAAATTAGTCAGGAAAGGAGGGGATGAGACAATATACTCGTTGCCGAGTATATTGTGGAAGGCATGCTGCCACTCTCCACAACATGTTGGTTTTCAGTCTGCAGGCTCCCAAAATCTCCTGGATGGCAGGTGAAAGTCATGACACATGAGAGATTTGCACTGTAGATGCCAAATCCTTATTTCCAGTCATTTTGGCGAGAGTAACTAAAGTAATGAAAAAGTAGTGTAATGCCTTACTTTTTATTTAGAGTAATATTGTAATGTAAGGCATTACTTTAAAATGACAGTAACAAGTAATAAGTAGTGCATTACAGTTTTTGAGTAACTTGCCCAACACTGCGTGTGGACTTGGAGACGCAGCGCTTTAGCCACACGTCATCGCGACTCTACACAGGGTTAACATGGGAAACACTTGTGCAATTCACACGTGACGCGTCCGGTGTAAACGAACCTTAAAGGTTTTTATTCTGCTCTTCTCTTTTAATGTTAACTTTATGATGATTATTTATGTTTTCACTTATTTATATTGTGATGATTGCAATTTAATTTCTTTCTTATTCTGTAAAGCACTTTGAGTTACTTGTGCTGTACAAATAAACTTGCCTTTGTTTGTAAAAACAGTGTCCAGATGAACCCCTGAAACTCTACATCTCTACATCGCAACGATGTTTTAAAGGCAAATTAACGTTTTTTTACAATCTGAGCCTTCTTTCGGCAATAAAACAAGTAGTTTTACTCACCCATAGCATTTTTCTGTCAATTGGAGCAGTATCGCAGAACTTATGTTGAGCCGTTCTGTTCTACTCATGATCCCGTATCCGTTAACATGGTGCTCATATCATATGCTCGGGGCATTACTTTGCGGTGTCCAAATAACACAAACTTTAGCACTTTTCAAATCATAGAAGCCCGATGTCTTAATGTAAGATTTCGTTTGGTCAAAAGTGGCCTGTAATCCGAGATTTAGCCATAGTTTCGAGTAGATGAGGACGCCAGTGCGCATGCGCGGACTGCTCCCGGGACCCAAACATGAAACGCAAAGCTGAAAACTATGGATAAATCTCGGATTACAGGCCACTTTTGCTTCAAACGAAATCTTACATTAAGACATCGGGCTTCTATGATTTGAAAAGTGCTAAAGTTTGTGTTATTTGGACACCGCAAAGTAATGCCCCGAATACTCATGTTAACGGATACGCTACAACATAACTTTCTTCAAACAGCTCCAAATGACACCAACGTGATATGGGTGAGTCAAACGACTTGTTTTATTACCGAAAGAAGGCTCAGATCGAGGTCAGTTACGTCGCCCGGATCGGCGTCACCGGGGCCCCACCCTGGAGCCAGGCCTGGGGTGGGAGCTCGCGAACGAGCGCCTGGTGGCCGGGCCTTTCCCCATGGGGCCCGGCCGGGCTCAGCCCGAAGGAGCGATGTGGGGCCGTCCTCCCGTGGACCCACCACCCGCAGGAGGATCCATAAGGGCCGGGTGCAGAGAGATCTGGGCGGCAGCCGAAGGCAGGGGCCTCGGCGACCAGATCTCCGGACATGGAGACTAGCTCTGGGGACATGGAATGTCACCTCGCTGGGGGGGAAGGAGCCTGAGCTCGTGCGGGAGGTTGAGCGCTATCGACTAGATATAGTCGGCCTCACCTCCACGCACAGCCTGGGCTCTGGAACCCAACTCCTTGAAGGGGGCTGGACTCTCCATTTCTCTGGCGTTGCCCGCGGGGAACGGCGGCGGGCCGGTGTGGGCCTACTCATTGCCCCACGGCTCAGCCGCTGTGTGTTGGAGTTCACCCCGGTGAACGAGAGGGTCGCGTCCCTGCGCCTTCGGGTCAGGGACAGGTCTCTTACTGTTGTGTCGGCCTACGGGCCGAACAGCAGTGCGGAGTACCCGGCCTTCTTGGAGTGCCTGGGAGGGGTACTGGACAGTGCACCGACCGGGGACTCCGTTGTTCTCCTGGGGGACTTCAACGCCCACGTGGGCAACGACAGTGACACCTGGAGAGGGGTGATTGGGAGGAACGGCCTCCCTGATCTGAACCCGAGTGGTGTTCTGTTATTGGACTTCTGTGCTAGCCACAGTTTGTCCATAACGAACACCATGTTCGAGCACAAGGGTGTCCACCAGTGCACGTGGCACCAGGACACCCTAGGACGGAGGTCGATGATCGACTTTGTTGTCGTGTCATCTGACCTCCGGCCGCGTGTCTTGGACACTCGGGTGAAGAGAGGGGCAGAGCTGTCAACCGATCACCACCTGGTGGTGAGTTGGGTCCGCTGGCAGGGGAGGAAGCCGGAAAGACCTGGCAGGCCCAAGCGCGTAGTGAAGGTCTGTTGGGAACGTCTGGCAGAGCCCTCTGTCAGGGGCACCTTCAACTCGCACCTCCGGGAGAGCTTCTCCCAGATTCCGGGGGAGGCTGGGGACATAGAGTCCGAATGGGCTCTGTTCTCGGCCTCTATTGTCGATGCGGCCGCCCGTAGCTGTGGTCGTAAGGCCTGTGGTGCCTGTCGCGGCGGCAATCCCCGAACCCGGTGGTGGACACCGGAAGTAAGGGATGCCGTCAGGCTGAAGAAGGAGTCCTATCGGGCCTTATTGGCTCGTGGGACTCCGGAGGCAGCCGACGGGTACCGGCGGGCTAAGCGTGCTGCAGCCCGGGCGGTGGCAGAGGCAAAAACTCGGAGTTGGGAGGAGTTCGGAGAGGCCATGGAGGAGGACTATCGGACGGCCTCAAAGAAATTCTGGCAAACCGTCCGGCGCCTCAGGAGGGGGAAGCAGTGCTCCACAAACACTGTTTACAGTGTGGGTGGGGAGCTGTTGACCTCGACTGGGGATGTTGTCGGACGGTGGAAGGAATACTTTGAGGATCTCCTCAATCCCGCCGTCATGTCTTCCGAGGAGGAAGCAGAGGCTGGGGACTCGGGGTCGGACTCACTCATCACCCTGGCTGAAGTCACTGAGGTGGTTGGAAAGCTCCTCGGTGGCAAGGCCCCGGGGGTGGATGAGATCCGTCCTGAGTATCTCAAGTCGCTGGATGTTGTAGGGCTGTCTTGGCTGACACGTCTCTGCAACATCGCGTGGCGGTCGGGGACAGTACCTCTGGAATGGCAGACCGGGGTGGTGGTCCCTCTGTTTAAGAAGGGGGACCGGAGGGTGTGTTCCAACTATCGGGGAATCACACTCCTCAGCCTTCCCGGTAAGGTCTATTCCAGGGTGCTGGAGAGGAGAATTCGACCGATAGTCGAACCTCGGATTCAGGAGGAGCAGTGTGGTTTTCGTCCCGGCCGGGGAACACTGGACCAGCTCTATACTCTCCATCGGGTGCTCGAGGGTGCATGGGAGTTTACCCAACCAGTCCACATGTGCTTTGTGGATCTGGAGAAGGCATTCGACCGTGTCCCTCGTAGGGTCCTGTGGAGGGTGCTCTGGGAGTACGGGGTTCGGGGCCCTTTGTTAAGGGCTGTTCGATCCCTGTATGACCGGAGCAGGAGCTGTGTTCGCATTGCCGGTAGTAAGTCGGACCTGTTTCCGGTGCATGTTGGACTCCGCCAGGGCTGCCCTTTGTCACCGGTTCTGTTCATTATATTTATGGACAGAATTTCTAGGCGCAGTCAGGGGCCGGAGGGGATCCGGTTTGGGAACCACAGGATCTCATCTCTGCTGTTTGCGGATGATGTTGTCCTGATGGCTTCATCAAACCGGGACCTCCAATGTGCACTGGGGCGGTTCGCAGCCGAGTGTGAAGCGGCTGGGATGAGGATCAGCTCCTCCAAATCCGAGGCCATGGTTCTCGACCGGAAAAAGGTGGTTTGCCCTCTCTGGGTGGGTGGAGAGTCCTTGCCTCAAGTGGAGGAGTTCAAGTATCTCGGGGTCTTGTTCACGAGTGAGGGGAGGATGGAGCGTGAGATTGACAGGCGGATTGGTGCAGCGTCGGCAGTGATGCGGTCGTTGTACCGGACCTCTGTGGTGAAGAGGGAGCTGAGCCGAAAGGCGAAGCTCTCAATTTACCGGTCAATCTACGTTCCTACCCTCACCTATGGCCATGAGCTTTGGGTAATGACCGAAAGGACGAGATCGCGGATACAAGCGGCCGAAATGAGTTTCCTCCGCAGAGTGGCTGGGCGCACCCTTAGAGATAGGGTGAGGAGCTTGGTCACACGGGAGGAGCTCGGAGTAGAGCCGCTGCTTCTCCACGTGGAGAGGAGCCAGCTGAGGTGGCTCGGGCATCTGTTCCGGATGCCTCCTGGACGCCTCCCTCGGGAGGTGTTCCGGGCATGTCCCACCGGGAGGAGGCCCCGGGGAAGACCCAGGACACGCTGGAGGGACTATGTGTCCCGGCTGGCCTGGGAACGCCTTGGGGTCCCCCCGGAGGAGCTGGAGGAAGTGTCCGGGGTGAAGGAAGTCTGGAGGTCCCTGCTTAGACTGTTGCCCCCGCGACCCGGCCCCGGATAAGCGGAAGAAAATGGATGGATGGATGGATGGGCTCAGATTGTAAAATAACGTTACTTTTCCTTTAACTCGCTCGAAAAGGAAATGCTGTGACCCTCAAATATGACCCAGTTGTGTAACAGAATGTTGACAGACAGTTTGTTTGTGTGAGACAAAAAAGTCAAGTCAGACTTACATCTCCAGATTGGATTCATCCATCGTTCTCCAGCAGGACTCAGTCTGAAGGAAACACACCACATCAGAGTTTGTCACAGAGCATTTTCACTCCATGTGAGATTAAAATTAGTTATTTTCACCCTCACACTGTTCTTAATCTGTGGTGCACAGGACTCTGGTGGTTCTGAAGTCTGTTTTTATTAATTACACTGTAATTTATGATTTTCAAAGTTAGCATGTCCATACCTGAGAGTGTCCAGTGAGCAGTGGGGGTCCTCCTGTAGAGCAGACAAGAGCTTTACTCCTGTGTCTCCTGGATGGTTGTAGCTCAGGTCCAGTTCTGTCAGATGGGAGGGGTTGGACCTCAGAGCTGAGGCCAGAGAAGCACAGCCTTCCTCTGAGACCAGACAACCTGACAGTCTGAGGACACAGATTATTGTAATCAGTCCATTCATTAGAAACATTCAACCCAAATGAGACAAAGAACAAGTCCCATATCTTTATGTTACTTTATCAAATGATTTTTACCAACAGGTTCTGTAATAATAGTGAATAATATGAACCCCTCTGACCTGAGCTGTTCCAGTTTACAGTGAGGACTCTTCAGTCCAACAGACAACATCTTCAGCCCTGAGTCCTTCAAGTCGTTGAGATTGAGGTCCAGGACTGTCAGACTAGAGGACTGGGAGCTGAGGACTGAGGACAGAGCTTCACAGCTTCTCTCTGACAGGTTACAGCTGCTCAGTCTGGAGAGAGAAAACATTGTTTATGTACAAGTTGAATCAAACCATCCTCTGTTAAACAAAGTTACTCACAGAGCTTTGTTGGAGGCCTTGACCACTGGCAGCAGCCTCAGGAGAGCCTCCTCTGAAGCAGAGTATTTCTTCAGCTCAAACTGGTCCAGATCTTCTTCTGATGACAGTAAGATGAAGGCCAGAGCTGACCACTCAGCAGGAGATAGTCCACCTTCAGACAGACGTCCTGAACTCAGGTACTGTTGGATCTGCTCCACCAGAGAACGCTCATTCAGCTCATTCAGACAGTGGAGCAGATTGATGCTCCTCTCTGCAGACATATTCTCACTCAGCTTCTTCTTGATGTACTCAGCTGTTTTCTGATTGGTCTGGGAGCTACTTCCTGTCTGTGTCAACAGACCTTGTAGAAGGATCTGATTGTTCGACAGTGAAAGACCCAAGAGGAAGCGGAGGAGCAGGTCCAGGTGTCCATTTGGACTCAGTAA
Source organism: Paratrypauchen microcephalus (assembly GCA_036785185.1). NCBI lineage: Eukaryota > Metazoa > Chordata > Actinopteri > Gobiiformes > Gobiidae > Paratrypauchen > Paratrypauchen microcephalus. The sequence goes on from JAVJIX010000294.1 coordinate 93,873, forward strand.
GGCCTGGTCCACAGCTGTCTGGTAAAAATGCACTGATTTACCAGTAAACATATTTGTCCATGATGATGTTTGTTTCTCTGAGACCAGGTTGATCCCAGTGTTGATGAAGGTCTGGTGGACGTGAAGAGCAGCCAGAAACTCCTGCACACTCAGATGGATGAAGCAGTAGACCTTGTCCTGGTATAGGCCTGGCTCCTCTCTAAAGACCTGTGTGAACACTCCGGAGTACACTGAGGCCTCTGCAGCGTCCAGCCCACACTCGCTCAGGTCACACTCGTAGAAGATCAGGTTTCCTTTCTGCAGCTGCTCAAAGGCCAGTTTTCCCAGAGACTTCATCATATTCTTGGTCTCTGGATTCCAGTGTGAGTCTGTCCCAGATCCTTCTTTATACTTGATGTTCTTGACTTTGGCCTGAACCACCAGAAAGTGGATGTACATCTGAGTCAGGGTCTTGGGCAGCTCTCCTCTGCTTTTCATCACATGCTCCAGGACTGCAGCAGCGATCCAGCAGAAGATCGGCATGTAACACATGATGTGGAGGCTTCTGGACATCTTGATGTGGGAGATGATTGTGTCGGCCTCGTCTCTGAACCTCTTCCTGAAGTACTGCTCCTTCTGTGGGTCGGTGAACCCTCTGACCTCTGTCACCATGGAGACGCACTCAGCAGGGATCTGATTGGCCGCCGCGGGTCGTGTGGTTATCCAGAGGCGAGCGTAGGGAAGAAGGCTCCCCCTGATGAGGTTTACCAGCAGCACGTGCACTGAGGCAGACTCTGTGGGGTCGGTCAGGGCCTTGGTTTGGGTGAAGTCCAGAGGAGGTCTGCACTCGTCCAGACCGTCAAAGATGAAGAGCACCTGGAGGTCTTCAAAGCTGCAGAGTTCTGCTTGTGTTTGACTAAAGAAGTGTTGAACAAGTGTCACCAAGCTGAAGCTTCTCTCCTTCAGCACATTGAGTGCTCTGAAAGTGAACGGGAACAGCAGGTGTATGTCTTGGTTGGCTTTGCCTTCAGCCCAGTCCAGACTGAACTTCTGTGTGAGCACTGTTTTCCCGATGCCAGCCACTCCCTTTGTCAGCACTGTTCTGATTGGTCCATGTGTGTGAGCTGGGCCTTTAAACATCTCTTCACATGTGATGGCTGTCTCTGCTGTGCCTGGTTTCCTGGAGGCTGTTTCCATGTGTCTGACCTCATGTTCCTGGTTGACCTCTGAAGACCCTCCCTCTGTGATGTAGAGCTCTGTGTAGATCTCATTCAGAAGGGTGGAGTCTCCTGCATTAGCGATGCCCTCAAACACACACTCAAACTTCTGCTGCAGGTCAGACTTCAGTTTACGCTGACAAACTCCAGAATAACTCCCTGAATGAAGACAACAGATACAAACGTGGGTCTCAGAGAAGATAAAATGACTGTGACCACCTTGTTAAATGTGTTAAATGGTCCTACTGCTCCACAGACGCTCAGCCAGCTCCTTCTGCTTCATCCTCTTCAGGAAGTTCAGTGTGATCTTCAGAAAAGCCTCACTGCAGCTCCTCTGCTCTTCATCCTCAACCTCCACAGGCTCTGAGCATTCTGGGTAATCTGTACTCAGCACCTTGTGGAACGTCTTCAGCTCCTTCTGGACAAAAGTGAAGATGTCCTCCTGCAGATGCTGAACAGACACATTATAAACAACACAAATGCAGTCAGTGTCACATATGTGTGAAAAAAGCTCTCATTCATCTGAACAGTGAATGACAGACCTTAAATATGGAGTCCAGCTGTGTCTGATGGTGCTGACCACTGGAGACTTCTGGTCTTCTACCCACTCTGTAAAAAAAAGAAAATACTCCAATCTGTGGGAGTCCCATATTTAGAAATGCATGAATTTAAAAATACATTTAACATAAAACATTTGTATCAAACCAATCCAAAACCACACTGAACGTATCCAGAGTCCAGAGATATTGTTGATTTTGGTGAAGTTCTTAATTAGACCATTTAAATGTTCAAATCCTACAGTGGTGCTGAGTATATGAAGTGCTGTCGATGAAGGAGGTCGTTAGCTTCACGTACTGTGGATCAGGTTCTTGTTTAAAATCCTCCACTTGTCCCTTTGAGCGATCACTCTTCAATGACACTGCACTGGTCCCAGGAGCAGGTCTGTGGACACAGAGGGAGCAGTGGCTTTAGTCTGAGCTCTGACATGGATCCATGCTGTGCATGCTTCATTCATACAAAATGTGGCGTCTGTTTTACATGTAAAGTCTATGTCGTGCACGTCCAAGCTCATCCAGCGCTCCCAAAGACCAAAACATTCAAAGTGAATGAGCTTTTTACATGTGTGTTTGTGATCCTGAGCTAAGTTACAGCAGCTTTTCTTTTCTTATAAAGTCACCAACCATCAGAACTTTTGAATAAAACAATAAAAGTTATTTTTAGAGACTGGATGAGCACAGAAGGAAGTCTGGGAGCCCCTGGATAAGCAGAAGAAAATGTCCTGTGTGTGTGGAGCTTGAGAGACAGGGACATTCCCACTGGAGGAAGTTAGCGTTAGCTCCAATCCATCTAAGAAATGTATAATAATAATAATAATAATAATAATAATAATAATAATAATAATAATAATAATAATAATAATAATAATAATAATAATTCAGTTTTATACAGCACTTTTCTGGACACTCAAAGACACTTTACAGAGGACATTATGGACATTATATGACTTTGTATCAGGATCAAGTCTGATCACTGGCCTAAATGTTGGACTACCTTTCAAATGTATTTAATAATTTCTTAAGTTCATTTAAACTGTTTAAATGTTTTATTCAAGACTGGTGGAAACTCACGTCTCTGTGGCAAAATCATGTCGCTCTATCATAGACCGGTCACTCCTGAGGGACTCACAGCTGGGACCAGGTTCAGACGGAGGATGTTTCTGGTGTTTCCTGAGACACAGAAGAAAACACACTTCAGTCACAGTAAAACACATGGGACTGTTCTGACTCATGTCAGATACTTCAGGAGGTTCTACAAAGTGTTCATGAGGCCTTCACCACAGACGCTTCAGTAAATAGAGGCCTGGGAGCTTGAGAGTTCTGCAGTATCTTTGCTGTTCCTGATACTGCACTTTTCTGGACTGAGATGTCTGATGTTTCTCCTGGATCTGCTGTAACCTCCTCCAGTTTGGGGGTTACAGCCCCAAGTGCTCCGATCACCACGGGCACCACTGATGCTGTGCCCAGTCCAGAAAAGTGCAGAACAGGAACAGCAAAGATACTGCAGAACTCTCAAGCTCCCAGACCTCTGGTAGAGGACCCGAGCTGATGAGGGTGAGAGACCAACCACCGTGGAAGGAGAGGAACACATTTGTTTTTGTGTGTGTGTGTTTCACGTCAGGACTCTGCTCCAGGTCAATTTCCAACAGTGACACTGAATGTAATGGATGTTTGTTAAATCAGTTTCCTCTTAAAATGCTTCAGTGTCTGTGTTCAATTTGACCCAAAGACGTCCCACAATGACCCAGCACATGTTCACCTGGTGTTTTTGATCCTCACATTGTGTTCATGTAAACACACACAACACTCAGATCAGGATAAAACCAGGACTAAACCAAGTCTAAACCAGGACTAACTCAGACTTACTGTGGACCATGCTCCTTTTTAAAATCAATCCCTCGTCCCATAGAGTGTTCACTTCCCAGCGCCGCCCTGCTGGTGGTGCGAGGGTCTGCGTCCTCTCTGTGCTCGCTCTGATCCATGCTCAGTCCAGAGTCCTGCAGAATGACATCACAGTGTTTAGCCCCGCCCACTGCTCACATGGTCCATCTCAGGTAGTTTTGTGCCTCCATGAAGATCCTTTCAAATCAAAGAGTCAAAGAGCAAAACATGTGAGAAACACAAGTGTAGAATGAACTTGGTCTGAGCAATACTGAGATAAAAATGGAATGGAGATGTCGTCCCTGTGGCGATTCACTATTTGTATTTGTGATGCAGCTGTTCAAACACTATTCCCCGCCCACGTCTCTCATTGGTTAACCTCAGTCAGGCTCTGAGTGAGTGACAGCTGAATTTATACCAATCACAGTGAAGTGTGCGCTCTCAGAAAAAGCAGATAATGACCGAATAATGTCCGAATGTCTCCCCCAGCCCCAGCCGGCACAGCTAGCGCTCATGCTTCACAGCAAGAAGGTTCCGGGTTCGATCCCCGGGTCGCCCAGGCCTTTCTGTGTGTGTTCTGGGTGGAGTTTGCATGCATGGTCTGGGTTCGATCCCCGGGTCGCCTGGGCCTTTCTGTGTGGAGTTTGCATGTTCTCCCCGTGTCTGGGTGGGTTTCCTCCGGGCACTCCGGTTTCCCCCACCAACCCAAAACATGCACCATAGGTAAAATCCTCCAGCTGAGGTCCTGACCAAACCAAAATCCTCCAGCTGAGGTCCTGACCAAACCAAAGCAAGAAGATCATGGAGATGGTCCCCGGGCGCAGTAATGTGCTGCCCACTGCTCCTAATATATATATATATATATATATATATATATATATATATATATATATATATATATATATATATATATATATATATATATATATATATATGGATGGGTTAAAAGGCAGAGAAGAATTTCTCCAGTGTGAGATCAATAAAGTTCACTTCTTCGTCTTCTTCTTCTAACCCCTCACTCACTACATAGTCCTGTGCTCTTTAGCGCCCCCTACAGTGCACTCATTCACAGAGAGATTCACACACGCGGCTCAACACATTCGGGTCACGTGACTCTGGCGTCCACAAAACTCTGATAAAACTTAATTTGTGTCACATAAAAGGATCAGATCAGACTGGCACACAAGAGTTTATGGACAAATAATAATAATAGTAGTTTTTGTCACGCTGGATCTCACGTAAACACACTGGAGGATTTACTTTTTATCTGAGATGTGGAAATGATCGCTCTTTTAACAGCTGGAGCTAAAGCGGCTAACGCTGGCACGGCTAACACCAGAACGCTTTATTTAAGAGAGTTTGAATCAAACCAGGACTCACAAGTGAAATGGAAACAAACCCACACATCAATTATGGAGAAATAACCAAGAAATAAATCACGAGACAGGGCCAAACCTCAAGGAACCACAGGAAGTGAAAGAACAGCCGTTTTTCAAACTTTGACTCACTTCTCTGTTCAAACTGAGCTCAGCAAACTCAACAAAACATCAAACTCCACAAGTGTTAAAAAGGCAAAAAGATTATTAAAAAGACAAATTCAGATAAAAAATCACTAGACACTCGAGCAACGACGACACAAATGACAGAACCAGGACTAAACCAGGACTAAACCAGGACTAAACCAGGACTAAACCAGGACTAAACCAGGACTAAACTAGGACTAAACCAGGAAATACACCAGGTATAAACCAGGACTAAACCAGGACTAAACCAGGACTAAACCAGGACTAAACCAGGCCTATAACCAGTTCTAAACCAAGACTAAACCAGGCCTATAATCAGGTCTAGACCAGGACTAAACCAGGTCTATACCAGGTCTAAACCAGGACTAAACTAGGACTTAACCAGTTCTAAACCAGGACTAAACCAGGACTCAACCAGGTCTAAAGCTCACAAATAAACCAGTTCTAAACCAGGTCTAAACTAGGACTAAACCAGGACTAGACCCAGTGTTGAATAGAACTGGTGAAACCTGAGTGGATCTGAATCGTCCAAAGTGTCCCAGAGAAAAGTGTGCGTCTGAAGGAAGAGGGTAAGGGTCAGGGTTGTTTGTGTGTTTTATCTGGAGTGACTCAGAGCCGCTCTTCTATTGGCTGCGGTCCAGGTGGGCGGGGCTTCATGCCTGTGAGTGACAGGAAGCTGCTGCTGAGCTCTGTGGCTGTGTAGGCCTCATTTAGTCTGACTCAGCTGAAATGAGGCAGTAGGACACAAATATGAAGGAGAGGAAAGCTCTGGTTCTGATGACGACTAAACCAGGACTAAAAACAAACTCACCATGATTTGTTCACTGTTCACACCACTGTCCCGTACTGCCTGCGGTCTTCCTGCTGGATTTCCTGACAGGAAGACCGCAGGCAGTACGGGTCGGCAGCAACACCTCCAGCACCATCACACTGAACACTGGAGCTCCCCAAGGATGTGTGCTGAGCCCCCTCCTCTTCACTCTGCTGACCCACGACTGCACACCGTCACACAGCTCAAATGATACGACTGTGTTGGGTCACATCAGCAACGGCGATGAGACTCACTATAGGAGCGAGGTGAGCCGCCTGGTCAAGAAAACACAAACAACAACCTCTCCCTGAACGTGGAGAAGACAAAGGAGATTGTCGTAGACTTCAGAAAAGCACGCCCCCCTCACCATCACCGGGGCTACTGTGGAGAGAGTAAGCAGCACCAAGTTCCTGGGTGTGCATATCTCTGAGGACCTCTCCTGGTCAAAGAACACTGCATCACTGGCCAGTAAAGCCCAACATCGACTCTACTTCCTCCACAAGCTGAAGAGAGCCAGAGCCCCAGCTCCATCATGAGCACCTTCTACAGAGGCACCATAGGTCACATCCTCACCAGCTGCATCACTGTGTGGTATGGCACCTGCACCATGTCCTGCACCCGGAAAAAGCTACACCGAGTAGTGAGAGCAGCTGAGAGAATCGTGGGTGTCTCTCTCCCCTCCCTGCAGGACATCTACCGCACCCGTCTCACCCGCCTCACCCTCTGGGTGATCCCACCCACCCATCCAACTGCCTCTTCAGTCTGCTGCCATCAGGAAGGAGACTGAGGAGCCTCAGGGCCAAGACCAGCAGACTGAAAGAGCTTCATCCACCAAGCTGTCAGGATGCTCAACTCTCTCCCAATCACACTGCTGCTTAAATGACATAATTTGAGCTTTATTACACTACACATTGTGTGTTTATTTGTATTATATACAAATTTACTGTACTTTAGCCACAGGTATATGTAATGTTTTAGTCCTGGTGTTTATTGTCTTGTTTATCACATGTTTTATGTTCACTGTGGGCCTAGGGGGCGCTGCAATTTCAAATCCTGTGTGTGCGACCTGTACATATGGTTTTTGACAATAAAGCTGACTGTGAACTTCCACAGATGTATAAATACTCTTAACATGTCTTCACACATATCAGGCACTGGCTCCTGTAAAAATGAGAACAGCACCGTGAGATGGCGGCTCATTTTCGCGGCATTCAGTACGTTACAATGTCAAGGAAACTTTACAATCCAAATAAAATGTACAAAACTCAAAATTAGCCCACTACAATACATCCATTACATGTGAAAATGTTATCTTATCAACACGTGTTGTATTTATGTTAAAAGTATGTTGTTTATGTAAAATATATTCTTTTCAACCCAGACAGAACTTACCCTCCGCAGTCTCCAACGTGCTACTGAGAGGGGAACTACCAAAATAAAACATAAGGGAGCAGCGCTCACTTCTGTTTTTCAAAATAAAATGTCAAAATGATAAAATTCACATATAAATTCAATTCAAACATAAATTACAACCAGGAAATAGTAATAAGTGCATTTTTATCGCAGTTACACAAGACACTTAACCCCCGTCGCCTCCAGTGTCTGGTGTGTGTGTGTGCGTGCGTGCGTGCGTGCGTGCGTGCGTGTGTGTGTGTGTGTGTGTGTGCATGTGTGTGTGTGTGTGTGTGTGTGTGTGGGCGTGGAGGTGTTAAAGGGGCATGCACTCACCTCGGGGGAGGGGGGAGGGGAATGCTGTATGGATGTCAAACCTGTTTTCTGACACATATTTCCATTCCAGATTTTTGCAGTCTGGACTTCTCCTTCACTCAGACCTAAGGAGAGAATGGAGAAACATCTGTTTGCGGCGATACATTCACGGTGAGTCACAGCACTTCAAACAGTACAGTTATTCATCTATTGTTTGTTCAGCTTTTGATGAAATGAAGGTTAGGTAGGAAGGCATGAATCAGAATTAGTTCACGTTTTATCCAAGTTAAATCCAGAGGCCTGAGCCAAAGATTTTAATACAGCACTAGTTTGTCCAATATAAGGTTAATGAGCAAACTGTTCTGAACATCTGTGGGGGAAATGAACGCTAAATTGTCTCTGTGCATGACTGCTGGCTACTGTTGGTCAGAGGGAGGGTCAGCAGAGCCGTTTCCATTTTAATGTAAGGTCTAAGAGGGTTTTCATCTGGAAGGTGTGCAAATATCCAACCAGATGGGACATTCTGCATATCTCTTCTATCTGTCTGCCTTTGTGACCAGACAACAGAGTCCACCTGATCCTGCTGCACCTGTCCACCTGTCTGAGAGGATGCTGGGTCATTTACAGCGACTGGGATTGGACAGTTTGTCGCTGAGTGGGGCTAAAGTCACATGTTTACTGACAGTGAGCCTTCTGTTCATGTGTCAGACTTTCTATGGTAAGTTGTGTCCCTGAGTGTCTCTGTTACAACTATTAAAGTATCAGATTTTTACTCTCTTAAAGGTGCACTATGCAACTTTTGGGCTGGTGGTCCATCACCTGCTTGTTTCTATGGAGATGTCATTGCTCTGCCTGGAATGTTCCACAGTATGACAGTAAATAACTCTGCCTTACATTAATTAAATCACAGGTGGGTTTAGCTCAAAAATACCTAGAAAAAACAGGCATTCTGACTGTGAGCGGGGTCGCCTCTCCACAGATCTGACCTGTAATTTGGTCTAGTTTGGGCTCCATGAAGACAACATAGCTCCCGGGATCATTCGGACTAAACAGGACTCAACAGGACTAAACCAGGACTAAACCAGGACTAAACCAGGAAATACACCAGGACTAAACCAGGACTAAACCAGGCCTATATCCAGTTCTAAATCAGGACTAAATCAGGTCTAGACCAGGACTAAACCAGGACTAAACCAGGACTAAACCAGGACTAAACTAGGACTAAACCAGGACTAAAGCAGGCCTATATCCAGTTCTAAACCAGGACTAAATCAGGTCTAGACCAGGACTAAACCAGGTCTATACCAGGTCTAAATCAGGACTAAACCAGGACTAAACCAGGACTAAACCAGTACTAAACCAGGAAATACACCAGGACTAAACCAGGACTAAACCAGGCCTATATCCAGTTCTAAACCAGGACTAAATCAGGTCTAGACCAGGACTAAACCAGGACTAAACCAGGACTAAACCAGGACTAAACTAGGACTAAACCAGGACTAAATCAGGAAATACACCAGGACTAAACCAGGACTAAACCAGGTCTAAACCAGGACTAAACCAGGACTAAACCAGGTCTAAACCAGGTATAAACCAGAACTAAACTAGGTCTAAACTAGGACTAAACCAGGAAATACACCAGGTCTAAACCAGGTATAAACCAGAACTAAACCAGGTCTAAACCAGGACTAAACCAGGACTAAACCAGGTCTAATCCAGGTATAAACCAGAACTAAACCAGGTCTAAACCAGGACTAAACCAGGAAATACACCAGGACTAAACCAGGCCTATAATCAAGACTAAACCAGGACTAAACCAGGTCTAAACCAGGACTAAACCAGGACTAAACCAGGCCTATAACCAGTTCTAAACCAAGACTAAACCAGGCCTATAATCAGGTCTAGACCAGGACTAAACCAAGTCTATACCAGGAGTAAACCAGGACTAAATTAGGACTTAACCAGTTCTAAACCAGTTCTCCATGAAGATAGAAAGGTTTAATCCCGACAAAGCAATAACATCTCTATGGAGAAAAGAATTTGACAAAGAAGTTACACAATGCAGCTTTAAAAACATGAGAAAGTTTGTTAATACATTTTTCCTACATTTTAATAATAATAATAACACTTTACAGGCTTGGTGGAGCCTCTCAAAGGGCCACACTGTCTGTCATTATTCATTCACACAGTACTGGGTTGGGGTAAGCTATTATTATGGACAAATAATAATAATAGTAGTTTTTGTCACGCTGGATCTCACGTAAACACACTGGAGGATTTACTTTTTATCTGAGATGTGGAAATGATCGCTCTTTTAACAGCTGGAGCTAAAGCGGCTAACGCTGGCACCGCTAACACCAGAACGCTTTATTTAAGAGTTTTTGAATCAAACCAGGGCTCAAAGTTAAATGGAAACAAACCCACACATCGATTATGGAGAAATAACCAAGAAATAAATCACGAGACAGGGCCAAACCTCAAGGAACCACAGGAAGTGAAAGAACAGACGTTTTTCAAACTTTGACTCACTTCTCCTTTCAAACTGAGGCAAAAAGATTATTAAAAAGACAAATTCAGACAAAAAAATCACCAGACACCCGAGCAACGACGACACAAATGACAGAACCAGGACTAAACGAGGACTAAACCAGGACTAAACCAGGAAATACACCAGGACTAAACCAGGTCTAAATCAGGACTAAACCTGGAAATACACCAGGACTAAACCAGGTCTAAACCAGGACTAAACCAGGTCTAAATCAGGACTAAACCAGGACTAAACCAGGAAATACACCAGGACTACACCAGGACTAAACCAGGACTAAACCTGGAAATACACCAGGACTAAACCAGGTCTAAACCAGGACTAAACCAGGACTAAACCAGGAAATACACCAGGACTAAACCAGGACTAAACTAGGACTAAACTTGCCTGGAAGAATCCATGACTCATCGCTGTACCAGCGAGTGAGTCTGGTAACGCTTGGTCCACAGAATGCGCTGCGGTTGCGCATAGACAGACAGCTAAGTGAACCAATCAGAGATTGCGCCATCTTGATTCAAAACTGAGGCGGAACTTCCGCTGCCTAAGAGTGACTTTGCGGGCAAAGGCGGGTGCACTGACGTCACCATCTTTGAACGAATCAGAATCGCGGAGTCGGTTTGGAACCGGAGGAGCGAGAGTGGATGGAGAGTGTCCAAATGGTATCGCGGTGTATAGGAAATACAGAGAGATATCATTTGGCTGGCCAGGTAAGGACTAAACAGGACTAAACCAGGAAATACACCAGTTCTAAACCAGGACTAAACCAGGTCTAAATCAGGACTAAACCAGAACTTTAAACTGGTTATTATTAAAAATAACTATTAAAAAGACAAATAACGACTGCACAACCTCTTCATCAAGTTTGAGGATGATACAACTGTGTTGGTCACATCAGCAACGACGATGAGACTCACTATAGGAGCGAGGTGAGCCGCCTGGTCAAGTGGTGCAGCAACAACAACCTCTCCCTGAACGTGGAGAAGACAAAGGAGATTGTGGTAGACTTCAGGAGAGCACACACACAGCACGCCTCCCTCACCATCACCGGGGCTGCTGTGGAGAGAGTAAGCAGCACCAAGTTCCTGGGTGTGCATATCTCTGAGGACCATAGAAAGTGACTCTACTTCCTCCACAAGCTGAAAAGAGCCAGAGCCCCAGCTCCATCATGAGCACCTTCTACAGAGGCACCATAGGTCACATCCTCACCAGCTGCATCACTGTGTGGTATGGCACCTGCATCCACCTTCATCCACCAAGCTGTCAGGATGCTCAACTCTCTCCCAATCACACTGCTGCTTAAATGACATAATTTGAGCTTTATTACACTACACATTGTGTGTTTATTTGTATTATATACAAATTTACTGTACTTTAGCCACAGGTATATGTGATGTTTTAGTCATGGTGTTTATTGTCTTGTTTATCACATGTTTTATGTTCACTGTGGGCCTAGGGGGCGCTGCAATTTCAAATCCTGTGTGTGCAATCTGTACATGTTTTTTGACAATAAAGCTGACTTTGAACTTCCACAGATTTATAAATACTCTATTAACATGTCTTCACACATATCAGGCAGTGGCTCCTGTAAGAATGAGAACAGCACCGTGAGATGGCGGCTCGTTTTCACGGCATTCAGTACGATACAATATCAAGGGAACTTTACAATCCAAACAAAATGTACAAAACTCAAAATTAGCGCACCACAATACATCCATTACATGTGAAAATGTTATCTTATCAACATGTGCTCTTGTATTTATGTTAAAAGTGTGTTGTTTTTGTAAAATATATTCTTTTCAACCCAGACAGAACTTACCCTCTGCAGTCTCCAACGTGCTACTGAGAGGGGAACTACCAAAATAAAACATAAGGGAGCAGCGCTCACTTCTGTTTTTCAAAATAAAATGTCAAAATGATAAAATTCACATATAAATTCAATTCAAACATAAATTACAACCAGGAAATAGTACTAAGTGCATTTTTATCGCAGTTACACAAGACACTTAAGCCCCATCGCCCCCAGTGTCTGGTGTGTGTGTGTGTGAGTGCGTGTGTGAGTGTGTGAGTGTGTGTGTGTGTGTGTGTGTGAGTGTGTGAGTGTGTGTGTGTGTGTGTGTGTGAGTGTGTGCGTGTGTGTGTGTGTGTGTGTGTGTGTGTGTGTGTGTGTGTGTGTTAAAGGGGCATGTACTCACCTCGGGGGAGGGGGGGGGGGAATGCTGTATGGATGTCAAACCTGTTTTCTGACACATATTTCCATTCCAGATTTTTGCAGTCTGGACTTCTCCTTCACTCAGACCTAAGGAGAGAATGGGGAAACATCTGTTTGCGGCGATACATTCACGGTGAGTCACAGCACTTCAAACAGTACAGTTATTCATCTATTGTTTGTTCAGCTTTTGATGAAATGAAGGTTAGGTAGGAAGGCATGAATCAGAATTAGTTCACGTTTTATCCAAGTTAAATCCAGACTTTTAATGGAGGCCTGATCCAAAGATTTTAATACAGCACTAGTTTGTCCAATATAAGGTTAATGAGCAAACTGTTCTGAACATCTGTGGGGGAAATGAACGCTAAATTGTCTCTGTGCATGACTGCTGGCTACTGTTGGTCAGAGGGAGGGTCAGCAGAGCCGTTTCCATTTTAATGTAAGGTCTATGAGGGTTTTCATCTGGAAGGTGTGCAAATATAGACCCAGATGGGACATTCTGCATATCTCTTCTATCTGTCTGCCTTTGTGACCAGACAACAGAGTCCACCTGATCCTGCTGCACCTGTCCACCTGTCTGAGAGGATGCTGGGTCATATACAGCGACTGGGATTGGACAGTTTGTCGCTGAGTGGGGCTAAAGTCACATGTTTACTGACAGTGAGCCTTCTGTTCATGTGTCAGACTTTCTATGGTGAGTTGTGTCCCTGAGCGTCTCTGTTAAAACTATTAAAGTATCAGATTTTTACTCTCTTAAAGGTGCACTATGCAACTTTTGGGCTGGTGGTCCATCACCTGCTTGTTTCTATGGAGATGTCATTGCTCTGCCTGGAATGTTCCACAGTATGACAGTAAATAACTCTGCCTTACATTAATTAAATTACAGGTGGGTTTAGCTCAAAAATACCTAGAAAAAACAGGCATTCTGACTGTGAGCGGGGTCGCCTCTCCACAGATCTGACCTGTAATTTGGTCTAGTTTGGTCTCCATGAAGACAACATAGCTCCCGGGATCATTCGGACTAAACAGGACTCAACAGGACTAAACCAGGACTAAACCAGGCCTATATCCAGTTCTAAACCAGGACTAAATCAGGTCTAGACCAGGACTAAACCAGGTCTATACCAGGTCTAAATCAGGACTAAACCAGGACTAAACCAGGACTAAACCAGGACTAAACCGGGACTAAACTAGGACTAAACCAGGACTAAATCAGGAAATACACCAGGACTAAACCAGGTCTAAACCAGGACTAAACCAGGACTAAACCAGGTCTAAACCAGAACTAAACCAGGTCTAAACCAGGACTAAACCATGACTAAACCAGGTCTAAACCAGGTATAAACCAGAACTAAACCAGGTCTAAACTAGGACTAAACCAGGACTAAACCAGGTCTAATCCAGGTATAAACCAGAACTAAACCAGGTCTAAACCAGGACTAAACCAGGAAATACACCAGGACTAAACCAGGCCTATAATCAAGACTAAACCAGGACTAAACCAGGTCTAAACCAGGACTAAACCAGGACTAAACCAGGCCTATAACCAGTTCTAAACCAAGACTAAACCAGGCCTATAATCAGGTCTAGACCAGGACTAAATCAAGTCTATACCAGGAGTAAACCAGGACTAAATTAGGACTTAACCAGTTCTAAACCAGTTCTCCATGAAGATAGAAAGGTTTAATCCCGACAAAGCAATAACATCTCTATGGAGAAAAGAATTTGACAAAGAAGTTACACAATGCAGCTTTAAAAACATGAGAAAGTTTGTTAATACATTTTTCCTACATTTTAATAATAATAATAACACTTTACAGGCTTGGTGGAGCCTCTCAAAGGGCCACACTCACTGGGAAAAATGGCATTGTTTCCGGGGGTGTTTGTAGTCGTATATCCCAGGATATTCACAATATCTGTAGATATTCGGATTGACACGCTCCGGATACGTTGGTGTCAGTTCTCGTATACGGAGCATTTCCGAACTCCGGAATGGCACTGTGTCGACACGCTACATATCCGGTTCTCCGGATACTTACTGGATATCGTCCGTGTTTCACGTATTCACTGTTCGTATATCTCCGGATACGTCACGTTCTGGTACTGTGCTCACCTCCGGATATGTCAGGATACACAAGCTAGCATTCACTAGGGAGCTTTATTTTTCAAGCATTTATAGGCTACTGTATCGTGAAACCCATAGCCTTATGACCATGCAACATTTTCATACATTTATATACCAATGTTTTACAGTGTACTACTGACTAGGCGGCTGGTAACTCGGTTAATATTTTAATTATATGCCTTAAGTTATTTTAAAATAGCACAGACATTGACCAAAATGACAAACAGATTAGCATTACTAAAAACTCATCACAATTACTTTGAAAAAGCTAAGTCTACACAGCTGACAAACTTTAGAGGTCATGGAAAAATGTAACCAATTTAAAGTATTTTTTTAAACTCAAAATACATTAACAAGTACTGTTTTACTTTTACTCAAGTAGATTTTTAGATGGGTACTTTTAATTCAGTAGGCTTTAAGCAAGTAAAGATACTTAAATCACATTTTTTCTGCATTTTTCCACCTCTGCCAATGTCACTAATACAATTTATACAACAGACAAGAACGTTTGATAAAGTTGTGTTTGATAAAGTTGTCTTTATTAATTAACCCATTTAGACCTAAAACGCCTGGGGAAAAAGGCCTGAAAATCTTAAGGGTGAGATCCTGAGGTTTTTCCTGGAAATTCAACAATGTCAACGACTATTAAATAAGTGATTTCTCAGACTCTGAAGCACAGAGACAAAATTCCAAAAGTATTTGAAAGCTTACACTTGTGGGTTTCATGAGAACTGTGTCTTATTATTCTACACCTTAAGAAAAAAATATAAAATAATCCAGAAACACAATAATATGGAAAAAATAAAAGAAAACAGTCACAACATGTACAGTGCACAATATTTTCAAGTTTTAAGAAATAAAGAACAGCTCTTATTCAGGTCAAAACTGTAAAAAATAAAGTGTCCCATGGCCATAAGGCAGTAAGATGAAGTGCACTACATACTGCACAGGTTACATCCCTTACATATACCAGCGATAGTGCTTGCCAAAGCACTCAATGTGCAGAGGTAGTTTCCACTGTTTGCATCCAAAGACTGTTGGCCCACCTACTTTCTCGTTCTCTGGGACCAGTTGACATTCCCGGCACAGCTTGCGCTTGTCATATATCTTTCCACAGTCATGTTGTGGAGGTGGTGTGGCTACTATGGCCCCCAAACGTCCTACAGTCGGGTGGAGGAGGAGGAAGAGAAGATGGAGAAGGAGGAGAGGTCACAGGAACAGCCCTTGTTGTCATTGGTGTGACAAGTTCCTCCAGCCAGTTCTTGTACCCTCTGTACTTTCTGCTGAAGGCAGGTCTTGCAGCGATGTATGCATTGTGGCAGGACACAGACAAGAAGAAAAACACTCGCCTCCACCACTTCTTCGTTCGATGCTGGAACCCATAGTAGCCAACCATTTGATCAAGCAGATCGACGCCTGGAACACACAGCACACATTACACACTCACAAGGCAACAGTGGAAATAAACATAATAAATAATTATACAGTCACATATTTTGCCATAAAACCAAAAAGGCAAACAAACCTTTCATATTTTTTTGATAATCTGCAAGGCAAGCTGGCAGTTCCACCTGTTGCTGGATGGCTCCGTTGCCTTCGATTGGCTGAAAATGCAGAAACAGACAGGAAAGTCACCTTTGATGAAAGTATAATATAAAACAGCATAATTTACATTGTACTGTGGCTTTGTGAGATATTCGGTCTATTGTAAATAAGATGGCACCGCAAACTATGTGTATGTGATGAATAAAAATATTATGTATTTTTTAAATGTCTACAGGTACTGTAAATTACATTGTTCTCTTGTGTTACAGCTTGTATTTGTATGATGGTATGTATCTATTTTTGTATTATATTTGTATGCATGATTATGGTTGAATAAAAGTTCAATGCATAATACCAATACCTCTCTCATCATTATGCCCAAAGATGTAAACATGAAATGCTACATAATTAGAAAAAATGTAATTTGCAATGATAATATTAATAATCACCGTTTGTTATTACATAATTATCACAATCAATCAGTATTTTAGTTCTTACCTCCATATAGCATAGAATCTGCCATGGCGTCAGAGAACTGAGTCTTGACGAGATTTTTGGTGTCTCTCCAATAATCTCTCTGTGCAGGCAGAACAAGTAGACCCATGCCGATAGCCCAATAAACGTCTTCATTTCAGGGACAGTTACATTCGACCACTTAAGCGTCTTTGCCCTCGCTGGAGTGTGATCACGTTCGGTCTGTTCACGGTAAATATTTGTCCCTTTAATGAGATGCGCCCAAAGTTCGTCTGTGAAAATGTGATTGAATACCTTTAACTTTAACTCCCGGCGTGCGGTTGAATAGAGTTCTGCTCCTTTCAGATACTGCAGGTCATCGTCATCAAGGAGGTCCTTGGCCACCTGAAGCCGCTGCTTGAAAAGCTACACAGAAGAGGGCAATATTAAGCAACACATTTCAAAAGAATGTAGAATGCAGACCTTAATTTCAATGCTTGCACCCAAATAATAGTTCATGGCAGCCAGGAAGAATTTCACAACCATCAACTGGATTTTTTTTTTCTTTGGTCAAGCAGTGATCAAAGATAGTGATGCCAACAAAAAATAAAGGGGAAAAAAGGCACTTGAGTTGATTTACTGTAAAAAGTCCAAAACAATCTTTTATGTGGGCTAATAAAATCACCAATGTGAATCAGCCCTACGGCCTTAATCAGGGTGTGATGCCAGTTTGAGGTGTGTTGGGGGTCGTTTTACCTACCCGGTCACGTCGGCTGTTCATTTTTTTCTTCTTTACTTCATCGGTCCTCCCAGCTAGGTCCATTTTTTGGGGGCCTTCAGGTGTTCATAGAACCTATTTCAAGCTTCTGCAAGACAGTAAGAAGTAGAGTTAACAGACTTTTGAGTGATTGAGTAGACCTTATTAATCCCCAAAGGGGAAATTATGCCACCTGACCATTCATACAACAAATACACACACAATAGTAAGACAATGACACAAGTTAGTGTAACAGATAAAAAATAAAGAGCTAAAAATAAATAAGTGACATCCCATCATAGAAATACAAAAAGAACCACAACATTAAAATAGTGCTCAGCTATTGCTGAAAAGTCTGACTGCTGCACGAACAAAAGACCTCCTAAATCTAGTGGAGCACCACACTTTTCTGAACATGATGTACTGTACATCCTTACACTTCTCCCTATTCACATCTCAATCACACACTCCTTTAAGATTTGCTCCACAGTACTAAAACACACCAGTGATGGACCCTGCTTTCTTTATAAGCGTAAGTGTTAGATTGTGTGTATCATGCCTCTCTGATTGCCTGGAAGAATCCATGACTCATCGCTGTACCAGCGAGTGAGTCTGGTAACGTTTGATCCACAGAATGCGCTGCGGTTGCGCGTAGACAGACAGCTAAGTGAACCAATCAGAGATTGCGCCATCTTGATTCAAAACTGAGGCGGAACTTCCGCTGCCTAAGAGTGACTTTGCGGGCAAAGGCGGGTGCACTGACGTCACCATCTTTGAACGAATCAGAATCGCGGAGTCGGTTTGGAACCGGAGGAGCGAGAGTGGATGGAGAGTGTCCAAATGGTATCGCGGTGTATAGGAAATACAGAGAGATATCATTTGGCTGGCCAGGTAACCTCTCTGAGGTTCATCACAAACTGTAACCCTCGCACACACCACTGTGAACTTTACACACGTGTAGGCTGGCCAGCATTGGAGACTCGTAGGCTCACTCACTGGTATATGTTCATTTATAAGGGTATCCACTGCAGTTCCCCAAGCCCACAGTGAAAGCGCCTCACCCGTGCCTGAATAAGAAAAAATCATTATACAACTGTATGTGGTTAAGACGACCAATATAGAAAGAAACAGTGGATAATGATGTCAGCCTAGTTATGGGACACATACATGAGTCCAGTTTGTGTCCTATTCTCAAAAACACACAATCAAGTGTTACCGCCAACTCCAAAGGGACTTTGTGGTTCTCCTGGGTCATGCGGGAGTGTTGCTGCTGCATCATGGCACCCTGCATGGTCCTCAGTTCCTTTCTCAGGTAATCCACTGAACTGCAAAGGTCACCGATTGCCCTGCAGCATTCAGAAACATTAATTTCAACATCTCATTGTCTTTTGTAATGTTTGCGATTAGCTACATCCATCTTGGGGCAAAAGCAATGACTGATCCGCTTTGTCACACACATGTTTAAAAGGTAGTTTATTTCCAGAATGCATGCTGCTCATTCACAAATGTTACCTTTTCATGAATACTTACCACCACCATCAAATTCTAAGTATTAATTTTGACTGGGAAAGGAAAGAAATCTTTTCCATGTCTGTCATTTTGAATTTCCAGTAATAGACATTTTTTAATCTGCAGAACTACTTTGGTCATACTAGTAACTATAATTTTATTACTTATTTACTTTGACTAAATAGTCATGAAAAGATTTTGGAAATAAGCAGCACAGTTGCAATGTACTTACCTACTCTGGCCACAATCCTACATATTACCTTCAAGTCTCCTGGCGGCTCTAAAACCCACCCAATTTCACAAAGCCCCCAGTTGGTTTGTATGGTAATGGACTAAGAAATAGCGTATTTTTACCCACAGATTATTACGCTAAACACTTGGGTGGGAAACATATGTAGGCTAGCTGCTACACAAAGATAGATCGCAGTGTCACGCTAGCTAGAAGGCTACATTTAGCTAGCAGATTACTCTCCATTTTTACGCAAGTGGGATTTTGAAATTCATCCCCTGCGTATGTCGAAAATCAGACATCGACGCCGTTACATGTTATACATTCATATTACTGATGATACATTATGTCCCAATCATTCCATCAACCAGCTTGTCATTCCACGTTATCAACGAATGGCAGGCTAACTGTGTAGCTAACGCCAAACATTCACCCGCCAAATAGCAATTCTGATATTTCAACTTACCTTAAAACATCTCTGATAGTGGGATTGTTCACCTCCCCATCAAAACGTGACCGCAAACTTGTCCACCAGGAGCACGGCTAACATTGCTGCGTTTCCCAATTCAGCGAGTGCGGTTCGGAGTGTGGTGACTCAGTCTGCAGTCGAGGTGGGCAGTCCGGGGATCACATGGGCGTGTAGCGAGCTGGCTACAGAGAGACACGAGTGCCAAAATATCTCCGGATACGAACAGATATTGTACCCAGTGAAATCCGGAGTCCAGATACGTCAATATTTTCATGGATTCTCAAGAAATAAGGATATCGTGAAAATCTGGTCCGGATATGTGGCGTGTCATATAAAATATCCAGTCCAAACACGTCCGGATTCTAGCTTATTTTGCCCAGTGACTGTCTGTCATTATTCTTTCACACAGTACTGGGTTGTGGTAAGCTATTATTGTAGCCACAGGTGCCCCGGGGCAGATTCACGCTGACTCCTTTTTCATACTAGACAATGCGGATGATGTGTCTTGCCTAAGGACACAATGACACAACTTGTTCTGAGCAGAAATCGTCTAACCTTCAGGTTGGGGGATCACTGCTCTCACCACTGAGCCACTGGTAAATGTTTTGTAAATGTTTAGTGTTTCTTGTTTTGTGTTATTTTTGTGTCAGTCTGTCTTGTTTTCAGCCTAACTTTACCCCTCTTGTTTGTGTCTCAGGCTCAGATTCGTGTGAGCGGCTGCACTCCACAGGTCACTTTGTTCACAATGACGTGTGGAAGCCTGACGGCTGCACGATGCACCAGTACACCAGAATGTGAGTGTCACTCTTTAACCCTAAACCCTTAGGCCTACACAGATACTACCAAAGCCAAGAGAATGTACTGATAGAGAGACGGAGCACTGCATTCCTGCATAATGTAAGCCTGTCATGATAACACATTTTGAAGCATGATATATCGTGATGATATATCGCCTGAGCTGCAACCAATAAATAGCAGAATAAAACAATAATTAACTATAACAGTTGTAGTGCGAGCTGTAGAAGGCAAACTTCTATTTACAACAAAAATATACACACGATAAATACTGAACCTAAAAATATATAGTTCCAGCTTTGATGTATTAAAGGAAAAGTAACGTTTTTTACAATGTGAGCCTTCTTTCGGCAATAAAACAAGTAGTTTTACTCACCCATAGCAGTTTGGTGTCATTTTGAGCAGTTTCGTAGAAGTTATGTTGTAGCGTATGCGTTAACTTGAGTGCTCGGGGCATTACTTTGCAGTCTCCAAATAACACAAACTTTAGCACTTTTCAAATCATAGAAGCCCGATATCTTAGTCTACGATTTCGTGTGGTCAAAAGTGGCCTGTAATCCGAGATTTAGCCATAGTTTCGAGTAGATGAGGACGCCAGTGCGCATGTGCGGACTGTGCTCTCAGCTCCCAGGACCCAAACATGAAACGCAAAGCTGGAAACTATGGATAAATCTCGGATTACAGGCCACTTTTGATTCAAACGAAATCGTAGACTAAGACATCGAGCTTCTATGATTTGAAAAGTGCTAAAGTTTGTTATTTGGAGCCCGCACGGGGCATATTACATGCTCGGGGAATATATTATATGCCCCGAGCTATGGCTAGAAGTTGCGCTAGGCTAACGCTAATCTAAAACATCTCTGGAAATGCTCCATATGACACCAAAGTGCTATGGGTGAGTAAAACAACTTGTTTTATTACCGAAATAAGGCTCAGATTGTAAAAAAAAAAAACATTACTTTTACTTTAAACAATAAATCGATATCGTGATTATTGGGAGACTAGTGTAATGATGAAATTATATCATCACAATATACATTTTTTTGTTTTTATTTGATTAATTTATTTTATTTATTTTACATTTCGGATGCCTCTATGGTCACCTCAGAAAGTTTTCAGACTATCTTTTAATTTCTTCTCATTTTTGTCAGCCACAAACTAATGTTTTGTCCTGGACATAATAGTGACCTGTGTATTTACACTATTTTACACTATATTCACTATATTAAGTACAAAATATAAATGGTAATAATAAATTCTAAATAAGTAGCAATAAAACATAGCAAGAGACAGGTGTCAAATAAGGCATGATGATATAAATGTATATGCACAAGACAAAATAACATCAGCTATACACAAAAGGTCATAAGGAAAACAGTGTAAAGATGATATGATGATTGACAGGACATAGGATTATCTATGACATAAGGGGGAGTTGTTCAGTTGTAGGGAGTATTATCTGTTACATAAGGGTGAGTTATTGTACAGTTGTATAGAGGAGTATATGTATATAGTCCTGTTTGAGCAGAGCTATAGGAGAATGAGCTCCTCCTAATCCTTTAATGGAGATGTTTTCTGTAACTATGCAGACATGTCACCAAACGGGTACTTCCTGCTATCCAATCTCAGAGTAGAATGTAAAAAATGCTCCAAAGTAGTGGCCCTGCACAGTTTCTCCACTGTGCAAAAGTATGTACATTAAAGTGGCCATACCTGCCTGTCAAAGCCTGATCCCGTCAGATCTCAGAAGCTCAGCAGGGCAGGGCCTGGTCAGTACTTGGATGGGAGACCGCTGGGAATTCCAGGTGCCACAGGGGGGCGCCAGTTGCAAAAAACTGTCGCTGTGTCCTTAGGCAAGACACTTTACCCACATTTGCCTAGTATGAAAGTGGAGTAAGTGTTGGAGGTGGTCGGAGGGGCCGATGGCGCAGATTGGCAGCCTCGCTTCTGTCAGTCTGCCACAGGGCAGCTGTGGCTACAGAAAGTACCGTATTGGCCCGAATATAAGACGATGTTTTATGCATTGAAATAAAACTGAAAAAGGGGGAGTCGTCTTACATTCGCGGTCTAGACGTTATACCCATTCACAACGCTAGATGGCGCCAGATATCTTTAAAGCGAATGCTGAACAGGCCAAAGCGAACCCCCTTTGTTGTTTTATCACAGTAGATTGGTTTATTTACATTTCAAAAACCAGAAGCCATTCATTTACAAATGTGATTGCACTTTAGTTTACATATTTAAATGTTCAAATATTAAGATGTGATAGACAGTTTTTGCATGATTTGAATGAGGCAAAATAACATGCTTTTTCTCTCGAATATATTGTTATAATCATTTGTTTCAGATGTACTGTAATTATTTTCTGTATAAAAATTTAATTTGGTGTTCAAAAAGTCTTTTTTCAAACTTGAGTCTTGAAAAAGAGGGGGTCGTCTTATAATCAGGGTCGTCTTATATTCGGGCCAATACGGTAGCTTACCACCACCAAGTGTGGAGTGAATGAACAATGAACTGTAAAGCGCTTTGAGCGTCATGAAAGGCGCTATATAAATATATAAAAGAGTTATTATTATTATTATTAAAGTGCTAAGCACAACAGCACTTAAAACACCAAAAGACACACCTTTTCTCATTGGCCTTTGATACAAGTTAGAAAGTGACATCTTGGTTTTATATTTTATATTCTAGGCTACTATGTTTTTACTGTATTTTTATGTATTTTGTAATACACACACCACTGTTGTATTACTGTTGATGTTCAGCACTTTTAGTGTTTTAAATGTGCTTTATAAATACACTTGATTTGATCTAAAACTGCTCAGCTACTAAAAAATAACTCCAAAAAGTTTCTACAGTACAAACAGCCAGAATCATTGCTGTGATGTTTCTGGACCTTCATTAGAGTCCTTTTGAGGAGAATTCTGCAGATTGGTCCTGAATTGGAAACAAACAGCTTCTCTTTAAAAAACAAAGTAACAAGCCTGAACCAACCTATAGATCTGGTTCTCCAGCCAAAGAGAACCATCAGAGAAAACTGACCTTGAGAGAGTAGAGCAGGAGTCCAGTGGTGCCTGACCTCTACGCTCACAGATCAGAGGCAGATCAAACTAAGATGAGTGATTACACTGTTCAGGTATTTCTCAAAACAGTGATGCATCTTTCAAAGTAGTGTCCAAAGTAGTTTAGGACACCCTGACCAGCGAACAACTGGAGCTTTGTTATCTGAAGTCAACAGTGTAAAGCTGCACTGATGTTTATCCTTGTTCTGTGAGCTACAAAAAGACGATCCATCAACTACACAATCGTCCATTATAATGGACATTTATAAATCTGTTATTTTAAGACACAAACAATAAAATGATTAAAACAATTGCTAGATTTGCTCTTAAAGTGTTAAGAAATACAAACATATGTGAAAAATATAGTTCAACATTGTATAAATAAAAGATATTTAATTTACCTTAACTTGTACCATAAATGTACCATTTTGAATATTGTCCATTTTAGACCAAAAGAAAAAGGTGTTTCCAAAAGTGCCAACAAATGACGCTTAAAAAGAGACTGGTTAACTCAAATTATTATAAAGAGAATTGGCAAGTACGCCCCTGAGTGCTTTTTAGCTGAACATTAATTAGAGCTGAACTTAACTGGAAAAACTAAACTTGCTTATGTATTCACAATCCAACTAGAATTATGAGAATAAAACACAGAAATCCACCTGTGCCTCTGTTCAGATATATGTTCATATCAAATCACATGTACAAACTAAAAGAAGTTTTTTAAAAATGTGCTAAAACTATTGAAAAACTGTATTTATAGAAACTTTGCTGGCATGGACCACTGACTGCTGCAGCTACATGTGGATCCAATAATTTAAAAAAATAAAAATAACACAGAGTCTCTTGAGGGGACAAGTATGGTCCTTAACAGCACAGGAATACTATATTTCACAGACCTTTTTTACCCCCGTGTGTGGAGCTCTAACTGTAACCCTCGGTACAGGGGTACAACAAACATGGTACATTGTACAAGTCAATATTAAAATCAAGCGTCAATCAATTCATCTTGTCTTCTTAATAAGTTATAAACCGTGTCTTACATACACTCCCATTAGAGAGCCGGGGCACACGAGCTATCTGTGAGAAATGTCAGGGTCAGTGTGACTCCTCAAAGTTTGACTGTGAGTGTTTTGCTTCTCTGAGCTCTGGATTTACACTATTCCAACACTAACCCATTTGGTAGAAGTTTTAAGGATAAGCTTTTCTTTCTTAACTCATTCACTGCCGGCCTGTTTTCAGAATTCCAAACCCAGAGTGCCACAGGTTTCAGTAGAATTTCACTGATTTTCCAAGACCCACAGAATACTGAGTTCTTTGACTATATAAACATGGGACACATCAAAATAAAGTGTCGACTCTCTTCTTTCACCTGGAAAAAAAATTATGTTTCTAACCTTTTCGGTTCTCAAATAACTGATAGTAGAACATAGGGAAGTTTCAGCAAAAACACTGGTTTTTGAGCAAGAAATGGAGAAAACGACCGTTTAGTTCAGGGAAGGATTTCGAGCAGATCAGTGACTTTGACATCAATATTTATCGATTTAGTGACACCTCAAACATCTAAAATAACAGAGAAAGAGATTTTTGATGACAAAGTACATTTTTTATTTACAAATATAAGAATATAAGGCTCTGTGAATCCTTCAACTCAATTGTGCCAAGAGATGTTTACAGGATATAATATCTTTTCATATAAAATAGAACTTTGTCACTTCACAACAATATTGAGGCTCAGAGTACACACTCATATACACACACACACACACACACGCACCTCTACACACACACACACACACACACACACACACACATATATACGTATATGTACATACACACAAGCCCATGCATAAACCTTTACACACACACAGCTACACACGCACACACACACGCGCGCGCGCCGCACGCGCGCGTACACACGCACGCACGCACACACACACATATAAACTCAATTCTTCTCATCTCGTGCCTCTTTGGAGAGCAGAATCCAAGTCAGTAAACTTCTTTGGCACTGTCGTAGTTCTCAGAGCAGGGAGTCCCCCTGCTCCGCGCAGCGCGATCAGGACACGCCCCCTGCCTCAGCCAGAGCAGATCTCTGCCCCGACATCGCTGCGTGTCTCTGTGATCCTCTGATCCGGGATCTTGGGTCCCAAAAGCGATCAAACCGCTCCGTAGGCGCTGATCAACAGTTATCTGCTTTTCCGGGTTCACTCGCCTCACCATCTTACTCCATTCGCCTCCACTCGCACTCCACAGTACACACACACTACACTCCTCTCCTCTCCCGCCTCTCCTATCGGCAGATAATGATACAAGATCCCCACCTACAGGTTGGGAAGGGTGAATTACACCTTCAAAGCTGCTCCAGGTCGTATCCTAGCAACCCCCGCTGAAAAACGTCCTTGACGAGTTTATTCGTCACGGCACTCAACGTTCGGATTCAACATGACGAGAAAACTCGTCACCGGCAGTCAATGAGTTAAAGGTCCCATGACATGAAATTTTCACTTTCTGAGGTTTTTGAACGTTATTGTGAGCTCCCCTACCCTGTTTAGGCCCCCCCAATGTCTAAAAGTTGCGAAATGTCTAAACTGAGCATTTGCGATCCTTTTCTGCGTTTGAAAAAAACACACCTCAAATGGGCGATTCTGGACAAGGCACCTTATTGACGTCAGATCGAAAAAAGAAATGCAAATTCAGTTCCACCACCGTCTGGATCTCCACCTCCTGTCTCTGGAAATCACGCCCAGAGAATTTGGACTGCGGAGGAGCTACGCAATGCGAAATGCGTTTTTTTATTTGCCTGGAGGCACATGCGAATGTTTCTAGACTCGGAAGTCCTTTACCCAACCCTCTGGACCTCTGAAACAGCAGTGGTTTAATTTTATTTTCTGTGAAAATGTATTTTTTTTTCATTGAAAAGGCTCTCCTTTCCTCCTTCGCGCTTACACACGCGGAAGTGGGGCCAGGCACAGCGCACCGCTAAAACAAGGAACCCCCCACCCCACCCGCTCCTCTAACCAATCTGTGTCCTTCTCATTTGCATTCAAGCAACAAGGCCCAGAATGAGTTGTTCAGACAGAGAGATTATGACTCTGACTTTGTACATGTGTCTTTCTCATGCACTAAGTGTTGATTTTGAAGAAGGATTCATTTACAGTATTAGGGATCCATTAAGGAGCCATATAAAAGCATCAAGAAGTACCATGTCATGGGATCTTTAAAGTGTCTTAAGCAGCTTCATTAAAGCATACTTCTGGGCCCTCACAGGGAGAGCAGGACCTGCCTCGCCGGAAAGCTCATTGTGTTTGTTGGAGACTCACGACTCAGAGCACTGTTTAATATGTTTGTCCATTTCATTGGTGATTTTCGGCTCCACACAGTAAGAAAAAGAAGAGTGATGCACCATCTTCACATTCATTTTAAAGTGATTGTTTGTTTTTTCTTAGCTTCAAACAGATCTCCTCTTTACATATCAAACCACAACCGTGGTGAGTTAATTTGGGTGTATTTTGTGCTGTGAAATAGCAGAATGCATTAAAACATATATTTGACAGAAGTTAATGTGGAGCCCTCTGACAAATATTACAATGAGAGAGCGTCTAATTGCACTGTCCCAGGTGAGTTCAGAATCACAGTTCATGAACCCACCCTAAACCTTTAACCCAAAGCCCCTAATCCCCCTATCCACCAAACCTAATACTTTAACCCCCAACCACCAACACTAACCTCCCAACACTTTACTTTACCCTAACTGCCTAACCTCACAGTCTGTGATTATACTTGTTGCAGGCTCCAGTGAAGCCTGATGCTCTTATCTTTGGAGCAGCCACAGTAAGTCAAACTGCTGTTTAGAATAAAACCAAAACCAGTGTCTCTGAAGCTTCTGTGTGTATTTCAACAGTGGCTCATCTTGAGTAACCGGGCCAGTCCAAAGGCGCTGCACATGTACAAAGTGAACTTGACGTCTATGGCTCCGGCACTGGAGAAGCTGGCTCTGTATGGAGACGTGTACTGGCACATGCAAGGTCAGTGCACATGTCATGTGGTCTCACACAGAGGAGTTCATCTGGTGATGATAAAACATAAAAACTATGAACTATAAAAAAAAGTCAAACAGACCAATATTCACAGCAAATACACAAATGGTTGACTTCTCCAGAGCGCCACCTCTCTGTACCTTAGACCCACGTTCTGCAGGAAATCCTGATGTTATGCTGCTCCTGCCTACTCACAGAGCAGAGCCATTTGGTGAACTAATTTCAATTTCAATGAAGGTCTTAAATGTTTCTGCAGAGCCAATGAACTGGAATAATTTAGACAAGGCAAGGAAGGTGATCACAAACGAGCAGATTGACCTGTATAATGACGCAGCTGCAGAAGCCATCGGCATTGGAAGATCGCGCATCAAGCCCTTTCGAGTGTCCCGTCTGGCAGGCCTGCAAAAGTTGAACCAGGTGGTGGATGGCCTGCACATGCCCGACAGCAGTGTGAAAGTGGTGAGCACAAAGCTACTAAGAAGCAGTGCTTCTCTGACTGTTGACACCAAAGTCATTCATTCACCGAACCAGGATAAAGGTGGAAACAGCAAGACAAATATAACAATAGCCAACTACATTTGCAAAAACACACAATATTCCATATATGACCCATACACTTTTTTTTGTGTCTTGACAGGCGGCTATGGCCTTCATGAACAGTCTGTGTAACAAAGTGATTCGGCCCAATGGTGGGTCGTGCTGCCAGGACACTCCGCCACTCACCCTTCTCCAGAAGATGGCACTCTGTGTCTTTTCAGGCTCAACTTTACTGTTTGTGCTACTTTATGTCTGGAGGGGACGACCCCATCAACGACTAATGACCATAGACAAGGAGAGTTTAGAGCAGAAGAAGCCAGATACAGCTGCTGGGCCTATAAGGGCCGAGGCAGTGTGTGGTGCACTGTGTAAAATGGGGCTCATCATGGTCTACTTCTACCTGTGTGACCAAACAGATGTGTTTACGAAAGCAGAGAAACAGTACAGCCAATCTGCCTTCTTCATCCCCCTCATTTCTGTGTTTGTACTTGGACTCGTGTGCTGCAAGAGCACCAAAGACGTGAGGACTTGTTTGTACAGAGATTTTTCTCCTGGTTCCTCAGCACACACTGATCATACACTTTGTGTTTCAGAGCCGTGTGCTTAACAGGGAGCAGACAGATGAGTGGAAGGGCTGGATGCAGTTGGTCATTCTCATCTATCATGTTTCAGGAGCTAGTGCTGTGAGTTCTGGGCAGTACTTGTTTGTTGTGAAGTTACTTACACATCTACAAAAAGACGTAATTATAACTATTTTGGGTGCATGGCAGTTTGCCCAACCAGTCCACATGTGTTTTGTGGATCTGGAGAAGGCATTCGACCGTGTCCCTCGTGGGGTCCTGTGGAGAGTGCTCTGGGAGTATGGGGTTCATGGCCCTTTACTAAGGGCTGTTCGGTCCCTGTATGACCGGAGCAGGAGCTGTGTTCGCATTGCCGGTAGTAAGTCGGACCTGTTCCCGGTGCATGTTGGACTCCGCTAGGGCTGCCCTTTGTCACCGGTTATGTTCATTATATTTATGGACAGAATTTCAAGGGGCCAGAGGGGATCCAGTTTGGGAACCACAAGATCTCGATGTTGTTGTTGTCCTGATGGCTTCATCGAACCGGGACCTCCAGCATGTACTGGGGCGGTTTGCAGCCGAGTGTGAAGCGGCTGGGATGAGGATCAGCTCTTCCAAATCCGAGGCCATGGTTCTCAGGTGGCTCACCCACCCGGAGAGGACAAGCCACCTTTTTCCGAGTGAGGGGAGGATGGAGCGTGAGATTGACAGGTGGATTGGTGCAGCGTTGGCAGTGATGTGGTCGCTGTACCGGACCGTTGCGGTGAAGAGGGAGCTGAGCCGAAAGGCTCAATCTACGTTCCTACCCTCACCTATGGTCATGAGCTCTGGGTAATGACCGAAAGGACAAGATCACGGATACAAGCGGCTGAAATGAGTTTCATCCGCAGAGTGGCTGGGCGCTCCCTTAGAGATAGGGTGAGGAGCTCAGTCACACGGGAGGAGCTTGGAGTAGAGCCGCTGCTTCTCCACGTTGAGAGGAGCCAGCTGAGGTGGCTCGGGCGTCTGTTCCTGAACGCCTCCCTTGGGAGGTGTTCCGGGCATGTCCCACCGGGAGGAGGCTCCGGGGAAGACCCAGGACACGCTGGAGGGACTATGTCTCCTGGCTGGCCTGGGCCTCCTCCCCCCGGAGGAGCTGGAGGAAGTGTCTGGGGGGAAGGAAGTCTGGGTGTCCCTGTTTAGACTGTTGCCCCCGCAGGTGGATATAACTATTTTTAATGTAGAACCTTTTAGAATTTCACTGTGATCAATATGCAAAAATGAGAACTTCGCACTTCTATCTCTTCAGACGGGTGCGTTGGAGGCGAGGGAGCAAACCCAGAACACACAAGGAGAAAACAATCCCGCACTCTGTCTTACTTGCAAAATGAAAAAGTTTATTAAGACATGCAACGTTTCGGCCCTAGGCCTTCATCAGGCAAAATGGAGTAAGAGCTAAAGGTGGCCATCTTAAATAGGGTGTGGCAAGCACCCAAGGGTGACAGGTCGTGAATGAACAGTGCACCCAAGACAACATAATTCAAAATCCAAAGGCAATCAAAATAGTGTAATGTAACTAATAATAATAATAATAATAATAATAATAATAATAATAATAATAATAATAATAATAATAATAATAATAATAATAATAATAATAATAGTCATGAAACAATAACTGAAAAATAAAGCTGGAGAATATTTGAATATATATAGATATAGTAGATCTGCACCCAACTATAGAATGAGATTGGCGTGCTATATACATATCTACATATACACAGTGAATCTTATAATACAGCCCACATACAACCCAACAGAAGCAAGAACATAATGATTATTTACAATACAATATTTACAAAAAAATGCTCCAAGTAAAGTCATCATTGAGTCCTTTTGGAGCTAAAGTTTGGAGGGTATGGATCCAGTATGCCTCCCTTTGTTTGAGAAGGCGGTCGTGGTCCCCTCCTCTGAGCGGAGGGGGGACTGTCATCAATATGAACACTTCCCCCTATTTAAACTCTTTCAGTGTGTAAGTCTTTTTAAGTGTTACTGCCTTTCACAACTGATAAAGTTTCCATTCACTTCAATAAAAAAGTGTACACTTGGCACACTGGAGAACTGGCTTCCAAACCAGCTTAATATATTGCACATTGAAATTAAGACAGTCCACAGTCACAGCCATTGCACAGTTTCTAGTTAATATTATTACTTTATTTAGACTCACAGCTGCTCATTTAATCTCTTTCTGTTTTTTAGTTTGTCCCAGTCTACATGCATGTGAGAGTGACAGTGGCAGCCTATCTCTTTCTAATGGGTTATGGACACTTCTCATTCTTCTGGCTCAAAGGGGACTTTGGACTGCCTAGAGTGTGCCAGGTACAGATTGCAGACTCTGTGCTTTTACTCCAGATGCAGGTATGTGACTGTGTTTGTGCTACAGGTGCTCTTCAGGCTTAACTTCCTAGTGCTGATGTTGTGTGCGGTGATGGACAGGCCCTACCAGTTATATTACTTTGTTCCTCTGGTGTCATTCTGGTTTGTGATCATCTACAGCACACTGGCCTTGTGGCCGCAGATTGTGCAGAAAAAAGCCAACTGTAAATGCCTCAAAACCACTAACCACTTCAACAGCCAATGGTCTGTGTAGAAACGTGACATTGTGTTTGTTTCAACAGGCAGTTGTTTGTGGCATCTGGGAATGGTGCTTAAGCTGCTGGGGCTTTTGTTGCTCATTTACTTCTTTGCATATTCACAGGTAATAACCCCCCGTAAATGACTTTAGATCAGGACCAAAGAAATCCAGCCTGACCCAAACCTGCGCACTCTTAGAACCAAAGATTTATTGGTAAAATAGGTGCTCCTAGGGCTGTTCATGGTGTTCATGGTTTAGATTTATACCATCCTCACTTCCATCCACATCTCGCTCGACCCATCCCATGCTCTTCTCTTCTATTACTCTCCGTGCATCACTCACATAATCTCCTTCTGTCCTTTGGCCACATATGGACTTGAAGGTTAAACATTGTGAGCAGCAGTGGAGGAACACACATACTCAGCACAGCTCAGTACCCTAACCAAAACCAAAACGCTGGGTCAAACTCCACCTTGTAAAGCCTGATCAAGATGAACACTATGTTACACGTGTCAGATCTTTTGTTCACCCCTGCAGAGGTTGTTTGAAAGATGCTTCACAGCGTGGCCAATATCTGGGTTGTTTGAACTCCATGGGAACATTCATGAGTGGTGGTTCCGCTGGAAATTGGATTGTTTTGTAAGTCCCATTAATGACCTGGCTCCTGCTCGATCAGAGTAGAGGTGTTACGAGTTCTGATTTGCTGTGCAGGTTGTGGTGCAGGGGATGCTGTTTGCTTTCTTTTATTTGGTCCTTCAGAAGAACCAGATGCTGTCAGAGAGCAGAGGAGAGACATTGTTCTCAGCCAAAGTGTCCATCCCCCTCCTGCTCCTGTCTGTACTCTGTTTTACTGTAAGTGCACTCTGATATTTGACTTTTATGTCACAGTTTATGTCATATTCAGACCTGAGGAGTAAGCTGCTTTCTCCTTCACTTTAGACATACTCAGTGTGGGCCAGCAACTGCACAGACAAAGTCCAGTGCAATAAGACACACACGTACATCTCTGTGATCCCGGTAATGTTGGAATGCATAGACTATAGAATAGATTGCAGACAAAAGATGATCTTATTGTGGCTTGTGTGTCTTTTCAGATTTTGGCCTTCATTCTTATCAGAAATATTCCAGGCTGTGCCCGCTCCATGTATAGTTCATTTTTTGCATGGTTTGGAAAATTCTCCTTAGAGGTAAGATCCAAGTTTCTTTTTTGATCCTACAAAATGAATACCCTAAATGCTGCTTTGTGTCCAGCTATTTATCTGCCAGTACCACATCTGGCTCGCAGCAGACACAAAAATGATCTTAGTGCTCATCCCTGGGAACCACACAGTCAACATCCTGGTCAGCAGCTTTATATTTGTGTGTGTGGCTCATGAGATGTCGCTCATCACCAGCATCCTGGCCCAGCTGCTCATTTCTAAAGACACTGTGGCTCTTCTGAAGACACTGGGAGCCGTGGCACTGCTCACTTTGCTACTGATGGTACTTTTAGGGCAACATCATTAAAAACTGTGAAATTATACATATATATATATATATATATATATATATATATATATATGTGTGTGTGTTCTTTTTCTTTCTTTTGTTTTGTAGGTATAATATTTGAATGTGGGTGTGTAGTAAGTAGGTATGAATTACTTAAACATTGCAAGCTAAAACACAGCCACTATGTGAACAGGTTTAGACATCCTTGCCCATATTCTAATTGTCCTTGCACATTTAGGCTCTGGAACAGCCTCTTGAGATGTACAGTGCTGCTCATAAGTTTACATACCCTGGCAAAATGTTTTGTTTCTTGGCTATTACTCAGAGAAAATGATAACATAAAATGTTTTCTTTCACTCTTGGATAGTGATTGCCCAAAGCCATTTATTGTGAAACATCTGTGTTTACTTACACCACAATGAAAACAGAAAATCACCCTGATCAAAAGTGTCTGGGTGGGTTTCCTCCGGGCACTCCGGTTTCCCCATCAACCCAAAACATGCTCCAGGTAAAATCCTCCAGCTGAGGTCCTGACCAAGCCGAAGCAAGAACATCATGGAGATGGTCCCCGGGCGCAGTAATGTGTTGCTCACTGCTCCTAATAACAGGATGGGTTAAATGCAGATAAGTGTGTGAGATCAATAAAGTTACGTCTTCTTCTTCTAATTTGACCTGATAACCTGCACACAACTTGACACAAATGGGACTAAATGGCTGTTAAAGGTAACTATATTCACCTGTGATCTGTTAGCGTGTAATTAGTGGGTGTGTATAAATGTCAGTGAACTGCTGGACTCCTGAGAAACCCTTGTATCCCTCATGCGGTGCTGTGCTGACATCTTGGATGCAGAATCATGGGAAAAGCAAAAGAATTGCCAAAAGATCTGGGGGAAAAGGTAGTACAACTGTACAAATCAGGTAAGGGATATAACAAACAGTTAATAATGCCAGTCAGCACTGTTCAGACATTAATTACGAAGTGGAAAGTTAGAGGAAATGTAGACATCAAACCACGGTCTGGTAGACCAAGCAAAATTTCCTCCACAACTGCAAGAAAAAATTTTCGGGATGCAAAGAAAAAGCCTCAAATAACATCAGGTAAAATTCAGCTCTCCCTCAAACAGTCATGTGGATGTCTCAGGCAGGACTGTAAGAAGGCACTTGAAGAAAAATGGGCTGCATGGTAGAGTTGCCAGAAGAAAGCCACTTCTACACAAATGCCACAAATAATCACGCCTCAAATATGCCACACTGCACAGAGATAAACCCCAAACCTTCTGGGAGAAAGTCATGTGGCGTGATGAAACCAAAATTGAACTTTTTGGGCAAAACCATACACGTTATGTTTGGGGAGGCATCAGCAAGGCCTATGATGAAAGGTACACCATTCCACCAGTGAAACACGGTGCTGGATCCCTGATGTTTTGGGGATGTGTGAGCTACAAAGGCACGGGGAATTTGGTCAGAGTTGATGCCAAGATGAATTCCGACGGTTATCAAAAATCAAAATCTACATTCCTCAGCCCAGAGGCTGCGCATGGGACGTACTTGGACCTTCCAGCACGACAATGATCCCAAACATAAGGCCAAATCAACCTGTCAGTGGCTACAACGACATAAAGTGAAGGTTCTGGAATGGCCATCTCAGTCTCCTGACCTCAGTATTATTGAGCCACTCTGGGGAGACCTGAAACGTGCTGTTCATGCAAGACAGCCCAAGAATTTACAAGAACTGGAGACTTTTTGCCAAGAAGAATGGGCAGCTTTGCCATCTGAAAAGAGAAAGAGACTCATTGACAACTACCACAAAACACTTGAAGCTGTTATTGATGTTAAAAGGGGAAATACACAGTATTAGGAACTGGGGTATGTAAACTTTTGATCAGGGTGATTTGGATAGTTTCTGTTGTCATTGTGGTTTAAAAAGAGTAAACGCAGATGTTTCACAATAAATGCCTTTGGCAAATCACTATCAAAAAGTGAAAGAAAACATTTTGTGTTATTTATTTTCTCTGAGAAATAGCCAAGAAACAAAACATTTTGCCAGGGTATGTAAACTTTTGAGCAGCACTGTATATCGTAGTCACAAAACTCAATCTTCTCCAAGACCTGAATGAGCATGAATATTTTAGCCATGTAAATGAACATTTGCAGAAAAATGAAACTGTTGAGTTAATGACAAAGAGCTCAATTTTGGTCTCATCGAACCTCAGCACCTTCTCCCAATCACATGTGCCTTCTTAAGCACGGGGATCTTGCGAACACTGCAGGATTTTAATTCACTGTTACCAATGGTTTTCTTAAAGGGACAGTGTGTAAGATTTGTACCCGTTAATTACCGAAATTGAAGATACCCATTCAAAAATAGTGTTTTCCAAGCCTTTTCACTTCCATCATGAAATTGAAGTATTCTGTTGGACTTAGATATACCTGCATAAAAGGGGGATCTTCCCCATGTGGAGGCAGCCATTTTGATTATGAGAGCCACAGAAAGACATAGTGTATTTTGGGCTCCGCGTTTTCTTTATAGCTGTCGGCACTGGCTTGTGTTTTTCACACAACGAGATAGTACGCGTTTGGATAAACAACGACAAGCATGTTGCCGGATCACACTTTCTCCGCACATACATCGCAGGAGCAAGCACCTTCATCTAAGAGGAAAAGAAGAAGGACATAGTACCTACCGCGGCTGGGGCTTTGTCACAGCGCGAGCCCGCACCCCGGGTTCAGACCGACCTCCGCCCTCCGCGGTCCGGTTCCCGATTCCCCCCACCCGCGCACAGCGCCGGGTGCGCTTCACGTGTGCACGCGGTTGGTGCGTGGCTGCCGGTGAACCCACCTCCGGGTACGCCCAGCTGTCCGCGTTACGGCGCGCCCGGGTGACCCTCGAGGTCTGCCGTAGCTAAAACCGGAATTGCAATACCCACCATCAATGTTCCCCCTAATGTTTCATGTGTCTGAGCAAACACACTAACTCCCTGAGTGCTCCTTGGACCCCTGTGCCAGTAGAAGTTTAATACGAGACATGTACTTTTGTTTCTGAATACGGGACGATTCCCCCGTATTCAGATGACCCTGCGGCTGAAAAAAAAAGCAGAACTCTTTCATCTCTGCGCTGCATAGGTTTTCTTGTGCACTGAGAATGTGCGAGTAGTGCGCAATTGCACAGGCGCGCAGCTTAGAGGGAACGTAGCCCACCATCCACCAATGCGCCACCATCCTACACACTGGACCTTTAATGACTGTGGTCCCAGCTGCCTTGAGATCATTGACTAGCTCCTCCCGTGTAGTTCTTAGCTGATTTCTCACTGTTCTCATGATCATTGAAACCCCACAAAGTGAGATCTTGTGTGGAGCCCCAGACTGAGGTCGACTGATGGACATTTTGTATTTCTTAAATTTTCGAGCAATTGCACCAACAGGTGTCTCTTAAACACCCTTGCTTATGGTTTTGTAGCCCATTCCCGCCTTGAGGAGGTCTACAATCTTGTAGAACATCCTTTGACAGCTCTTTGGTCTTTCCCATGTTGGACAGTTTGGAGGCTGATAGACTGACTGATTCTGTCGACAGGGGTCTTTTATACAAGTGACTAGTTAAAACAGGCGTCTAATTTAGGTGAAGAGTTGGTTAGGAGTGTCTAACTGGTCTGTGGGAGCAGAACTCTTAATGGTCGGTAGGGGATCAAATACTTATTTCACACAATGAAATGCAAATCAATTAATATATTTTTAATGTGATTTTCTGGATTTTCTTTTTGATATTCTGTCTCTCAATGATAAAATAAACCTGCCATTAAAATTATAGACTGTTCATTTCTTTGTCAGTGGGCAAACCTACAAAATCAGCAAATCAAATACTTATTTCCTCCACTGTAGGTTAAAGATGGAAAAAAATATTATAACTAAAAAATATTATAAATATTATAAATATTATTGTCTGCACTCCTCAACACGACTCAGTGATGGGTGAGTCCTTGGCTAGTCTCTGACTAGTCCAGGCGGAGTGAGGCATACATGGTGAAATCTGGCATGCCATGAGGGCCTTTATGATCCTACAGGAATTATGTTGGCATGAGAGCTCAGAAAATGTCTGTTTTCACCTACTCCTTGTTCCCACAGCTCTGTACATGGAACTTTTGATAACGCTTGACTCTGGGCTATATACAAATGTAAAAAACAGAAGAAGAAAAAAGAAAGAAAACATATGACAAAATTTAAAACAGATATAGATGAAAATAAATCCCACTAAGGGGTGAGGTCACCTACAGAGAATCAGTTCTGCAGTTTTGAACCAGTCAATGGACCTTTATTTATTTATTTATTTATTTTTTTATTTATTTATTTATTTATTTATTTATTTATTTATTTTTTTTTTGTCCCTGCCAAAGAAAGAAGCAACCCATTAGGACTATGGTGCCAGCTGAAGATACCTTGTAAATAATAATAATGCATTAGTCCAGCGAAAAACATGGGGTCACCTGGAATTCAAATGGGGTCGCCTGAAATGTACGCAGCAGTGCAGTCACAATAACAGAAGAGAAAAATAGAGAGATTTCTTCGCCCGCCTGGTACCATAAATAAGACGGCCTGTTCCCCATCCAATGGTGCCTGTTCATCATCCGATGAACAAGCACCAAAAAGACAGGAAATATGATGAACGTTTCCTTCAGTATGGATTTACAAGCGTCGTGGAAAGAAACGAAGAATGGCCGAAATGTCTGCTGTGTGGTAATGAACTGTCTGCCGAGAGTCTCAAACCAAACAAGCTCAAACTGCACTTTGAGGCAACACATAAGGAACATACAGTAGGAGCCAATGATTTTTCCTAAGCACGAGACTGCCCAAGCTATGTTTTTCCCATTCCAGTCGCACGCCATGCTGTTTCAAGTTGAAAGCCATGCAGCCGCTAGCCAAGGTTGTTCCTCCCTCGCTCTCCAATTATAATTCTAAACATGCCCATTCATGTGATTCCAGGGTATCGCCATGAGATGGCGCTTCTCTCACAAAAAAACAAAGCCTACAGTCAATGAAGTGTAACGGTGACATTTTAGCAATGATGAGTACTCTAGTGTGTTGTTCGCTGTTTCATAAAAACAAGAATAAAATCTATGGTTTCTGTTAACAATATGGCGTTGCATTCAACCCGCATAGGCCTATTTTTGCCCCGACTAGGTAGATAATTTTTCATTATGTTTGAGTGCAATTGTGCAAAGGAATGCAAACAGTTTAAGTTTTTGGATGGTTGGATGGTTTTAAATCGCCCTACCTTCACTGTCCAACTGGGGCCCCCAAGGTAGTATTTTAGGACCAATTTTATTTAGAGTATATATTAATGATTTCCAGAGGTGGAAAAAGTACTGAAAAATTGTAATTAAGTAAAACTGTCTTTACTTTGCTTAAAGTAAAAGTAGAAGTACCCATCTGAAAATGTACTGGAGTAAAAATAAAAAATTACTTAATTTCAAATGTAATTTGAGTAAAAGTTACTTAGTTACTTTTAATTATTTGATGCAAAAAGGATGAGTCATAAATCAAATCCAGCACAAACTCTATAACGTGCATATCCAAACACACAGCTCATAACTGAGCTCAGTAACATTGTGCTCTTAGTTCTGTGTTCCACAACACACACAAGGCCAGTCACAATCTGTTGGGAGGTATGTATATATGTATGTATATACACGGTGGTCATTCGGTCCATATATGGTCCAACACACAACACTACAACCAAAGTAAAGAAAATAAAACCAAAATCACTGGAACACAGCGGAACACTGGAAATTTCGCATAATATTGCAAACTGATAAAAAAATAAAATAAAACAAAGTGCCACGTCCCACACACTATTCGGCCCAATGGATGCTCCAGCATTAGACCTGCAAAGCTCTTGTTCAGATTGAGCAGGAGTTGATTTTCAATGTTTGTAGCACTAAGCCAATGTTCTGTGGTGAACGCTTGGCTGCTAGAATATCACAAACTAGTACTAGTAAAACTAGCAAATTATCTAAAAAAATGACTGTCTTGATGTTGTGTTGTCAAGTTTTTAGCGTCACTCTTCCTATTTAAAACCATCATAACATCCATTCCGTTTAACGTCACATTTAGCACTAACATGCAAAGCTTGCATTCTCAACCAATCCATAGCTAACTATGGACTACTAGCCTACCACTGTTCACCCGAAACTAGTTCAGGCCCTGAACTTACTATCCCATAAATTACTATGATTCATTCAGTGACCAATCACAAACTGACGTCCTGCGTTCTTATTTCTGATTAATTTCCCTTACACTCGGCCACACTTGAAACGTTAGTTATCAGGACGATTGGCCTAATTAGGCTAACATGAAGACAGATTGTGTGTAACAGCGTAAACTAGGTGTTAACCAAACAACAATACATACCACTTGGGTATAATAGGCAAAACATATCTGTAGTATACTTACCGCCACATGCTTTCGCAGATTCGATGTTGAGGTCTTGTAAGCTGAACGCTCTGTTCGGCGGGGCAGACACATTTTACATTTCATGATGATGATGTTGTTGCCTATTTTGCGTTTAAACGCGAATAATTCCTCGAAGGTTTGGCTAAGGGCTTCTATCCTGTCCAGAATCAATGGAATTGCCGCACGGAAACTGCGCAATGCATTCCCGGTAGATTTTTTTCTCCCGCATTTTTTTTTCCATCAGTATTATTTTACTCAGTAACGTGGGCAGCTTCCAATGTAGCGAAGTAAAATTACTTGGCTTAAAATGTACTTGAGTAAAAGTAAAATTACCCATTTCAAAAACTACTCATAAAAACTACTCAATTACAGTAACGTGAGTAAATGTAATTTGTTACTTTCCACTTTCCCAGAAATGTGTCCAAATGTCAATGTCCAGCTGTTTGCTGATGATGCAGTAATATTTACACATGCCAGAACTGTACAAGAAGCTTCAGAAAAGTGAACATCAGCCATGACTCCTGTCCAAAAGTGGGTCAAGAACTCATGCTACAACTCAATTTAAAGAAAACTGTCTGCATGATGTTCAGAAAAAAAAACAATTGAGCTACAGCGGTCCAATGTCTTTCTGGATGAAGTGGAACTCAGCCTTGCTATGACTCTGTCTCATATAGAGATCTGCATAACAACATGGTCACTTGCTGCTGGCACAACACTCAAACCAGTTGAAAATATTAGACAAGGAACCATTCTCAGTCCATCACTGCACAATTTTAGACAAGTATAACTTGCTCAATTTTAATAATTTTGTTCATTTTAAATATGGTTGTTTTATATATGTGACGCACCACGGAAGCTGAGGGCGCATGTCGCAGATACAGATTCTCAGAAAATGCCGTTTTTGTGGGGTTTTTTTTTTCAAAATTTGAGATTTTCATTTTTTTGCATAATGTGCTAGTTGAGATCATGAAAAAGCCTCTCCATGTTGCAGATAACAGCATTAGAGACGTTAAAAACATACATTTTTAATTTCAAAAATGCTAGTTTTTGGCGAATGACACGGGGCGTGTATAAATCAACATAATCCGCCAAGCTCGCGCGCTCGCCAATCCTGTTGCGTAGCGCAGAAGGGGGTTTTCCCCCTTACGCTGATCAGCTGTGAGGAGCTCGTGCATAGCTATGTAAGCAGCATTGAGATAATATGGACATGAAAATGGACTTTTAACTTCTACTTGGACACATGACACGTTCGGGAGACCTTCGGGACAGGTTCGGGAAACGTCTTTTTCTCCGAAGCTCGTGTACAGAGTGCAAAACACTGCAACACGGGGTGAGTCATAATTATGATCATATTTCTGCATCAAATGGACTTTATAGACTTTAGGACATGTTTAAATACTAATTCAGCTTTGGTGTGGTGATCATATCGCGCTGTTTGTGTGCTGGACCACGCTGTGCTCACTGCAGGACTCGTGTGGTGAGTTTGTTGTGGCTCCGCAGAACTCTTTTCACAATGCGGCTAGGCTAATGCTAACGCTAGCATTTAAACAATGCGATCAGTGCGAACAAGAAGAGCCTCTTTAGGTTAATTTCCACTCTATTTTTGTTTATATAAAAGCCGAACCTTTTGCCATAGGCTATAGCGGTAGAGAAATACTTTATTTTGATTCAATTTGACCCGTTTCGGTACTTTTGTAACTTTTTGGACTTGGCGCTAATTTAGCGATGAGGATTTGAATGGAAGTTCTTATGGGACGCATTTGAACCTTAAATGTTTTCTTCTTTCTCCCTCTCTGTTTGTGGATATCCTAAATGGGCTGTCAACAAAACCAAGAGAGACAAGGGCAAGAAACAAGACAACAGAGAATCCGAACCCAGGAGGAAAGGGGTAGCGATTCCGTACCTGGCCGGCGTTTCGGAAAAACTACAGAGGATTTTCAGACAATATGAAATCCCAGTTTATTTCAAACCCACAAACACTTTAAGACAAAAACTCGTCCACCCAAAGGACAAAACACCGAGCCACAAACAAAGCAATGTGGTCTACTCCATTCAGTGTAGTGAAGACTGCAGTGAGCGCTATACTGGGGAAACCAAGCAGCCACTTCACAAGAGGATGTACCAACACAGACGGGCGTGCCAGAGTGGACCGTCATCTGCCGTACATCTTCACCTAGAAGCCGCGGGCCATTCATTTGAGGACAGTGAGGTTCAGATCTTAGCCAGGGAAAAGAACTGGTTTGAGAGGGGAGTTAAAGAGGCTATTTTTGTCAAAAAAGAGAATCCGTCATTAAACAGAAATGGGGGAGTTAGACACAACTTGTCTCCCATCTATAATTCTATTCTCAAACAAAGAATCATTAGGACAGACAAGCCATTGCAGAGGGGTGGAGAGGGCGTTGTCTTGAATAGGGAATTGGACACCAGAGAAATTTGAAATACAAAGAGACAGATTAGCTGATGGTTTCAGTGTAGTGAGCGGGCTAATAGATATGCTAATACAAGACGCCAGAGGAATTCGTAAAACAAAATCGACTCTCTCTCTCTCTCTCTCTCTCTCTCTATATATATATATATATAAACAGGGTCGAACCAGCATGAGGGCCAGAGCTGACGAAGCCTCTCGGATGAGTGGCGAAACGTTTTCAAGCAAACACACTTTGTCCAGTTGACAAATTGAACTTGTCCTTTGATCATGGATTCTACCTGGACGACTGAGGGACTTTTCACGCATACACATATATATATACTATGCTATATTATGTGCAATACGAAATTCATTTGAGCAGTATTACCTCCTGTGAAATACCCCTTAAATACCTGTATCTTGGTATTTCATTACATATTTTATTACTTTTTTTAAATTATTATATTTATTATTATATTGGTTACTTTGCTATGCTATTAGTACTTCCTGACTATAAGAGAAGAAATTCAATTTGTCAACTGGACAAAGTTTGTTTGGTCGAAAACATTTCGCCGCTCATCAGAGAGGCTTCGTCAGTTCTGGTTAGAGTGCTGGTAAGACACTTGCTTATATCTCGCTGCAGGGAGGAGGTAACTGGCTAACTACTTTCCGAAACTATCTCATTGGTTTCAGTCTTTTGTTTCTTTGGCGTCTAGATTAGCATCCCTATTCATCCCTACAACGACTGTTTTTCACACCTCTGGCCCTGACCTGCTGCCCTATTGTTTCTTTTGTTTGTTTGATCTAGGTTTGAGAATGGAATTATAGATGGAAGACAAATTATGTCTGACTCCACCATTTCTGTTCGAAGAAGGATTCTCTTTTTTGACAAAAATAGCCTCTTTAACTCCCCTCTCAAACCAGTTCTTTTCCCTGGCTAAGATCTGAACCTCACTGTCCTCAAATGAATGACCTGTGGCTTCTAGGTGAAGATGTACGGCAGATGACGGTCCACCCTGGCACGCCCGTCTGTGTTGGTACATCCTCTTGTGAAGTGGCTGTTTGGTTTCTCCAGTGTAGCGCTCACCGCAGTCTTCACTACACTGAATGGAGAACAGTCGTGCAGGGATGAATAGGTATGCTAATCTAGACGCCAGAGAAACAAAAGACAGAAACCAATGAGATAGTTTCGGAAAGTAGTTAGCTAGTTAGCTCCTCCCTGCAGCGAGATATAAGCAAGTGTCTTACCAGCACTCTAACCAGAACTGACGAAGCCTCTCGGATGAGCGGCGAAACGTTTTCGACCAAACAAACTTTGTCCAGTTGACAAATTGAATTTCTTCTTTTATCATGGATTCTACCTGGACGACTGAGGGACTCTTCACGCTTCCTGACTATAAGTACATTTAGTAGTAAACTTTGACTTAACATATTATCCTGTGTATTATTAAATTATTGAATGATTCTGACCTGGACGGACCACAGTGACAGTCATGATGGGGGAGGGCTTAGCTTAATGTCATGCAAATGAGGCAAGGAGGGCTGAAGAGACGAAAACTTCGAGAGGGATTATCTGGAAATTAGAAAATGTGTGGCATGTATGGCTGCATTCAAATAGAGACAACTTTTTAAATACGGTCCGATTCTCATATGTAAGATATCATTGGAAAGCTTAGAACCTGTACTTTCAGAATCTGTGAATAACTCAAAACGCCTCTGTGATGACTTGGTATTGGTTTTCCTCCGGTTAGACACATATAAAGTTTTAAATGGACTTGCTCCTCCTCTGCTACAGGATTTTATCAAAACAAAGACTGTCAGTGGGATGGGAACTAGGGCCACGGCCCAGGGGAACTGTGAGGTCCACTCAGACGCACTACATTTGGACAAACTGTGCTCTCAGTCAGAGGCATTAAGTTCTGGAACACACTCCCATCATCAATAAGAGAGACTCCAACACTGGACACTTTCAAATCATACTTGAAACAGTGGCTAAAGGAAAACCAGACTTGTGGACACTTTTAATGTTTTAATGCTTAATGTTTTAATGTTTTAATGTTGGTGTTATTGTCAGTTGTCATTGTTGCTGTGGCGTCACCTGCCTACGGACTACAGACGGAAATGAGCATTTTTGCTATAATCTGGTGTATTTGCAGATGTTCATTAATATGCACTGTCCCTATTAAATAAAGAATAAATAGTATTGACAGCTGCCATCACAATGGTAAAAGCGACGTGTGGGGAAGAAGAAAACTTCAAAAATTCAAAAATTTCAAAAACTTAAAACTATACCACTGTCAGATAACACGGTGAAAAGAAGAATTGACGCAATTGCTGCTGACCAACAGAGCACACTGACAGAAAAACTTTCTCCAGCTTATGCTCTTCAAATGGACGTTAGCACAGAAGGGAAAAATGCCCACGCTTTAACATTTGTTGGCTTCAAGGAAGAGAATGCAATTCATGAAGATATTTTGTACTGCCTCCCTCTTCCTGAGCACAAGACTGCCCAAGCTATGTATGATGTCCTTCACGATTTCATGGAGAAAAACAGAATTCCCTGGGAGCATAATG
The DNA here is from genome assembly GCA_036785185.1 of Paratrypauchen microcephalus. Classification (NCBI taxonomy): domain Eukaryota; kingdom Metazoa; phylum Chordata; class Actinopteri; order Gobiiformes; family Gobiidae; genus Paratrypauchen; species Paratrypauchen microcephalus. Next base: position 137,904 of record JAVJIX010000294.1, read on the forward strand.
GTGGGATTTTGCACAGACAGGGCTCCGTCTATGGCCGGATGGCAGACACTTGTCATCCAGCGAGCACTATGGAATCACTGCATGGTTCATCGTGAACAACTCGCATCTAAAGAACTGAGTGGACCCATCGCAAGCATACTGCAACAGGTAGTAGCCATGGTGAACTACATCAAGCCACATCCTCTGCGAGCACATCTGTTCACAAAGCTTTGTGCCGACATGGGCTCTGAATATCAATTTTTACTTTTCCACACAGAGGCACGGTGGTTGTCGAGAGGTAACACGTTGGAGCGAGTTTTCAAGCTGAGAAATGAACTGTTGGTGTTTTCAATGGATGTGAAAAAAAAATGATTTCGTCGAAAATGTGCCTCCTTACATATGCCACTGACATTTTTGGGAAATTAAACGAACTTAATACAAGCATGCAGGAGAAAAATACGAATGTCATGCAGATGAGTGATCGTATTGATGGATATAGGGTGAAACTCACATACTGGAGGGAAAGTCTTTCCAAGGCAAACTTCACCCCTTTCTCCCAGTTAAGTCAGTTTTTAAAAGACAACAGCATCAACAAGTGTTCCACAATGGAGATGTGCAGCCACTTGAAACACCATGAAGAGCACTTCGCCACATGCTTCCCAGATCTGGGGAATTCTGGTTTGGAGTCAGAGAGGAGTACCCCGAAATCTCAATGTGTGCTTTAACCCCTTAAGGCCCGGTGTTGCTTATTAGCGACAAACCACTTCCTGCAGCCTGTAGCCAAAATAACGCCTGCAATTTCTCTAATGCCGGTTTGTGCATGTTCAGGAAGTATCTAGGAACCTTTTGCAAGCACTTGTTTCTTGTAGGACTGCTCAGAGGCTGAACAACATCCGGGTGATGGAAGCTAAGTAGTGGAAGTAGCAAATCTGAGGGTGAAACGTTTCTGAAATTTTACAACGTGAGGTGTTATACTAAGATCAAAATATGTACCAGTTTATTGACTCCATCTTCAACTTATTTATTGGAATAGACTTTATGTGAATGATACTTTTTCAGTTATTTGAAGATTTCTGTTTGTCGCGAATTGGCGACATCCGTCCATAAGAGCTAACTGCCTAACCTTGACAGCTTGCATACATACGGCAATAATGAGTGCATTTTAGTAGTATTTAGATCGATTTCAGTGCCAACAAGCATTGTTTTTTAGAAAACACAATTCTACCAAATTTCTATAATCACTGAGTAAAATAGCATTCTGGAATATAATTTGAAAATGAAGCTGTATATGTTTTATGCAAAGCGACCACAAGGTGGACCCAGCCCAGGGTTGTTCCTGTGGAAAGTGATGATGATGATGTCTCAGTGACAGTGGGGATGATGATGAGGACTATATTCCCAGACCAGGTGATGAAAAAAGCAGTAATATTAATGCTGTCACTGACTTTATATTTATGAATGTAACCATATGTACATGATTTTGTTTTTTTGTTTGTTTTTTTTCCTACATCAGGAGACGACAGCAGCAGCAGCAGTATTGAAGACAGGAGCAGCAGTGATGAAGATGCCAATGAAAATGGCAATGATGCCCTTCCTGCGACCACCGCTGCTGCTGCAAAACGGGGATCAGCTTGAGATATGAGATTATTTATAAAATTTGGTTTTATAGTGTTACAAAACCAAAATCCTGTTAATTGTTAAAATGTATGGTTTGTAATTTGAATTTTTGATGTATTTGTACATTCATTTTGTAATTTAAATATTGTAAATGGCCTTGCTAGCTTATCCAAACAGCTAAACCTAGAAGAAACTTCACAGACAGCAGATATTCTTGATGAAGTTTAATGGATCCAATTTTTTGGTGAAACTGTAACAATAAATATATACAGATGTGTATTAATATTAGTCCTAGCTAGTGTCACTTTCTCCTCAAATGTCATTTACTGTAGTTGTCATTTATCGGCCCTCATCAGCTGACTCCAGTTTTTATGACCAGTTTGGAAATATGCTCAAAGAATGTAACTTTGATAAAGAAGTTATAATATTGGGAGATTTTAACATTAATTGGGAAAACAAAAACATGAGAAAAAAGCTGAAAGAAAGAACCAGCAAATTTGACTTGACACAAACGGTTTCCGGTCCAACTAGAATAACCAATTCTACTAGCACACAAATTGATCTCATATTTACCAACAGGCCAGAAAGAATTTGGAAATCCTTTAATATGCTGACAGGACTATCTGATCATAACCTCACTCTCATATCCAGAAAACTCACCAACAACCGCTTTCACCCTCCTAACAAAACCAAAATGACCACTACCATTCCTAGAAATAAATATCAACACTTTTTAACAGCAGCTCATCAAATAAACTGGGACGAGCTACTTCCAGGCACTGACGTTGAAAAGGACAGTAGTACATTTCAAAACACCCTGCACAAAACCATTGGGGACTACACACAAAAACTCAGGACAAAAAAACATAAAAACGCAATTCCTTGGATAAACTCATACATAATAAAATTAATGAAAGACCGTGACCAGGCACTCAAGAAAGCTCTCACAACAAAATCCACCCATGGCATTTTTGCCATGTTAAGAAACCGAACAGTAAGAGCATTACGGGAGGCAAAGGCCGACTTCTTTCTTAACATTATTGATAAAGCAAACGGAAATTCGAAAGCAATTTGGGACCAACTCAAGAAACTAACAGGAAGTCAATCTAAGGACAATAAAAATTTGGAGATAAAAATCAACAACCAACTCACAAACAACCCAGCCTCTGTCGCTGAAGTATTTAATTCATACTTCATTGACTCAGTAAGCTGCATAGCCAAATCCTTCACCCCAGTAATCACTAAAATGTCCACTACAATCTGTAATTCACCTGCGTTCATTTTCACACCTGTCACTGAATCTGCCATATGCCAGACCGTCAAAGCACTCAGGCCATCCAGCTGCAAAGATGTCTTTGGCATGAATACAGTCATGCTGAAGGACCTTAGCTCATCCATCACTCGCCCTCTCACCATGCTCATCAATCAGTCACTAATCCAAGGCAGGTTTCCTAGCATTTGGAAATCCTCTGCAGTCATACCAATCTACAAAAACGGAGACCCCCAGTGCCTAGCTAACTACCGACCCATCAGCATACTTCCAGCCACATCCAAAATCGCAGAGAAAATTGTTGCCAAGCAAATCACCACCCATCTGAACACTTCACCATACAAACTCCACTCTATGCAGTTTGGCTTCAGGTCCAACTACTCAACCGAATCTGCAACCTACTACTTCACTGAAAATATCCGAGCACAACTGGACCGAGGTGGGGTGGTGGGAGCTGTATTCCTGGACCTGAAAAAAGCCTTCGACACTGTAAATCACAATATTTTGCTGTCCAAACTGTCTTCATTCAACTTTTCTCCAGATACACTGAATTGGATCAAATCATATCTCACCAACCGATCTCAACATGTCCGTATTCAGTCCCATCAGTCTACTGCCCTTAATCTGCTCACCGGTCTTCCCCAAGGTTCCACTCTGGCCCCACTGCTCTTCTCACTGTACATTAACGACCTCCCCTCTGTTTGTAATAACGTTTCCATAATCATGTATGCAGACGACACAGTAATTAACACTCATGGCAATAACTCAGCCCAGGTTGCACATACACTCACTAACTCCATGATCCAAATTTCATCCTGGTTAGAAAAGTCATGCCTCAAACTCAACACATCCAAAACTGTAGCTATGTTCTTCACCAAAACCAACACAACAACCAATACCATGCCTGATGTTCTTGTCTCCGGAGAACCTCTGCAAATTGTAACAGAATACAAATACCTCGGCTTATTAATTGACTCCAACCTCACATTCAAAGCACACATCAATAAAATCTGCAATCGTATCAAATTCAACATCCGTAATTTCAGACACATCCGTCACCAGATGTCTACCCTAGCAGCAAAAATGTTCATGCATTCAATGATTCTGTCCCACATTACCTACTGTCTACCCATCTGGTCACTTGCCACTGCCACAGCTCTGAAACCTCTGTATTCACTGCACAAACGCACAGTTAAAATCCTGGACAAAAAACCCAACCACACCCATCACTGTCCAATATTACACAAACACAGTCTACTCAACTTGGATAACACAATCAAATACTCCAATCTATGCCTCATCTATAAAATCATGCACGGTCTGTCAGCCCCACCACTTAGCCGGTTTATAAATGTCAGAAACACCACCCACAGTAGAACCAGAGGAGCAGTGAGAGGGGACTGCATCACCCCCTTCAGAAAGAGTACATTTGGTCAAACATCCTTCTCTGTCCGCGCTGCCTCTGACTGGAACCTCACTCCCACCACCATCAGGAACGCAAACTCATACGTCACCTTCAAAACAAAGTTAAAAGAATGGCTTATGGACAATCAGATCTGTGAGCACTAACTTCATGTGCTCTCGCTGCCCCCTGCTAGCCTCTTGCCTCCTCCCTTGGTGTGTGTGTGACTGCGTGACTGCGTGTCTGCGTGACTGCGTGTCTGCGTGTCTGCGTGACTGCGTGTCTGCGTGACTGCGTGTCTGCGTGACTGCGTGTCTGCGTGTCTGCGTGACTGCGTGACTGCGTGACTGCGTGTCTGCGTGTCTGCGTGACTGCGTGTCTGCGTGACTGCGTGTCTGCGTGACTGCGTGACTGCGTGTCTGCGTGTCTGCGTGACTGCGTGTCTGCGTGACTGCGTGACTGCGTGACTGCGTGTCTGCGTGTCTGCGTGACTGCGTGACTGCGTGACTGCGTGTCTGCGTGACTGCGTGTCTGCGTGTCTGCGTGTCTGCGTGACTGCGTGACTGCGTGACTGTGTGACTGTGTGACTGTGTGACTGTGTGATGGTGTAACTGTGTGCCTGTTCAGGTCAGTGCGATATATGTGTCATATTTATGTAAGTGGTTTTATGATGAAGTATGTCTCTGTTGTGCCTGGGTGAAAACATATGTATTTGTTAATTGTCTCAATCGTTGGAATTGATCTGTTGTCAGTTGTTGTCATGTCAGTGTCTTGTCCCTGTAAATAGTGATCATTTTATATTCTGTTATGTAACCATTGTTCCCTGTTTTTAGAATGACAATTACATCTGTCACAGGACTACAGATGAAAAATAGCCTCCTGGCTAATTCTGGCATATTGAAAGAAATGTTTATGAATATGCACTGTCCTGAAATAAATAAATAAATTTACAAAAATGTGAACAACACCAACAAACACCAAAACAATTTCCCTTGTGGATTAACAAAGTCAGTCTAAGTCCGAGTCTAATAATAATAATAACAATAACAATAGGCCCTACGCTTTAGCGCTCGGGCCTAACAATAATGTGGATGGAAATTAGCACTGTGCTAAATCTGACATATTTACATCGACTTGTGTGATATTATATAAATTGTGCTTTCATTAATATGCATTGTCCCTTCCAAGTAAACGAATAAGAAAATAAAAAATAATAAAGTTACAGTCAATAGACTAACAACATAACAATAGGCAGCTAACAACATAACAATAGGCAGCTAACAAGGAGATTAGCTTTGCGAAATTAGCGTGTCAGTAGCACCGTAATTTGCATAATAATCACGCACTGAACATGTGCTAACTAGTATATACAACATACAGAGGGTAATGTTTACAATATCATACTTACAGGCAATGCTTAGACAAGCACCATAAAGAAACACCAGAACAAAGGAGCGGCCATTTTGTTGAAGTCGGAGGTCAAAGTAACAACTTCCTGTCTCACTTCCTGTCTTAGGTTCCTCTTATACTCTCTAGCCGTTTCCCAATTCAGCGAGTGCACGGTTCGGAGTGTGGTCTCAGTCTGCAGTCGAGGCGGTGCATACTCGCTCAGCCCTGAGTGCAGTCCGTGGATCACATGGGCGTCTGCGAAATGGAACAGGTCCCGCCTCAGCTCAATGAGCCGGGTGGTCTGCTCCTTGTTTCCTAAAGACAAAAATATTATTCTAGTAATACTTGGAATTGGGACATTTTGGAAGAAATTCTCAAGACCTCGTAGGAAAAATGCAGGCACTTTAATGTTGAACAGCAGAGGATACAGACATGATTCTTCAGATCCTTGTCGTCTCCCATCGTCTCCTGTCTTGGTACAGAACTGAGCTAAATTTAACCTACAGAGTAGTTAACCATTAACTCATTACTAGGACGCTTAGGCAATGAACTTATGCAAACGTGGTACATAACATGGTAGTAAAACACAGGCAAAGTCCAGTTTAAAAGACCACGTCTTCTAGGTTTTTAACTGAATCAGCATAAATCAGCCATAGTTGTCGTAAACCTCAATGTATTGGTAACTATTGATTGATAACACAAGAACAGGACATCAGCGACCTTTAACGTATTTCATAACAAAGACATTTTCCTCACAGTTCCCTCCTTTGATCACATAAACACATGTGATCACACTTACATAGTAGAGTGGCAAAACGCTCCCTCTACAAATAAAATTAATCATCCCAATATAACAATTTAACCTTAGCATTCATAGAGCATAACACATCTCAATGTCTTTATGTCAATATATCATGTAAATCATTGTACAAAACTCGGACGGCAGAATAAGTCACAAAGAGCAACACCTTAGGGCTTAGAATTTAGATTATTTATTTATTCAGCCAAAACTTAATTCGTTCAATTTTGATCAGACTAGATTGATGTATCAGTAAGTCAAAATTACTCTATTAAACCTCTGAGGCAAGGGACAACGCAACAGCCAATTACAATTGAAATAGCAATTGCAGTCACTATGATAGTGATAATGGAGACAATTGTCGCAGCCCATGGGCCAAACATTTTATGAAACCAACTTGTCCAGGCATATTCAAGTACACCAGAGTTTCTTTAAGCTGTGGGGACAAGGACCTCTTTTGGACATGGTCTGGTCCAGTTTTATATAGAACTTGAGTCGGTTTTAAATTCAATGAATCTGTAGGCCCTATAGTGAATGGGATAATTAGCATAATTGGCACACACCTAACCATGTTGGAGATAGTATTGCATATAGACGGAAGTCTGCACATAACCACCAAATATCTGCTCATGAAATGGATTGGTTAGTCAAAAGTGCAAAAATTGTCATAATTGTCAGAAGTAAAAGTCTGATTACAAAAATTATTAGTGAAACCCTCAATGTCAACTCTGTTGTCAGTCCTTATGTCTGCGTTTGTGATCATATCTCTGAGAAAACAGGTATACATTGCAGTTCCCATTTTCCAAGTGGTGGGTATGTCCTTTGAAGTTACAACCGGTAACTTGTCATGGAGTTGATAACACTCATCAGTCCGTTCAAATGATTTTCTAATGAAGAGCTTAAGTATACTCGTCAAGTCCTTGTTATTGGAATATGGTATGGATGCAGTAGTTAGTTGTGGTCTGGCAGTCGAACATACAATACAATCTTCTGTGGTCAGAGTATGGACCGTATAATGTACTCATTTTAATCAAGTGTTTTCTGTCATTTCCAATCCTGTCTCTATTTGTATTGCTTCAGTCAAATAATTTATTTCATTCACTGGAGCAATCTTATTAGTTACTAATATGGTTATGTGGATATAGCCTTCAAAATTTAAATTGATTCTCCGATTACATGAAACAGTGGTGATTTTTGAGCACTGGAAACCTATAGCATATATTCCTAAGTCACTAACTTCTGGATTTTGAATTGATAGTTGCATCGCTGAGTAGGGGATTTACTCCCTCTGCAATGCTTTAGATCTGTTTGATAAGATGCCTCATCTTTCCTGATCTTTGTCAGGGTAATTCTCTGCTGTTGATCAGTTCTAAAATCACCTTGGTCTGTATTATGATGATCGTCCGTACTAGAAATTGCTCTGGTATTGTTTGTGACCCTGTGGTCCTCATAATTATTAACTCTGGTCAGACAAGTGTCTTTACAAACAATTTGGGTATTAAAAACATAATCTATAGCGGGTATGTTTAACATACAGTCCAATATTTCACATACGTCGAATAAAACATTACATGTTTGGCCTTCATAGCAATATTTTTCAATTCTGGAAATTTTAAGAAGTTCTTTCTTTGCCCTTTTTAGTGCTCCTTGTGTCTTACCCATATAGTTGGCTGAGTTGGTCGTGCCGTGAGTGGTCGTTGTGGTTGTCGTGTTGTTTGCCAGCCGTCCGAGATCAGTCTCAGTCAGTAGAATGTATCATCCCATACTATAACAGAGAATAATATAATCAGCGTAGTCAAGATTACACATTGTAAATTTAACAAATTATCATAATATGGCCTATACTGTCCTTTTTCTTCTCTATCTCCTCGATCTCCTCCCTTTTTCCTCCCCTTCTGGAGCCTCAGCGACGAAGGGTCGGGTGGGGTCATCAGGCTGTTCATCGGTTTCAGCATCCGGTTCTGCATAGGCAGCTTCATCCTGGTTCCAGTAGTCCATTGATGGTTTCTTAAATTCCTGCTGCTTGTTCTTCTTTGAGTTCATTTTGGTATTTCTGCAGTTGGAGTTTCATAGTGGCCAGTTCCAGCTCTTGCTTCTTCTCCTCGGCCTCTTTTTTACCCCTCTGGTACTTATTTATTTTATGGCTGCAGTGTGCATGGAACTCATCATCAGATTTAGTGTATATGCCCATCACATCGTCCAGAGCGTCTTGCACTGCTTTTGGCATACCTTTCACCAGAGCTGAGCGATAGATGATTGACATTCCTGCTCTGGCATCGATCCGCTCTCCTGTGGCATCATGGTATAGATTAGTAGCACGTTGTTTGTAACTGTAGTAGTCTTCGTTGTCTTTCATTTGCATTGACAACAATTCTTCGATCACGACAGAAGGATAGCGTTGACTGAGTTCTCTCTCCAGCACATCACGATAGTTGTATACGCCTTCTTGATCACACAGCGCATATCTCAAGCTCCTTTCGATAGCTTTTTTGATGTTTCTGGCAACAGTTTCGTCAGCAGCTTTGGTCAGAGCAGCCTGAATATCACCCCAGCAAAGTTGGTCTCCTGCGGTTTGTTTGAAAAGAGCTCTTAGCCATGGTAAGCCACCTTTGGTAAGTCTTGGAAGTGTCAACATCAAAGCACTCCAGTCTTTGATTGAAAATGGCTGATAGACCACAGTTTGACCATCTGTTCTCACTGGATACACACTTGCTTTTAGCTCTCGTTCCTTCCGCTGGCTGGGCGTATAAACTCCATCGATGTGTCCTCCTGTATATTCATTGTCATCTACTTTTCCAGTGAACCATCCGTCCACTGAAATAGGTTTTTCGCTTGGTGGGGTTTTTCGCTGTGACGCTGCACCTGCTTGGCTTCCTTCGTCTTCGGATTCCTCCTCATCGTCTCCGATATCAGAGTCTCTTTGTGATTTTTGTTTTTGACGTCTTCCACCACTAGGATGTTGGTTTCGTATTTCAGTGTTCACAATTTTTGACAATGCATATAACTCATCTTCCACTGCTTGTATTTTGTTTTCGAGCCCTCCCTGGTGTGGCTCAAGAGATTCGAGCAGCAACTCTCCTGTCAGTACTTTATGCGTTGCCCTGGGGGATGGATCTTCTCCAAAATGGGAGGGGTTCGAGAATGTAGCAGCTTTAGTATCGGGGGTTCTCAGCTTGCCGCTGGTGTAGGGTGAGGGATGGTATGGTCTTGGTGACTTGTGGTAATAATCTCTTCGTTCAATAGGTGGGTCGGGTAATGATCGGTACATGTTATCAAATAGAGAAATCTCTCTGTCAGTGTCCTCATCCCATGCCCTTCTACTTCTTCTGTGTGACCTTCCTCTTCTCTCAGCAGACCCTTTTTCATCTTCGGTGTCACAACAAGAGTCTCTGAATTGTTTACGAGTTAGCACTGAATCTTCCTTTATTTTCACTTCTTTTCCGGTTTTCTTTAGGACCAAGGTAGAAGACAGCTCCTTGGCATCCTGTAGGACCCCCAGCTCTCCCGCTCATCTTTGTAGCTTTTTGATTTCAGTTTGATTCGCTCGGGCTTGTTTGGGGTCCGCTTCATCCTGGAGTGCTTTATTCAACCAATATTCTGTCAACTGGCCAACCATGATAAAGTGTGAGGACATTTTGTGGTAATTTGTTTTTTAAAGTTTAATTATTTATTTATTATACAAATTTTGGGCACAACGTCCGGTTTATGGCTTTTTAGTGAATGTATCGCTATTTTGAGTACTGTATACTTTTGATTCTACCTTTGGCTCTAAAAAATTTAATTCTTGGGGGCTTCTCCGTTCTATAGACAGTTCTCTAGAAGGGAGAAGAAATTTGATTTAGATAATTGTGACTTCGGGTTATAATTAGTTTAAAATATTTAATTTAAAATTTTAATCACCTGATTTACGCACAGTTTTTTCCTTCAATTAAAATATGTGTCCGTCACGTTTTGTTATCTGCGGGACGGTCCGAATTGCAGCTATTAAGTTTTAAGCTTCTGCAACAAAGAGAGAGAAAAGTAGCGTAGGAGTAAACGTAGAATTTTGAAAATAATTATTTTATTAATATTTAATTTAGATAAAACAAAAAACTCCCAATCTTAAGTTAATTACAAAAGCAATTAGTTTATCCAGTACCTCCTTTAATGTGACAGGTGATACAACCTTTTATATTTTTGAATTGTACCCGAAAAAATGAACTGTAATAAATTAAAAATAACTTTTAGCAATTTAAACCTCTATACTCCAATTATTTGTATTAAATTTTAAAATGTATCTACCTCCTCAATTGTTTTAGGACCTGATTGCCGATAAGATATTTACTTTAATAATTGCAATGCTTTCTCAATAGCTTAAACTGTTTCTTATTTATTTATTATTTCGTTCATTGATGGCACCGTGCAAAGAGTAATTCTCACACTGCTCCTTTAAACTCAAACTAGTCCAACTCGTACTGAGCAAACATACAGACCAGAGGCGCTCCGAGCCTGAAGCAACAAAGCGCTTTCTTTAATTCCCACATAACACTCAAAATACAGACTGACACTATCCTTTCCTTGTCCCTAATTTTCCTAATTCCTTACTCAACTCTTACAACATTAACAAGAACAACAACATTAATAGAGCTAAATTACGAGCTGACATATCTTTCCCTGTGACCTCTTGACCTCTCTGCTCACTGCCGCTCATACACTCACACACACACACAGAGAGACCACAGGCAAATAGACAAACAGTCATAACAAGATTTATTATTCCCATGAAATTGATTAAGCTAGCAAATCTTTGTGAGCTGAATTTAAAATATTTACAATTGTATTAAATTTAGAATTTATTGGTTTAAGTAAATTACACCATACAAGACTTTTAATTGAGATTCGCCAAAACAAGACAATTTTCAGTAAATAGAAAAATCTACCGTTTCAGATTATTCTCCAAATATTCCAGGACATGCAATAATTTCAGAGACTTATTCCGAATTTTAAGAACATGCAATTTATTTCTAAGAACATGCAATTTTAAATTACTCAATAAATGCAGAATTATTTGATCCAAGTATCATTTGTAAGATCATGACACTCACACAACCAGAATTTCCACAAACATCTCTCCAATAAATGCCATAATTCTTATCTTTCAACATTCTTCTATCACATTTCATTTATAATCAAAGCTTTCAACAAAACTTTACATGAACCACCATAGCCAATATTTAACTCAGATCAAAACTGGGTTTTATCCATCATAAACAACTCTGAACACCTCATCTCATGCTTGCTCAAATAAGTGCTTCTTAATAATTTAAACCATTTACAAAGTGCCATCAATTTGAACAATTTATTTATACTGTCTTCCTCTTTAAATCGACACCAAGAAACAAATCTCCCAGGTAATTCTAAATGTGTCATACTCGTCTTTTAATTCTTTCAGTATCTGCGTAATTTTGGTGGAATTAGCCGAACACAGACTTTTCGTTATATTTTCAGCTTTTTCTGTAATCTCCTTTACAAGCTCAGCTTTTAGTTTCAAGTGTATTTCTTTTTCACAAACTTTTGATGACGCTCTCGTAACAGTACTACCAGACGGGAGAGTCATAAAAAGACAACCTGCTTGTGATTTAGGTCGGTTTTTCCAGGTACAACTCAATTTAATTTCGGTCACATCAGTTTCCTGTACCAAAGTATTATTAATTTCGTCACAAACAAAATTGCGCATCCCCTATAAGATTGAGTATGCTACGAGTGTCTGTCAATTCGTATTAGTTGCGTTTAGTTGGACAATTGACCTTCGGCCAATTTTACAGAAGCAAGTGACGTCATGTTCTTCGAACTCTTACTTCTGCATCCTGGGTGTCTTGAGAGCTTAAGGCAATCAAAAACACCAATAATGTTACTTTTGGAATTCCTTTTTTTTATAAACTCAAATTAGGAGTTTTTGTTTTTTCTTTTTGTGTAAAGTTTAACCACAAAAGTGTTTTTTCTTACAAAATCCGCTTTTTTTCTCTCTTCGTGCAAAGCAATAAACACGGAACTTAATTAATAACTTTGTTTTTTAATCACGCTTTATCAAATTTAAAGCTTAAACGCTCATTATTATTTTGATTCTACGCTCCTTCTTTTCTCACGTGTTGGCGTACAAACACGGACTTTTTAATTACTGATTTTATATTGTTTTAAAATTACCACTTAATTTATTACAAAGGTCCCTCACAAAACATCACATATAATTTTGGTTTTGGCCAATGTGACAGATATTCTTTGAAAAAGGCACTGCCATACCGTTTTTGTAGAGCTCTCTGGATGCGTTGTTTCTCAAAGGGGCCTTTGGGGAGACGACGGCCTGGTCCTTTCTGCATAGTTCTTTCACGTCGCGGTGTCACCACATTGTGGAAGAAATTCTCAAGACCTCGTAGGAAAAATGCAGGCACTTTAATGTTGAACAGCAGAGGATACAGACATGATTCTTCAGATCCTTGTCGTCTCCCATCGTCTCCTGTCTTGGTACAGAACTGAGCTAAATTTAACCTACAGAGTAGTTAACAATTAACTCATTACTAGGACGCTTAGGCAATGAACTTATGCAAACGTGGTACATAACATGGTAGTAAAACACAGGCAAAGTCCAGTTTAAAAGACCACGTCTTCTAGGTTTTTAACTGAATCAGCATAAATCAGCCATAGTTGTCGTAAACCTCAATGTATTGGTAACTATTGATTGATAACACAAGAACAGGACATCAGCGACCTTTAACGTATTTCATAACAAAGACATTTTCCTCACAGGACATGGCGACACTGTAGAATATCCAGCATTACAACAGCAAAGGAAATATAGAAGTGTAAGGGGGAAAGCATGTGAACGGTAATACAGGTGCCGTGACATGCCGTTACGGCTACCGTCACACATGTTTAGCGTAGTTTATGAAGAGTTTCATGTAGCATAGTTGTAGGTGAGGTGAACCAGTACGTATATTTTATAGTGAAGTCGTAACTGTCACATGGCGATGTTGCTGGCGAGTCCATCTTTGTAGTCATATATCCTGCCACGCTGTGCATGCTGGGGCTTTTGAGTGTGCGAAGCGTGCATGTTTGCACACTTGGTCCACGCCCCGATTTCCATGGAAACGACTTCGGTGTTTGGACCACGTCTTAACTGTGCATGGGGCAAAAACGAAATGGAACAGCAGTTGTCGCGCCGGATATGATGCAAATCCCCCTCCAAGCACAGTCCGAACCGTGCACTCGAATTGGGAAACGGCTTCTTACTACACGAGTAGATTAAAGTGGCCACTAGATGGTACAATTTAGCAAAATAAACATAGACTAAGTACAAATACTGTAACATAACAAATATATTTACCATTTTTACACTAAACGCCTGTTGTCGCTTATTAGCAACGTACCCAAAATTATATTTACAATATGTGCTATAGATAAATTAATAATCTGCACTTAATTTAGCATCAGTTAGCATCATTTTTTTAAGATTTGTAATTCAGGCATCAAGCGGTTAAAACTGTTGGTTCCTTTTGGAAGTACTTACCTTTGCAAAGCTGGATTTAGTACCCTTGTCTATATTAATTCAAAGTAGCGTTCCCGATTGGATGTTACATCAGAGATGAGATGCGCACTGTCTACCACTGCACTTGACTTTGAAAGGCTGCAGAGAAGTGTGCAGGCTCAGGCATCTCATTAACTGTGGTGAGTGAAGAGGCTTCTTTTTTTTCATAGTTCTGTTTTTTTGTGAAATTGTTAAGTATTCATTGTTAGCCTTGTAAAAACAAACTCTGCATAACTAAAGGCTACAAATGTGTGATGAAAATAAAATGTGACTTTCCACTAGTCTGGTTTGCCTATTGCGCCGAAAAGATGGCTGTTCACTGCTACTGAAAAAGGATGGGTCAAATGCAGTCAAATTTCTCCCGTGTGTCGCTGTGTGTCATTGTGTGTGAGACCAATAAAGGCTTAATCTTAATCTTAATCTTATCTAATCTTATTTCCAACACAGTACAAACATGATTAAAAAAAAAAGTCTTACAGGGTCGCCAGAAATGTGTGTCAAAATGGGGACACAGGCCAAAAAAGGTTGGGAACCACTGCTTTAGAGGATTCTGGATGTGGTTCATCAGATCTGTTCGAATCAAAGTGGAAACGACTGTAATGATCTTTTTATTCACAGTTACGATACCTGTGAGTCTGTTGTCATTTATGTGGACCTCTTGTGTCTTGTTGTGTTAATAATCCAATGTGTGTGTGTTTTGAATGTTTTTATATTGTGTTGGTGTAATTGGTGAGGAGCTCAGTCACCCAAGAGGAGCTCGGAGTAGAGCAGCTGCTCCAGCTGAGGTGGCTTGGGCATCTGTTCCGGACGCCTCCTGGACGCCTCCATCGGGAAGTGTTCCAGGCATGTCCCACTGGGAGGAGGCTCCGGGGAAGACCCAGGACATGCTGGAGGGACTAGGTCTCCCGGCTGGCCTGGGAACGCCTTGGGGTCCTTGGGGCACAGGATAAGAGGAAGAACATGGATGGATAATTGGAAAGCACTTTGGTCACTCTACCAGAGGCCTGGGAGCTTGAGAGTTCTGCAGTATCTTTGCTGTTCCTGTACTGCACTTTTCTGGACTGAGATGTCTGATGTTTTTCCTGGGATCTGTTGTAGCCACTCCTCCAGTTTAGGGGTTACAGCCCCGAGTGCTCCGATCACCACGGGCACCACTGATGCCTTCACCTTCCAGGCCTTCTCCAGCTCTTCCTTGAGCCCCTGGTATTTCTCTAGTTTCTCGTGGTCCTTTTTCCTGATGTTACCATCACTTGGTGTTGCAATGTCCACCACCACGGCTCTGTTCTGTTTCTTATCCACCACCACTATGTCTGGTTGGTTCACCATCACCATTCTGTCAGTCTGTATCTGGAAGTCCCACAGGATCTTGGCTCGGTCATTCTCCTCAACCTTCGGAGGTGTTTCCCACCTTGACCTTGGGGTCTCCAGCCCGTACTCTGCACAGATGTTTCTGTACACTATGCCCGCCACTTGGTTGTGTCGCTCCATGTATGCTTTCCCTGCAGCATCTTACACCCTGCAGTATATATATATATATATATATATATATATATATATATATATATATATATATATATATATATATATATATATATATATAATGTACATATCTGCCTGGAATGTTCCAGAGTGTGACATTAAACAGCTCTACTTTCATTCTGACTGTGGGGGTCTCCACAGATCTGACCTGTAACATGGTCTGGTTTGGTCTCCGTGAAGATAGAAAGGTTTAATGCCGTACTCGCCATACTCCATGGAGAAAAGCGTTTGACGGACCCTCCACCTGAAAAGTTACACAATGCAGCTTTAAATTATAATGAGTTCAAAAATATGTTTGTAATTTCCTCATTTTAACGTTTTCCACTAAATAAAAAACTGAGCTTAAGCGATTGTGACGAGCTTAAAGATAAAAGTGTCATAGCGCCATCTAGTGGCCACGAAACAGTACTGCTAAACACCATTGATCATTGTGTTATTAGAACTTTAAAGGTGCACTGCGTAACTTTACTGGGACAGGGTCCAGCACCTCCATTACACATTATTATTATTAGTAGTAGTAAGATAAGATAAGATAAGATAAGATAATCCTTTATTTGTCCCACAATGGGGAAATTGCAGTGTCACAACGCAGGTTTCAGAAACAGTTGGAAAAAAGAGCATGCATCAAAAATTAAGATAATAATAATAAGTATGTACAGCCTAAAAAACACAACACTGTAAGGCACAGGAACGCTGCACAATAAATAAATGTCTTTATTCTGAGCAGTGAACAAACAGCAGTTAAAGTGACTCCAGTTCAGTCATATATAATATCACTACAATAAAGTGACTCAGATGATTGCGAACAGTGCAGTGATGGACAGTGGTGGTTACATAAATAAGTAGCAGGTAAAGTGACTTTAAATAATATTGCACATGTAATTATTACTATGGAGATGACACATGGTTGCTATGGAGATGAACATGACGAGCATTGATCATTGTACAGTCTGACAGCAGCAGGAAGGAAAGATCTGCAAAATCTCTCTTTAACACAGCGAGGGTGAATCAGTCTGTCACTGATGCTGCTCTCTAGAGCCAACAGAGCGTCCTGCAGGGGGCGACACTCATGGTCCAGCATAGACATGAGTTTATCCAGGACCCTCTTGTCCCCCACCTGCTGCACCAAGTCTAGAGGACAGCCCAGGACTGAGCTGGACTTCTTGATGACCTTGTCCAGCCTCTTCTTCTCCCTCTCTGTGATGCTGCTGCTCCAGCAGACCACACCGGACAGGATGGCTGATGCCACCACAGAGTCATAGAAGGTCCTCAGGAGTGGCCCTCTCACTCCAAAGGACCACAGTCTCCTCAGGAGATAGAGCCGACTCTGGCCCTTCCTGTACAGTGCATCTGTGTTATGAGTCCAGTCCAGTTTATTGTTCAGATGAACACCCAGGTACTTGTAAGAGTCCACTCTCTCAATGTCCCTTCCCTGGATGTTCACTGGTGGGGGGGCAGTAGAGTGGCGTCTGCGGAAGTCCACCACCATCTCCTTGGTCTTACCCGCGTTGATGAGAAGATGGTTCCGCTGACACCAGTCCACAAAGTCCTGCGTTAGTCCTCTGTACTCCGCGTCATCATCTGTGATGAGACCAATGATGGCGGAGTCATCAGAGAACTTCTGCAGGACACAGCTGTCCGTGTTTGTGTCTGAAGTCTGCAGTGTAGAGGGTGAAGAGGAAGGGCGCGAGGACCGTGCCCTGGGGCGCCCCCACACTGCAGGTCAGGAGGTCAGACACACAGTCCCGGGCTCTCACAAACTGGGGCTGGTTTGTGAGGTAGTCCAGGATCCACTCAGCCAGGTCACAGTCCACTCCAGCCCACTCCATCTCGTCCCTCAGGAGCAGCGGCTGGATGGTGTTGAACGCACTGGAGAAGTCAAAGAACAAGATTCTCACAGTGCTGCCGGGCCTCTCCAAGTGGGACAGCGAGCGATGCATCAGAGAGATGATGGCGTCCTCTACTCCGATGCCGGGCCGGTATGCGAACTGCAGCGGATCCATCGCCGAGCTCACCGTGGAGCGCAGGTGACCCAGGACGAGCCCCTCCAGAGTCGTCATCAGATGAGACGTGAGAGCCACTGGCCTGAAGCTGTTGAGGTCTTTGGCGTGCGGTGTCTTGGGCACAGGTACCACACAGGAGGTCTTCCACAGCTGTGGCACCACCTTCAGCTTCAGGCTCAGGTTGAAGACGTGCTCCATAACTCCACACAGCTCATCTGCACAGGACTTAAGGAGCCTGGGGCTGATCCCGTTTGGTCCAGCATCTTTTCTGCTCTTTATCCGGCTCAGTTCTCTCCTAACCTGAGCTGTTGTGAAGGACAAAGAGCGAAGGCATGTGCTGGGGGTTTGGCTGGGTACTTGATGTGGATTCGGGGGCTGGGGGGCTGAGGCAGAGGTGTGAGAAGGTGACAGACTGGGCCATTGTGCAGGGGAGGTGTAGCAGGGTAGTAGCAGTAGTAGTAGCAGTAGCAGCAGTAGCAGTAGAAGTAGTAGTAGTAATAGCAGTAGTAGTAGTAGTAGTAATGTATAAATAATAAATTCATAAATAAATAAAAACGATCAATTCAGTTGTTTCCGTTGAACAAAATTCAGCTTCAGTCTTTATTAAACTCACCACATTTGAAGCTTCATTAGACCTCTTTTACTTTCTACTTTTTACTTTTTAAGTAGGCTACATTTTTAAATGAGTACTTTAATACTTTTACGCTGGTATTTTTGTGTGATATTTTTACTTTTACTTGAGTCGTAGTAGTTCATGCCCCATAGAAGTAAAATACCCCCTTTAATAATGAGGCCATTTACAGGAAGGAGAGTGTCCAGTGAAGGGTCCAAGAACAACACAGGTTTAATTATGAAAAATAATAAAACAAATAAAATAAATACAAATAAATAAGCAAAGGAAGTGAAGTCCACACAAACAGGCCTTTGAGTTGGCAGACAGCGCCCTCCTGTGGACAAAATACAACAGCCACAGCTTCTAAAACCCAGAAATCTATTATGAAATGTTTAGTCCAGAACTAAGGGCCCGTTTACATGAGAACGCTTACGGGTAAAAACGACAAAATATTTTATCGGAAGTGCCTTTCGTTTACACGGTGACGGCGTTTTTGGGGCCTAAAAACGCAAAAATCTGAAACCACCCTCCAGAGTGGAAAAGTGAAATACGCTCCGCTGTAGCGTCTCCGTGTAAACTGCCCAAGACGCAAAACTGGTCAGATCTGCTCACGTCGCGTACGCGTTTACGTCACATAGATGCGCCAATACAAGAGTCATTTCAACAATTGTATAAATGGCACCCACACACGTCTACGGCGTACAAGTCTTTCTCACACTCTCACAGCCACAGACGCCAAGACAAGCGACTTCCGCATGAGGCACTTCAAATGTAAAACCCCATGTGATTTTATATTTTCTAATTCACTGTAATCCTCCTGTAATGTCACTATTTTCAGTACAATATTCAAAAACATGTCAACAAAAATACAAGTCACTGAAATGTTTGGAGCGGAACTTAACAACTCATTTAAAACGCAACTAGAACATTTTATTTTGAAGTTTTACCTTTCTCTTTTCCGGTACAGTCGTGGTTAGAAATGTAACTTGACGCTGTTGTGATGGGTTTTTTTGGGGTTTTTTTTTTCAGTCCAGCGCCTCCCTTCGCTGGCTTTTGCGTCTTCGTATAAACGCGGATAAAAAATTGAAGACGAGACGCCACTTTTGCGTCTTCTGTTTTGATCGTCGCCGTATAAACGTAGCCTTAACCACACTGAAAAAGAAAAGGTCACTGGATAGTTTTGTGTTAAAAAATAAGTAAATAAATAAAATGAAAGTGGCTGAGTGCAATGAAATTACGTTTTAGGCTTTGAAACGTATTTGATCCCCTCTGCACTTTTTTTTAGAACATGAACATAACTTTTTAATAAAATGTGATCAAATCAAATCATGCTGAATACGCATATTTATCTTTTCATGTAAATGTGTCTTTTTATGGTTTTATTTTTTATGTTTGGTTTAATTCTGTTTACATCAAGGTTATAAT
>JAVJIX010000294.1:162500-255000 GCA_036785185.1 Paratrypauchen microcephalus
AGTATCTCCGACATGACTTCCGGATTATGACGTCACGTGAAAACACGCTATAATAAAGAGTTACTCAAACATGTGAGTGAAAAAAACACGACTCCGGATATGTTTTTGAGCAGGTTCCAACATTATAACATTAAAGGTCCACTGTGTAAGATGGTGGTGCATTGGTGGATGGTGGGTATTGCAATTCCGGTTCTAGCTACGGCAGACCTCGAGGGTCACCCGGGCGTGCCGTAACGTGGACAGCTGGGCGTACCCGGAGGTGGGTTCATCGGCAGCTGTGCCCGAACTGCGCGCACGCGTGAAGCGCACCCGGCGCTGTGCGCGGGTGGGGGGAATCGGGAACCGGACCGCGGAGGGCGGAGGTCAGTCTGCACTTGAGGGGACGAAGGCGGATCCCGGGGTGCGGGCCCGCGCTGTGACAAAGCCCCAGCCGCGGTAGGTACTATGTCCTTCTTCTTTTCCTCCTAGATGAAGGTGCTTGCTCCTGCGATGTATGTGCGGAGTAAGTGTGATCCGGCAACATGCTTGTCGTTGTTTATCCAAACGCGTACTATCTCGTGTGAAATCCATGGGCCAGTGCCGACAGCTATAAATAAAACGGCGAACGTGGAGCCCAAAATACAGTATGTCCTTCTGCGGCTCTCGTACTTAAAATGGCTGCCTCTACATGGGGAAGATCCCCCTTTTATGTGACTATATCTAAGTCCAAAAGAATACTTTGATTTCATGATGGAAGTGAAAAGGCTTGGAAAACACTGTATTTTTGAATGGGTATCTTCAATTTCAGTAATTAACGGGTAAAAATCTTACACAGTGTACCTTTAAAGTTCACAAGAGTCAATTCTGTGTAATATAGGACCTTTAAACTTATAGTTGTGGACAGCCCCCGCGGTCTGAAGTCTAAAAAAACTCGACTTTGTTTCCACAGCTGCACACTCGTGCACACTCTTATTGTCCAGGACAGTGTCCGACAGAAGAGGCACGCTCTGGGCTCGCACTCGTGAGCTCCATTGTTTTGGTGTTGTTCAGGGCCGCGCGTTAGGACCCTGCAGACTCCAAGGCCCCTCCTCTCTTTCTTCCTCCCTCTCTCTTCCTCTCTTCCTCTCCCTCCCTTTCTCCTTTGGACGGAACGAGCCAGTCTCAGGAAGGATGTGGACGCGGCAACCGGAGGCTGCGCAGCGGTGAAGTTTGGACCGATTTCTGGGGATGTCAAGCGGGTTGAATATTTGCTTTTTCGCCTCTTAACGACTTCCCTTTTGAGAGCTCCGGGCGGAATTTGGGCATTTGAACTGACGCTGGAGAATTCTTTGGGATTCTGAGGAGGCGCATCCAAGTTTAACACGTGCGTTTTTGCGTGAGAAGATGTCGCAAAGAAGCATCGAGTTTGAGCATTTTGAGGAGCGGGATAAGCCTGGACATCGCACCCCTAAAGCGAGCTCCGGCTCCGGCTCCAGGGGGAACGGTTTGGTCCCCAGCCCGGCGCACAGCGCGCACTGCAGCTTCTACCGCGCGCGCACGCTTCAGTCCCTCACGTCGGAGAGGAGGGCCCGGAAAGTGCGCTTCTACCGGAACGGGGACAAGTATTTCAAAGGCCTGGTTTACGCCGTGTCCAGTGATCGCTTCAGGTCTTTTGACGCACTGCTCATGGAACTCACGCGCTCGCTGTCCGACAACGTGAACCTGCCCCAAGGAGTGCGCGCGCTCTACGCACTGGACGGGGGCAGGAAGATCACCAGCCTGGACGAGCTGGTCGAAGGTAACTCCAAAAGTGCACATCATTTAAATCACCACCATGCAGATCATGAAAAACGGGGCCCAGTGTTGATCTTTTGCAGTGACATAACGCAGGGGGGTGCTCTACATGTCTCTCCATTGGCAGAATCTTCAGCAGTTACCATGGTGACACAATGCGCACATTAGAGAGTTTTAAAATAGTCAACAAAAAATAACAGGGCATTGCAGGGGCCTGTGATCAATAAGAGCGTTCAATGTCCTGTTTAGGAGTTTGATTTTCTGCTATAAAAGTTCAAAGTCAGCATATGTACAGGTGGCACACACAGCGCCCCCTAGGCCCACAGTGAACATAAAACATGTGATAAACAAGACAATAAACACCTAAAACATCACATATACCTATATTGTGTTTTTAGACGTGTTTATTGTGTTTTTAGACGTGTTTAGTGTGTTTTAGACGTGTTTATTGTGTTTTTAGACGTGTTTAGTGTTTTAGATGTGTTTATTGTGTTTTAGACGTGTAGTGTGTTTTTAGATGTGTTTATTGTGTTTTTAGATGTGTTTATTGTGTTTTTAGATGTGTATATTGTGTTTTTAGACGTGTTTATTGTGTTTTTAGATGTGTATATTGTGTTTTTAGATGTGTATATTGTGTTTTTAGACGTGTTTATTGTGTTTTTAGATGTGTATATTGTGTTTTTAGATGTGTATATTGTGTTTTTAGATGTGTTTAGTGTGTTTTTAGTGGTGTTTAGTGTGTGTAGTGTGGATTAATGAAATGTGGGACCAGCCTCTCAAATCTGCAAAACAAATTTATACCTATAGGTAAAAGGGCCAAGACCAGCAGACTGAAAGAGCTTCATCCACCAAGCTGTCAGGATGCTGAACTCTCTCCCTGCCCTCCCTCCCCCAATGACACTGCTGCTTAAATGACACAATTTGAGCTTTATTATGCTCCACATTGTGTGGTTTACCTGTTTGTATCATATACAAGTTTACTGTACTTTTGCCACAGGTATATGTGATGTTTTAGTCCTGGTGTTTATTGTCTTGTTTATCACATGTTTTATGTTCACTGTGGGCCTAGGGGGCGCTGTGATTTCTAATCCTGTGTGTGCGACCTGTACATATGGTTTTTGACAATAAAGCTGACTGAACTTTGAACTTTTATAGCTGAAAATCAAACTCCTGAACAGGTCCATGAATGTTCTTGTTGATCTCAGGCTTCTGAAAATGATTCTTGAGTTTCCAGACTATTTTCAAACTTTTAGTTTTTTTGTATTTTTAAAACTATTTGTCATTGTTTGCTAATGTGCGCACTGTGCTGAAGATTCCGTCAATGGAGATACATGTAGAGCACCCCCTGCCTAAGCTCTACACTGTACCTTTTTTAAATGGCCCATATTTTGGGCTGAAAACACTCATGAAAATGTCATGTCCGTGCACCTTCACTAGTGTTATCTGGACTCATTTTAGCCCTGGAATTCCTCATTTCGACAGAACAAATCTCAAAAGGAGCTGTTAACGTGAAAAATACAGTTTCGTGACATCACAAGGTGGAACATTTTGAGCTTTGGAGATGTAGACAGACGAATAATCAAACAGTCAAACGTGAATGAAACAAAACACGACTCCAGGTCTGTTTTTGAGGAGGAAACAACATTATAACATGACCTAAAGCTCACCAGAGTCAGTTTTATGTTATTGTAGGAGCTTTAAGTCATAGTTTCTATTTCTGTTTGTGAGTTCACCCTTGTGCTCCCGTGGTGTATAGGGCACCACATTATTGCTTTTCTATACAGTAGCTCTTTAACGTAGTGCTCTTTTTGCCTCCTGAGGGGCTGTAGTCTAAGAGAACTTTCACATCGTATTGACCAAGGTTATAATAGTTTGGGATTTTTCATTATAGTTTAGTTTTAGTTCGTTTTGGCCTTTTCCCCTCCTCTAATTCACTTAGTTTTAATTAGTTTTTCAGTGGCTCTGATAGTTTTAGTTTTTTTCTAACTGCTCGGGTTTTAGTTTAGTTTTTATTAGTTTTAGTTTTTGGGTTATACTTTGGGTTTTTTGTCAAGTGCAGGATTCAGAAAGAAAGTATTGTGTTCTCAAACTTACAACAAACAAATACAATTTTAAAACATTTATTCATATTTCTTTATTTACCCCACAACAACCAAAGCCGTCCACAAGCTGCAGCCTTAAGTGCAAAAACAAATAAAAACACACACCAAAACTTCCACATTTACCAACTCCAAAATACGTAAATGAAGAAGTAGCAGCAAAGCTAAATAAATTGTAAGTAAATAAGTTAAATTAAGTAAATAAATTGACAAAGATGAAAACGAAGAGCAATTTATCTATAATTTCAGTTAGTTTTAGTTAGTTTTGTAAACACATCATAGAGTTTCAGTTAGTTAACGTTTTTTTCTTTTAATTGTTTTTCACTTTTATTTATTTCAGTTAAAGGAAAAGTAACGTTTTTTACAATCTGAGCCTTATTTCGGTAATAAAACAAGTTGTTTTACTCACCCATAGCACTTTGGTGTCATATGGAGCATTTGCGGAGATGTTTTAGATTAGCGTTAGGCTAACGCCGTTAGCCTAGCGCGACTTCTAGCCATAGCTCGGGGCATTCCCCGAGCATGTAATATGCCCCGTGCGGTCTCCAAATAACACAAACTTTAGCACTTTTCAAATCATAGAAGCTCGATGTCTTTAGTCTACGATTTTGTTTGGTCAAAAGTGGCCTGTAATCCGAGATTTAGCCATAGTTTCGAGTAGATGAGGACCCCAGTGCGCATGTGTGGACTGTGCCCTCAGCTCCCGGGACCCAAACATGAAACGCAAAGCTGTAAACTATGGATAAATCTCGGATTACAGGCCACTTTTGACTCAAACGAAATCGTAGACTAAAGACATCGGGCTTCTATGATTTGAAAAGTGCTAAAGTTTGTGTTATTTGGAGCCCGCACAGGGCATATTACATGCTCTGGGAATGCCCCGAGCTATGGCTATAAGTCGCGCTAGGCTAACAGCGTTAGCCTATCGCTAATCTAAAACATCTCCGGAAATGCTCAATATGACACCAAAGTGCTATAGGTGAGTAAAACAATTTGTTTTATTACCGAAATAAGGCTCAAATTGTAAAAAAAAAAACCATTACTTTCCCTTTAACGAAAATGATCAAAGGAGAAGTTCAATTTGTCAACTGGACAAAGTTTGTTTGGTTGAAAACGTTTCGCCGCTCATCCGAGAGGCTTCGTCAGCTCTGGTAATTGAACTTCAAATTGAACTTCTCCTTTGATCATGGATTCTACCTGGACGACTAAGGGAGTTTTCACGCATCTTTAACGAAAATATTTTTTCAATTTTAGTTTTAGTTTTTTTTTTTCGTTCATTTTCGTCAACTATAATAACCTCGGTGTTGACTAAATAAAAGCTGATCTGTGCGTTGCGGCACTGGAATTTCCCCACTGGGGGACTAATAAAGGCATCTTATCTTATCTTATCTTTATTAAATGTCCCGTGTTCTAGTTCGTCCACAGCCCGGGGCCGTGCATCAGCTCACACACACATTGTATTGACAACTGGACTCAATCAATCAATCAAAAGGGAAGAAAACACACACACACACACAAATATTCAGAAACATTTTATTGAATGGGAAAGTATTTAATTTAATTCAGAGTTAAGATCTGAAATATGAAACTGTTTAAACAAAGACCAAAAGAAATTATTATAAGTGTTTTCTTTTTTTTTTTCCTAGCTTTTACTGATTTTAGACTTGGACAAACTTTATTGATCCACAAGGGAAATGATTTGGATACAGAAGCTCAGTCATCAAATATAATATAAGATAATAAGAGACCGGTGTCAAATGAGACATAATTATAAAAATAATAAGTGTATATGTACAAGTAAAAATAAAATAAAGAAATAAGTAATAAAATCTAAAATAAAATCTAAAATCGCAGCTATATACAACAGTGTGATAATGTAGTGATTGACAGAGCATAAGGTTATCGTTACTTAAGGGTGAGTTGTTGTACAGTTGTAGGGAGTATTATCTGTCGCTCTATGGTCTGGTGCAGTGGGGGAGCAGGAGTGTCCATGATGGAGACAGTTTGTCCAGTGTCCTCCTGTCCCTCACTGTGACTTAGGAGACGTCCACACTGCAGGGCTTAATGCTCAATTCTGATTTTTTTGTGAAATCCAATTTTTTTTCATTTCCAATTAAATGCGACTTGTACGTGATCTCCAGTGTGAACTTTAAACGCCCCAAAAGTGTCCCGCATGCGCCTTAGAGGACACGACGTCGCACACAGCGAGCGCGCTCAGTGTTTACGGAAGTAAACATGGACGCTATGAGTGAGCGTCTGGCTTTATTAAAGGTCCCACGGCATGAAAATTTCACTTTCTGAGGTTTTTGAACGTTAATGTGAGCTCC
The DNA here is from genome assembly GCA_036785185.1 of Paratrypauchen microcephalus. Classification (NCBI taxonomy): domain Eukaryota; kingdom Metazoa; phylum Chordata; class Actinopteri; order Gobiiformes; family Gobiidae; genus Paratrypauchen; species Paratrypauchen microcephalus. The sequence continues at coordinate 168,679 of JAVJIX010000294.1, forward strand.
CCTACCCTGTTTAGCCCCCCCCCCCCCATGGTTAAAAGTTACGAAATGTCTAAACTGAGCATTTGCGATCCTTTTCTGCGTTTGAAAAAAAGACAGCCCAAACGGGAACTTTCTGACGTCACACTCGGGGAAAGGTTTCCACCCCCCGTCTCTGGAACTCACGCCCAGAGAGTTTGGACCGCAAACGAGCTACGCAATGCGAGATGCGTTTTTTTTTTTATATGCCTGGAGACACGTGAGAGTGTTTCCAGGCTCGGATGTCCTTTATCCGAGCCTCCGAACCTCTGAAACAGCAGTGGTTTCATTTTATTTTCTGTTTGTTTTTTTTAATTGAAAGCGTCTGATATCTTCCTCCGCTCTTAAAACATGGAAGTGGATGACAGCGCACCGCTAATCCAGGGAAAAGTGGAGCATTTGGCCACACCTCCACCCACTGCACTGGCCTGTCTCTGTCCTCCTCATTTGCATTCAAGCAACAACGCCCAGAATAAAGCGTTTCAGAGACATATTTAGCCTCATGAAGACAGTCAGAGTCATTTCTCATGCACTGAGGTTTGATTTTGAAGAAGGATTCATTTACAGTATTAGGGAACCATATAAAAGCATCAACAAGTACCATGTCATGGGACCTTTAAAGTTGCTGTCCTACCGGAGCAGCACATGTACAATACATTTGTTTTAAAGAGGAGATTAAGAAGGACAAGAGCGAGGTTTTTGGCCGCGGCGTTTTGTGGGGCAGTGGCAGCGACAGCGACCTCCATACCGAGGAACGTGTGTGTGCGGAGTCGCATCCAAGAGTGATGGGATTTCTGTGTGCTTCACCACTTCACTGATACAGAGTTTATAAACTATTTTCGCATGATGAGAAGAACATTTATGTACATTTGTGAGCGCCTACTTGTACCACTCTCATTGGAGGAAACACGGGCAGGTCGGATGAACGCGACCTGGCCGTTCAGACTGAAGTCGCATGTCAAAAGATCGGATATGTATCGGATTTAGGAGCACATATCCAAGTGGCCTGGGTCGCATTTGAAAAAATCTGATCTGTGTCGTTCAGACTCATTAAAAGATCAGATACAGGTCACATAGAGGCGGAAAAAATGGGATTAGGGTCACTTCAGGCTGTGAACGTAGCCATAATGTCTCCAGCTCACGGCCGATCACGTGACCAGCAAATACAGCGGAAATACACTTATTTATTTTGTGTTTGGAGTAAAGTGACTTGGCAAATTGACTTATTACTAAAATGGAATTGTAAAAAGGAGTGGGAAAATGGCACAAAAAAGCACTCCCACTCCTTTTGGGAAAGACTGATTTGAAGTCTATGGTCTTGATTGGAAATTTTAAATGAAAATGTCCATTATAATAATACTGGAGTCTGACGGTAAGAACAACAAATGAATACCAAAAGGAGGAAAATATTTAAAATTTCCAATCAAGAGCATAGACTTCAAACCAGATCTGAACCAGGACTAAACCAGGTCTAAACTAGGACTAAACCAGGTCTGAACCAAGACTAAACCAGGTCTGAACCAAGAGTAAACCAGGTCTAAACTAGGACTAAACCAGGTCTGAACCAAGACTAAACCAGGTCTAAACTAGGACTAAACCTGGTCTGAACCAAGACTAAACCAGGTCTAAACTAGGACTAAACCTGGTCTGAACCAGGACTAAACCAGGTCTAAACTAGGAAAAAAAAAAAAACAGCATAATTTGAGCCCTTTAACCGAATCATTTGAAGTTTAACGGATGTAAATTAGCTATTGTGCTAACTCCGGCATATTTACATTGAAGCTCTCTGCTGACATGTTGATTAATATGCATTGTCCTAATTTAAATAAATAAATAAAATAAAGTCTGTATCAGTCAGTCCAAATAGACTGAGTTGAGCAACTGCCATGTGCAAAATTCACGACTATGTGCAGTGGAAACACTAATAAACAAAAGTGGAGACAGGAAATGCACTGACCACTTGCTGACCTCACTTTTGGTATTCATTTGTTGTTCTTACCGTCAGACTCCAGTATTATTATAATGGACATTTTCATTTGTCTTCACTTCTGCTGAATATTTTATCCTTCACAAAATGTAGTGGAGAGAGACTAATACTATTGATACTCTGCAGTGACCTCATGCTGGGCTCCTGAATCGAAGTTCATCATATTAACTCCACTTGAATTTACAAAATTCCATGACTTTTCCAGGCCTGTGAAATGACATTTTCAATTTCTATGACTGTTCCAGGATTTCCATGACCGTGGGAACTGTGGGATCTCATATTTAATTTACATGTGTACTTACATATGAAAAGTGTAATCTCTGTATACTTAGAGCCTCCACCTGGTTCTTCTGTGTTTTAACCCTGTGTTCTGTGAACAACTAAGCGTAATTCAAGACTCACATAGACTATCCTGGGGCTGTGTTGACGTCACCTGCTCCCTATCCATCAATATTTTGGCTGACTATTGGGAAAACTGGTCTTCTTAGCTAAAGCTGGGGAGTTCTCTACATGGTCTGCATAGCTAAGCTATTCTCCTATAGGTTAGCTGTTGCTGAGGTCATAAATATTCAACAGTCTGTACTGTATTTAAAGACAGACCCTTGTGGTCATTTGTGTGTGTGGGGGTGTGTGTGATCTGACCCCACTGGGGGGTTCTCTCCATGTCCCTCTTCACGGCCGACGTCTCTGCTATTGCTGACATGAATGCTGAAGATGTCTGATTTTGTTTGTATTGTGCTATTTTGACATTAAAATGCTGAATAACCTCAATTTCGACTATGCCTTCCTTCAGACCTCCTTCTGACCCACATTTTTATGAAACTGACAGAACATTGACCATATTTTCCAGCGTCCCCACAGGAGCTGGGACCTCCTGGTCATTATTATAATCCCTCTGCTCTGTACCATGTCCACAGGCCTCTTTGGGCTCCAGGTTGTTCCCTTTATGTTCTGACTTCTTTACTACACTCCTAATCCTCAAGTACTTTTGGAATACTGAACCTACTTTATGCCACTGACACAAAACAAAATAAACTCAGTAAACCAATTTTAAGGAAGAAGTATCATTAAAAAGCCTGAACTGCAAAAAATAATTGGACTTGGACAGACTTTATTGCTTTATTGACCCACAAGGGAAATTCAGTAGCAAACACCCCGCCACGACAATTTGTAATCCAACCCAATCCGATTTATTTCTAGAACACATTTTTTAAACACAGCAGTTTCCAGAGTGCTGGAAACTAACAGGGATGCACCGATGTGAAAATTTTAGCCCATACCAATACCTGATATTAATGTTGCTGTTATGGCCGATAACCGATATTAACCAATATCAATATATATTTTTTTTAATTCTGAGATAACGTTTTATACAGACTGAAAATCATGCAAAATGAATTTTTGAATGTCTTCTTTTATTTTCAAAACCTGTTTTGACTCCATAATACTTAAAGGTACACTGTGTAGGATGGTGGCACATTGGTGGATGGTGGGTATTGCAATTCCGGTTCTAGCTACGGCAGACTTCAAGGGTCATAAACAACAGTAATAAGTAGCAGAATCTCCCAGGAACCAGTAGGTGGCGGTATACGCAAGCAACGTGTAACCCGCCATTAACCCGAAAGTGAAAGTGTGTGAAATCCACGGGCCAGTGCCGACAGCTATAAAGAAAACGGCGAAGGCGGAGCCCAAAATACAGTATGTCCTTCTGCGGCTCTTGTAGTTAAAATGGCTGCCGCTACATGGGGAAGATCCCCCTTTTATGCAGGTGAAATCCACTATATCCAACAGAATACTTTGATTTCATGATGGAAGTGAAAAGGCTTGAAAAACACTGTATTTTTGAATGGGTATCTTCAATTTCGGTAATTAACGGGTAAAAATCTTACACAGTGTGCCTTTAACTTATTTTATTCACCAAACCCCTGTGAGAAAGTTTAGATTAAAACAAAACACAAGGATGATAAATCCCCATGTCACTCTTAATCTGCATTTCACATGGCTCCCACATCACCACATGTACTTCAGGTTTGGAGGCCATTTTATGCATTGCCAAGAAAAGGAACTGCAACACATTTTGTCAAATTACAATCAACTTAAAGGGATATTCCAGGATTTTTGACATGGGGGCTCATTTCCGAGTTAGCCAGAGTGCTGCAGAGATGTGGAGACACTTTTTAGCGAATTTCATGCAGTCCTTCCAGCTGCCGAGTTTTCAGTTGCTAGGCTAGTGCAAGTCAACGGTAAATGGTAGCCTGATTTTAATCAGGCTTACCCACTCCATAGTGCACCCAAAACAAGTCAATTATAACGCCAGACTGTCGATGGAAATGTCTGTGTTGATGGAACAATTTTAGAAATATAATCAACCTTGTACTTTAAAGGATTTATGTCCTTATGCAACAGAGCGTTTTTTTTTCCCGATCTAGCTAGGCATGGGCGGAGTGATATCACCTTGCAGTTAGGTTTCCAGCTGACATTTGTTTACCTTCAGCTGTCGTCGTTAGCCGTACAGTACAGTACAGTAGCAGGGCAGTAGCCTGCCCTGTTCTACACTCCAGACATGGCCACGTTTGGAGGTCTCCCCGATGCTTGGAATATACAGATGAAGAGTTGAGAGAGATGGATGTTGAAAGGGCAGAACGCGAGAGAGTGTCGGTGAGTTAGCTCCCGCTACAGCTACAGAAAACCGGGTTGTTGCATTGTTCGTTGGAATGAACGATCAATGCGGGGCTGTCTTTTCAGTTCCGTGCTCAACATGAATGTTCACGGGCTAGCAACAACTTTATGAGCGTGCATGCCTTTTGACCAGCAGGCTAACATAACGACAGGAGCAAGCTTGGGTAAAAAAGGTATAAACCTGTTCTTCATCACGGGATCTTGCTCTTGGAAAGACAGATGGGACTGCAGTGGTTGTCAGACTAGGCTTTCCAAGGGATTTGGTGTAGTCGTCTGGCCCGAAATGATCACTGCAAATCTTCTGCTTGTGTAGCGTCTCCACCGGTGTGTTGATGTCTAAGCGAGCAGCTACAAGCCACAGTCGAGTCCTTTCTCGATCGTGCACGGGAAAGCTGTGAAAACTTTGTGGTGCCCACCTGCGGGCTTTATTTGTACATTTTCGAAATGCACACTGAAAAAACATTTTGCCCGGCAGTTCTTTTAAAATTCACCTCTTCACTCTGTGCTCTTCCCTATTACGTCTTTTCTCGCTTCTCTGTTTACGTGATTGGTCACTTCACAACCAACTAGAGTAAAGTAAAATTCCGCTGCTGCTGCGAAGCTAGTCCCTCAGATATGGAATGATTCATGCTATTCACAGTCAGTTTGATTTAAAAAAATACTCAACCAACATATATTTGCATCGACAGTCTGCCGTTATAGTTGACTTGTTTTGGGTGCACTATGGAGTGGGTAACCCTGATTTAAATCCGGCTACCATTTACCGTTGACTTGCACTAGCCTAGCAACTGAAAACTCTGCAGCTGGAAGGACTGCATGAAATTCTCTAAAAAGTGTCTCCACATCTCTGCAGCACTCTGGCTAACTCGGAAATGAGCCCCCATGTCAAAAATCCTGGAATATCCCTTTAAAGGGACAGTGTGTAAGATTTTTACCCGTTAATTACTGAAATTGAAGATACCCATTCAAAAATACATTGTTTTCCAAGCCTTTTCACTTCCATCATGAAATCAAAGTATTCTTTTGGACTTAGATATAGTCACATAAAAGGGGGATCTTCCCCATGCAGAGGCAGCCATTTTGAATACGAGAGCCGCAGAAGGACATTTGGGCTCATCCTTTGCCTCGGCTCCTGCTAACAGCTGCTCAGCCGCGCTGCATATGGCTCCCCCCTTCCCCCCCTCCCCTTCCCCTTCTCTCCTTCGTTCCTCTGCTCCCATATGCAGCCAGGAGCGAAGGAGAGAAGGGGAAGGGGGGGGGGGGAGGGGGGAGCATGCTGCCGGATCACACATCGTAATGGATCTAACACGTATTTTGGACTAAATTGTTTTACTGGATTTTATTCGCTGGATCCTTATGGACAGATTGAGACCAAGTTTATGATGAAATACAGAGTTTGACCTGTGCAGAGCCTTCAAAGGTAAGCTAAGTAAGCTAAGTTTTGTGCTTTTCTGTATAAAAGCCCCATGTGCTCGGGGAGTGATTGTTTTGCAGGGAAATGAATTGCATAGTCAAAAAGAGGAGACTGTAAGGTTTCATTTGATGTGTAGATTGTCATGAATCATGATCGGGATTGTGTGTTTTCATGCGAAAAGAAAAAAAAAAAGTGAACGGGGGACCGCGGTTTATGTATACAGCGGTGCGCGGTTCGTGCGCGGGCACGCGAGATCTCGGCGCTACGTCGCGTCCGGGTGACCCTCGAGGTCTGCCATAGCCAAAAGAGGAAGTGGAATAGCTAGTAACCACCTATGCGCCACGAATCCTACACACTGTCCCTTTAAACATGGACAGAGACAAGATAAACACAAGGTTTTATAACCAAGATCCCTGTACAGCTCGACCTGATTAAGCACAGCTCCCAGTGCTCTGCCTCAAGTGTGACACAACTTTTGTTTTTCAAAGCAACGTATTTATAGAACTGACAAATATCAGTCGTTAATATCGGCCCGGTTTTACACATCGAGCCAATACTGATATGTTGAATTTTTTTTTTTTTGTGCAATATCTGATACCGATGTTGATGCCAATATATCGTGCATCCCTAGAAACTAATACAATAAAACACAATAAATGATAAATAAAAAAAATGTTTTAAAATGCATAAAGCTAAAAAATAAATAAATAAAAAATAAAAAGATAAAATAAAATAAAAAAGTAAAAATAATATGAAATAAGAGTCTTGTGGCTGTGGTCCTGAATCTCAGTCAATCATATTAACTCCATGTATTTGGACACAGTAGCTCACAGATCACAATATAATCTCATAACAAAGAGTAAAAATATAAATGGTAATAAAAATGCAAGAGAATGGGGTCAAATAAGGTGTAATTGTATAAATGTATATGTACAATCAAAAAATATATATAGAAATTAGCCATAGATGTTATTACCATTAGTACCATTTTACATCAAAATGGCAAAAATCTCCCCAAGTAATTGTTCACACGATAAATACTGAACCCCAAAATCATTGTTCCAGATATTCGTAAGTCAGTATAGACATTTTCGTAACAGACCTGCATGTGCTGCTCTATTTCCATCTCCTAACCTCCTAAAACGCCTGCTCTATTTTCATTTTTATCGTCTTCATCCTCTGGGAGCTTGGGTAGATTGGGGACGGTGGCTGATCTGGATTCTGGACGAGTGTTGGTGCGTTCCAAACACGGCGAAAGGAGTTTTGGTGCGTGGATCCGATGAGTTTTATTGAAAATCCTTTGAGGTCGAGCTGACGCCATCAAATATTGGAGGAATTGGTTGTTCTTGGACCAGTTTAATGTGTGAATACAGCAAGATTAATGACAAGTCAACACAACTATATTTAAAACCTCCTTTTGTCAAGTTGCCGTGTACAGTTTTGTTGAAGGGGGAGTGACTTAGCGCAGAGAGCAAAGGGAGGGGAGACTCAGTGTAAAAAAACGACAAATAAAACGTAGTTAATACGTACGCCTAGACCTGGGCGGTATGACCAAAAATTTATATCATGGTATTTTAAAAAATTATATCAGTGTCACGGTATTTGACGGTATTTTTTTTTCATGTACTAAGTGGTTCCGTGTCTTTGGTGAAGTGGACAGTAACAGTGTCGGTAATATCGTTCCACCGTTTGCTTTTCTTGTCGTTGGCGGTCCCCTTAGCAAACGCGTCTTTGAGCGACGTCTGAGCGGCGTTTTGTGTCGCGGCGCCGACTTGAACGTTCCCTGCAGACGTGGAAGAGGATGCAAATTGACAGAAAATTTACCAAAAATTGACAGAAAATTGACCAAAATTTAGCAAAATGTACCAAAAATGTACAGAAAATTGACAAAAAAAATTTACCAAAAAATGGACCAAAAATTGATAGAAAATTGACAGAAAATTTAATGAAATTGACCAAAAATTTGCCCAAAACTCACACAAAATTGACAAAAAAAATTCACCAAAAATATATAGAAAATTGACAAAAAATTGACTGAAAATTTACGAAAAATTTATATCACAATATTTTTCAAAATTATATCGGTGTCACAGTATTTGACTGTATTTTTTTTCATGTACTGAGTGGTTCCATGTCTTTGGTGAAGTGGACAGTAACAGTGTCGGTAATATCGTTCCACCGTTTGCTTTTCTTGTCGTAGGCGGTCCCCTTAGCAAACGCGTCTTTGAGTGACGTCTGAGCGGCGTTTTGTGTCGCGGCGCCGACTTGAACGTTCCCTGCAGACGTGGAAGAGGATGCAGATCTTAGTTTCGTGCATTCTTCATATTCCAGGACGTGTTTGTGACGGAGGTGGTGAAGCAGATCGCTCGCGTCGCCTCCTGCGGCTACGACTTTAGCCCGACGACATTTACAGAATACGGTTGTTTGATCGGCGTCAGATTTTTTAAAGCCGAAGTTCTTCCACACGACTGACACGGCTCCTCTTTTCGGTATAAGTTCCTCTGTGTCTGTAACATTTTCTCCGTCCATGTTGTTCACCGCTCGACACACACTGAGCTTCCACCGCTCTCACGCCAAAACAGTCCCCCTCTCAAACAATGTCCCACGGCGCCACGTTCCACCGCTCTGTGTTCCCCACGTTTTGTACGCACACACTCACCGGGATTGGGATGTATGAAAAATCCATATCATTAAAAAATACATATATATATATATTTTCAGTATGAAACTTGAGTCTGAAGCTGTATACCAGCCCTACGTAGGCCTGTCATAATAATTACTATATTGTTTTATCGTTCAATAAACAGTATGAATGCTATCGTGTTTTTATTGTGTGTAATTTTTCTTTGCACTACTGGGAGATTTTGGGCTGTTTTTTGGCTATACGATCAGATTTGACTGAGCCTTAAAAAGTTGAATTAATAATAATAACCATGACTGAAACTGATCCAAAAGAAGTAGTACTGAAGGTCCTTCTGCCTATTTTTAACAGTATTGTAGATTTAGAATAGATTCTGTGGTTTAAATCTGTGACATCATTTTGTTTCATTTAGTTTTTCCTTTCCATACACCGTTTTCGGTGAATATAACAAGATTACCTGGGCCCAGTGTCCCTTGTCCCAGCAGATTTATACAAAACCAGTGATTTGTCCCAGTTTTATATAAGAAATGTCCCAGGTGTCCCTATTTTGGACCAATTTAAAGGAAAAGTAACGTTTTTTACAATTTGAGCCTTATTTCGGTAATAAAACAAGTTGTTTTACTCACCCATAGCACTTTGGTGTCATATGGAGCACTTCCAGAGATGTTTTAGATTAGCGTTAGGCTAACGCCGTTAGGCTAACGCCGTTAGCCTAACGCGACTTATAGCCATAGCTTGGGGCATATAATATATTCCCCGAGCATGTAATATGCCCCGTGCGGGCTCCAAATAACACAAACTTTAGCACTTTTCAAATCATAGAAGCTCGATGTCTTAGTCTACGATTTCGTTTGAATCAAAAGTGGCCTGTAATCCGAGATTTAGCCATAGTTTACAGCTTTGCGTTCCATGTTTGGGTCCCGGGAGCTGAGAGCACAGTCCGCACATGCGCACTGGCGTCCTCATCTACTCGAAACTATGGATAAATCTCAGATTACAGGCCATTTTGACCAAACGAAATCGTAGACTAAGACATCGAGCTTCTATGATTTGAAAAGTGCTAAAGTTTGTGTTATTTGGAGCCCGCACGGGGCATATTACATGCTCGGGGAATGCCCCGAGCTATGGCTATAAGTCGCGCTAGGCTAACGGCGTTAGCCTAACGCTAATCTAAAACATCTCTGGAAGTGCTCCATATGACACCAAAGTGATATGGGTGAGTAAAACAACTTGTTTTATTCCCGAAATAAGGCTCAGATTGTAAAAAACATTACTTTTCCTTTAACACCCGCCAACAGTAAATAGAATATGTAATTTGTTGATCTAAAATACAGAAAACTGCTTGATGACCATAAAAATGCACAAATGTGGGTCCTATTCTGAAGGACTTCTAAGTGAGTCAAGAATGGACAATGTTATGCTCTTTTTTTCAGTTTTATTTATACCGTCCCAACCGGGGTGCGTCCCAGTTTTGAATTTTGAAATCCTGGTCATCATATTTTAGGCGGGTTTTTGAAGTCCGACCTGGAGACTGTGTGTGTGTAGAGGGGGGTTATGCTGATCTGGTTCTGTGTACATGTTGTTAGTGCAGATCTCAGCAGAGTTGTTTGATTCTATTGACTGAATCCCCTGCCCACAGCTGACGCGTCAAGTCATTTTATTTCTATAGCGCATTTAAAACAACCGTAACGAGTTGCACCAAAGTGTTTTACAGCATTGAACACATCATAGTGTAACAATAAAACAAATGTGAAATCTGTCAAATATTACGTGAACGAGTGGCTCAATACACAAAGATAAAAGTCTAAAGTCGAGCTTCAGAGTAGAGCTCGTGGGCTGTTGAACGCCGTCTTGAAAAAATGTGTTTTTCGGAGGGTTTTAAAGTGAGGAGCACGATCTCAGGCAGCAGCATTTTGGACTGTCACCTACTGAGGGAGGCCTGACTATAGCGAGTTGAAGGGCGGCGGAACGTGGCGCCGCGGGACATTGTTTGAGAGGGGGACTGTTTTGGCGTGAGAGCGGTGGAAGCTCAGTGTGTGTCGAGCGGCGAACAACATGGACGGAGAAAATGTTACAGACACAGAGGAACTTATACCGAAAAGAGGAGCCGTGTCAGTCGTGTGGAAGAACTTCGGCTTTAAAAAATCTGACGCCGATCAAACAACCGTATTCTGTAAATGTCGTCGGGCTAAAGTCGTAGCCGCAGGAGGCGACACGAGCGATCTGCTTCACCACCTCCGTCACAAACACGTCCTGGAATATGAAGAATGCACGAAACTAAGATCTGCATCCTCTTCCACGTCTGCAGGGAACGGTCAAGTCGGCGCCGCGACACAAAATGCCGCTCGGACGTCACTCAAAGACGCGTTTGCTAAGGGGAAAAGCAAACGGTGGAACGATATTACCAACGCTGTTACTGTCCACTTCACCAAAGACATGGAACCACTTAGTACATGAAAAAAAATACCGTCAAATACAGTGACACCGATATAATTTTGAAAAATACGGTGATATCAATTTTTCATCAATTTTCGGTGAATTTCGGTCAATTGTTGGTCAATTTTCAGTACATTTTTTGTCAATTTTCTATCAGTTTTTGGTAATTTTTTTGGTCAATTTTTTGTCAATTATTCATTATTTGGTCAATTTCAATAAATTTTCGGTCAATTTTTGATAATTTTTTGGTCAATTTTTGGTCAATTTTCGGTCATTTTTTTGGGTCAATTTTTGGGCAAATTTTTTGTCAATTTTCGGTCAATTTCAGTCAATTTTCTGTCAATTATTGATAAATTTTTGGTCAGTTTTCGGTCAATTTCAGTCAAATTTTTGTAACTTTTCAATCAATTTTTGGTCAGTTTTCTGTCAATGTTTGGTTAAATTTCTGTAAATTTTGGTCAATTTTCTGTCAATTTGCATCCTCTTCCACGTCTGCAGGGAACGTTCAAGTCGGCGCCGCAACACAAAACGCCACTTAAAGACGCGTTTGCTAAGGGGACCGCCTACGACAAGAAAAGCAAACGGTGGAACGATATTACCGACGCTGTTACTGTCCACTTCGCCAAAGACATGGAACCACTTAGTACATGAAAAAAAATACAGTCAAATACCGTGACGATATAATTTAGAAAAATATTGTGATATAAATTTTTCATCAATTTTCGGTGAATTTTGGTCAATTTTCAGTCAATTGTTGGTCAATTTTCAGTACATTTTTTGTCAATTTTTTTATCAGTTTTTGGTTAAAAAAAAAATTTGGTCAATTTTTTGTCCATTTTTGGTCCATTTCAATAAATTTTCGGTCTTTTTGATAAATTTTTGGTCAATCTTCGGTCTTTTTTTTGGGTCAATTTTTGGGCAAATTTTTTGTAAATTTTTGGTCAATTTCAGTCAATTTTCTGTCAATTATTGATACATTTTTGGTCAGTTTTCGGTCAATTTCAGTGAAATTTGTGTCAATTTTCAATCAATTTTTGGTCAATTTTCTGTCAATTTGGGTCAATTTTCTGTCAATTTTTGGTTAAATTTCGGTCAATTTTGGTCAATTTTCTGTCAATTTGCATCCTCTTCCACGTCCGCAGGGAACGTTCAAGTCGGCGCCGCGACACAAAACGCCACTTAAAGACGCGTTTGCTAAGGGGACCGCCAACGACAAGAAAAGCAAACGGTGGAACGATATTACCGACGCTGTTACTGTCCACTTCACCAAAGACATGGAACCACTTAGTACATGAAAAAAAAATACCGTGACGCCAATATAATGTTGAAAAATACAGATTTTTGGTCATACCGCCGAGTTACAGTAGTCCAGTCTGTTGGTTACAAAAGCGTGTATGAATGTTTGAAAGTTATTGCGTGTTAGGATTGATTTTAATTTAGTGAAAATAACAAAGAGGGAAGCTTAAAGATGGATTTGATTTATCGTAATATTGTACGATGTTTGTCTTTTTAACATCGGTCAGTATGTTAGATGAGATTTTGTGTTCTGAGTGAGCCGTGCATACAGAGCCCTGGGACTCTAGGATGAGTTTAAAAGGACTCAATAAATCAATAACAACGTGATTATCATAAGACTTCACTTAGACCAGAGTCAAATTTCACCAAGAGCATTTTGAGAAAACACATTAAAGACGGCTTCATTCTCCAGTTTTATTTAGTTAATCAATAACACACAAAGGAGCACATGTTTTGGTATGTGATCTGCAGATACCCATCGGCGGGCCCGACAGCCTCACGGTGCTTTGTCGTGGTCACGTTTACGCCGGCGTCAGCTCCCACTGGACACCGCCGTTTTCCAACGTAGAAATGTGCAGACTTGTTCCTTTTATTAAGTTGTTTTCGATGATTATTGCGATTTAAAATGTCCAAAATATAACATAATGATCCACGTTGTCATAGATTATAACTAGTACTGTCAGGTGATTAAAAAATTAATCTAATTAATTACAGGATTTGCAATTAATTAATCTAATTAATCACATTTTAAGAGTGTGTGAGAGAGAGCGATTGAGAGGGAGAGATAGAGAGCGGACGAACCCACTTTGAGATTGAGTTTGTCAGTTTTAAACAGTCACTTTGCTCATTCTTTTCCAAAATTCTCCAAGCGTAGTTTGGTGGTTTGGTGGTTTGTTGGTTTGTTGGTTTGGTGGTTTGGTGGTTTGGTGGTTTGTTGGTTTGTTGGTTTGGTGGTTTGGTGGTTTGTTGGTTTGTTGGTTTGGTGTTTTGGTGGTTTGGTGGTTTGTTGGTTTGGTGGTTTGGTGGTTTGGTGGTTTGTTGGTTTGGTGGTTTGGTGGTTTGTTGGTTTGTTGGTTTGGTGGTTTGGTGGTTTGTTGGTTTGGTGGTTTGGTGGTTTGTTGGTTTGGTGGTTTGTTGGTTTGGTGGTTTGTTGGTTTGGTGGTTTGTTGGTTTGGTGGTTTGTTGGTTTATTGGTTTGGTGGTTTGGTGAAGTGCGCTCACGCTCGCTCTATCACCGGTAATGATGGAACTTGTACGGACGTGTTTATCGTTCAATTGATCCGTCAGACTGGAGCAGCTTCGGTGATCGGAAAATTCTTTTTGACAAAAGCTCCAAATCACGGCGTTCTTGTCGATCGTCCCGTCTTCGTTCTTTTTATAAATAAACTCGCCGTTCAAAGGCCCTGGCAGCGATTTACTCGCCGCACGCCAAATTTAAGATAAGATCAGACTTTATTGATCTCACACAGGAGAAATTCACTTGCCACATTAGCTCCAGACAGTTTGAATAGAAAGTGCATGCAGGCAAATAGTAATAATAATAAAAATAACTAAATGAGAGAGTCTAGAAAATATTCCACGCACATTTACAATGCGCGTGCATTGAATTGCTGCTCATAATTAATTGCGTTAATTTTTATAACACATTCATTTGCAGTGTAATTAATTAATAATTAATTAATAACTCGTTAAATTGACAGCCCTAATTATAACTATACAGCAGACACACGCACAATAAAATAATACAAATTTCCACGAGAACGAGACAAGACGAGATTTGAACCTAATTCCTGATCTATAAGTTTCCAAATTTTGGCCTCACAATTTCTTCTAATTTGATTTAATAGTTTTGTTTGCTTTCTTGTCCTGCTTTTGGAGCTGTAAGAGATGTAACTCATCAGCTTTTAAAGGGACAGTGTGTAAGATTTTTACCCGTTAATTACTGAAATTGAAGATACCCATTCAAAAATACATTGTTTTCCAAGCCTTTTCACTTCCATCATGAAATCAAAGTATTCTTTTGGACTTAGATATAGTCACATAAAAGGGGGATCTTCCCCATGCAGAGGCAGCCATTTTGAATACGAGAGCCGCAGAAGGACATTTGGGCTCCGCCTTCGCCTTCGGCAAGGCTCGTGGTTTTGGGTAAACAACACAAGCATGCTGCCGGATCAGACGTCGTAATGGATCTAACACGTGTTTTGGACTAAATTGTTTTACTGGATTTTATTCGCTGGATCCTTACGGACAAATTGAGAGCAAGTTTATGGTGAAATACAGAGTTTGACCTGTGCAAAGCATTCTAAGGTAAGCTAACCTCGTTTTGTGCTTTTCCGTATAAAAGCCCCATGTGCTCGGGGAGTGATTGTTGTGCAGGGAAATGAATTGCATAGTCAAAAAGAGGAGACTGTAAGGTTTCATTTGATGTGTAGAGTGTCATGGTACATGATCGGGAATGTGTGTTTTCATGAGAAAAGAAAAAAAAACGTGAACGGGACCGCGTTTTATTTATACAGTAGCGGCTCGTGCGCGGGTACGCGAGCTGTCCGCGTTACGGCGCGCCCGGGTGACCCTCGAGGTCTGCCGTAGCTAAAACAGGAAGTGCAATAGCACCATCCACCTATGCACCACCAATCCTACACACTGGGGCTTTAACTCTTTTTTTTTTAGTCCAAGCCAAAGGTAAATTCAGGGGAAAAAAATCTTGTGAGATCATTTTTCTCTTGTACGATCTTGTGGCAGTTTTGCCTCGTGAGATCTCGTACCATCCCTAAGAAAAATCCTAAACTACTTGACATGTTCATGACATAAACAGTAGACGACCTCATCTGCTGACCACATGGGCCCCAGAGCCCGAGACCCTCCCTCTCCCCTGGGACTGTGAGCGTCTGCGGAGCTTCCTCCTCCAGACGTGATGGACGGCTCCTCTGAAACCCCTGCCCCATCTGTGCTTTAGCTTTTTAATTAGCTGTTCCTTTATTTTAAGCTTAATAAAACCTGAGAGAGACTGCCCTGTGTGACCTGTCACAAAATGTGCCAAATTTCAGAGTTTGGTGCAATGTTTGTATGAGTGTTGTCACGATACTCTGATTTTTAACTCGATTTCTGTACTAAGGAATAAAGTCGATACTGATTCTGATAAAACGATGATAAAAACAAGTCTTTATTTTGACAATAGAATGTGATTTTCAATGTTAAATTGTTCTTTTCTGTTCCCACGTGGTCTTGTATCTGTGTAATCGAGTGGTCCATGGGCGTATATACTCGTCGATGTGCTCTTAAACTTTTTCTGATTCAGCTCAAGATCGTTCTAAAAGTATTCAGGAAAGCTGCATTTCTGTCCTGCCAATGTGACTTTTTAGTGTCGATACCTGGTCAAATGAGGATCTAGTTTTGATAGTGGTTTCGGTATCGATTGATACTTTTGGCAACCTTAGTTTGTATTCAAAGTTAGTTTAAGTTAAATAGTGTGGGTGTAGATGTGGGTTATCGGGTCCATATATTTTTATTTTAGCGATCTTATCTTTAAGATTGCTAAATGGATACAAAAAAAGACAATTACACACACTTTTTTTCTTTATTTTTACTACTTTCTACATTTTTGAAATACAGTGGTACCTCACCTTACGAAAGACCCAACAAACGAAAATTTCAAGTTACGAAACGCCTTCACGTAAAATTTTGGTCTCTAGATACGAAAGAAAATTCAAGTTACGAAACGCGAAATCTCAAAAATTCAAATAATGCGCGCTCAGCCACACACATTATACGCTTTTCTCAGCCTGGATTTAAACTTTTCTCACATTTGTCTCTCGTTTAAACACTCAAACTTTCATAGATTTTCAACAAAATTATTAATAGTGAAGTGTGGGGGGAAGGGGGAGGGCGGACACGTGTGATAGCGCAGCATGACCCAGCGCGGGGCTGACAGCAGGTCTAGACCTGGACTAAACCACAGGGATGAAAGAGTTCCGCTTTTTAACGGATCTCCGCTTTTTTTTTTTAGCCGCGTGGTAATTTATTTATTTATTTTTTTCCAAATACGTTGAAATTTTAGGTGTGTATTATATATGTATAATTGTGTTTAGGGTTGCCAACCGTCCGTTGAAAAATGTAATCATCCCGTATTCAGAAACAGAAGTACATGTCTCGTATTAAACTTGTACATGTGTGCGGAGCCGCGCGAGCTTGTGTGCTCTTCTGGTGCTGCGGACACCGCACGCCCCGAGCTGTGCCGCGAGTGCGCTCTCTCGGCTCGTTATCAGACTTTGATGTCGCAAAATCGGGGTCAGTGCCATGTTTTGATATCAACTTTCAATAAATGTTTTATCGCTATTTATTAAAGTTAAAGGAATTTGTTTTTTTCCCCGGGGGGGGGGACCAGGACTAGACCAGGTGGATTAAAGCAGCGAGGAGGGGACTGCACGCAGTCTGAACGCATGAACGAGACCCATGCAAGAGCCGCGGTGGTCTAGACCTCCTCTAGACCTGACCAGGTCTAGAGGAGGTCTAGAGGAGCCACGGTGGTCTGGACTAAACCAGGACTAAACCTGGACTAAACCAGGAGGAGCCGTGGTGGTCTGGACTAAACCTGGACTAAACCAGGAGGAGCCGTGGTGGTCTGGCTCTTGCATGGGTCTCGTTCATGCGCTCAGACTGCGTGCTGCCCCCTCCTCGCTGCTTTAATCCACCTGGTCTAGTCCTGGTCTAGTCCTGGTTTAGTCCTGGTCCAGTCCAGGTTTAGACCTTGGTCTGCTGTCAGCTCTGCGCTGGGTCATGCTGCGCTATCACACGTGTCAGAGCGCAGTTTTCTCCCCCCTCCCCCTTCCCCCCCACACTTCACTATTAATACATTTTGTTGAAAATCTATGAAAGTTTGAGTGTTTAAACGAGAGACAAATGTGAGAAAAGTTTCAATCCAGTCTGAGAAACCAATCAGGACGCAGAACACAATGTTACACTATAAAAAAACGAATCAGGCTTTTTCCATTGAAATAGCTACTCAACTTACGAATTTTTCACGTTACGAAACCACTTCTGGAACGAATTAATTTCATAAGGTGAGGAACCACTGTATACAGAAAACAGCAAATATATGAAGTAAGATGTATGGAATTATTTAGCAAAATAAAAGTTAAATAAATCTACTAAATACATATAGATGGATATTATTTATACTCAAATCTGCAGTAGTCACCCTTTGCTTTGTGGGAAAATATTAAGAGTTATTTAACTTTTATTTAACTTTTTTAGAGATCAACCAATTTGCATTTTTTCATGGCCGATGCCGATACCGACAGATGGCCGATGACGTCTGGCAATATTTTTTGACCGATTTATGCTACGCTCACACTGCAGGGCTTAATGCTCAATTCCGATTTTTTTGTGAAATCGGATTTATTTGCGAGGTCGTTCACATTTCCAGTTAGATGCGACTTGTCTGTGATCTCCAGTGTGAACGCTAAACTCCCCAAAAGTGTCCCGCAGGCGCATTAGAGGA
Source organism: Paratrypauchen microcephalus (assembly GCA_036785185.1). Lineage (NCBI taxonomy): Eukaryota > Metazoa > Chordata > Actinopteri > Gobiiformes > Gobiidae > Paratrypauchen > Paratrypauchen microcephalus. Next base: position 186,647 of record JAVJIX010000294.1, read on the forward strand.
CACGATGACGTCACACGGAGCGAACACGCTCAGTGTTTACGGAAGTAGCCTAAAGTTTAAAGCTTTCGTACCGGAGCCAAAACAGCTACAGTACAGCTTATTTGTTTTAAAGGAAAAGTAACGTTTTTTGCAATTTGAGCCTTATTTCGGTAATAAAACAAGTTGTTTTACTCACCCATAGCACTTTGGTGTCATATGGAGCACTTCCAGAGATGTTTTAGATTAGCGTTAGGCTAACGCCGTTAGCCTAGCGCGACTTATAGCCATAGCTCGGGGCATTCCCCGAGCATGTAATATGCCCCGTGCGGGCTCCAAATAACACAAACTTTAGCACTTTTCAAATCATAGAAGCTCGATGTCTTAGTCTACGATTTCGTTTTGTCAAAAGTGGCCTGTAATCCCAGATTTATCCATAGTTTACAGCTTTGCGTTCCATGTTTGGGTCCCGGGAGCTGAGAGCACAGTCCGCACATGCGCACTGGCCTCCTCATCTACTCGAAACTATGGCTAAATCTGGGATTACAGGCCACTTTTGACCACACGAAATCATAGACTAAGACATCGAGCTTCTATGATTTGAAAAGTGCTAAAGTTTGTGTTATTTGGAGCCCGCACGGGGCATATTACATGCTCAGGGAATGCCCTGAGCTATGGCTATAAGTCGCGCTAGGCTAACGGCGTTAGCCTAACGCTAATCTAAAACATCTCTGGAAGTGCTCCATATGACACCAAAGTGCTATGGGTGAGTAAAACAACTTGTTTTATTACCGAAATAAGGCTCAGATTGTAAAAAACGTTACTTTTCCTTTAAGGAGGCGAAGGAGAAGGACGAGGTTTTGTGGGGCAGTGGCAGCAAAGTCTGTACAAATGAACGTGTTGGTGCGGAGTCACAGACGAGAGCGGTGGGATTGCTACGTGCTTCGCCACTTCACTGATACAGAGTTTATAAACTATTTTCGCATGATGAGAAGAATGTTTGTGTACATTTGTGAGCGCCGACTTGTACCACTCTCGCTGGAGGAAACACGCCCAGGTCGGATGAACGCGACCTGGCCGTTCAGACTGAAGTCGCATGTCAAAAGATCGGATATGTATCGGATTTAGGAGCACATATCCAAGTGGCCTGGGTCGCATTTGAAAAAATCGGATCTGTCGTTCAGACTGTCATTAGTAGATCAGATACAGGTCGCATAGAGGCGAAAAAATCGGATTTGGGTGGTTTCAGGCTGCAGTGTGAACGTAGCCTTAGATTATTTTTCTCAAATTATCCAATTAAAATGTAGTACAAACTCATCCACAACCTTCTTTTTCTACAAATCGTGTAGAGTCCAGTCACATTTTTCCACTGCCTCTTTGGACTGAAGTGTTCAAACTGCTTTATGCAGATATTCTTCCTGCAGATTTCGGCTGCTGGTGAGGCCAAAGACACCGATCACTGCAGCAGATTTATGGCTGACAGCTGAATATCGACTGAATGAATGTATCTCTGTTAGTGCTGTCAGGGGATTCAGAAAAATTAATCTAATTAAGTACAGGATTTGTAATTAATTAATCTAATTAATCGTATTTTAAGAGTGAGAGAGGGAGAGAGAGGGATAGAGAGATTGTGAGCGAGAGAGAGAGCGAATGAACCCACTTTGCGATTGAGTTTGTCGGATTCTCTGCGGTCGCTTTGCGCATTTGTTTCCCAAATTCTGCAAGCGTGGTTTGGTGGTTTGTTGGTTTGGTGGTTTGTTGGTTTGGTGGTTTGGTGGTTTGGTGGTTTGTTGGTTAGTTGGTTTGTTGGTTTGCTGGTTTGTTGGTTTGGTGGTTTATTGGTTTAGCGGTTTGTTGGTTTGTGGTTTGGTGGTTTGTTGGTTTGGTGGTTTGTTGGTTTGGTGGTTTGGTGGTTTGGTGGTTTGGTGGTTTGTTGGTTTGGTGGTTTGGTGATTTGGTGGTTTGTTGGTTTGGTAGTTTGTTGGTTTGTTGGTTTGGTGGTTTGGTAGGTTGTTGGTTTGTTGGTTTGGTGGTTTGTTGGTTTGTTGGTTTGGTGGTTTGTTGGTTTGGTGGTTTGTTGGTTTGGTGGTTTGTTGGTTTGTTGGTTTGGTGGTTTGTTGGCTTGGTGGTCTGTTGGTTTGGTGGTTTTTTGGTTTGGTGGTTTGGTTTGGTGGTTTGGTGGTTTGTTGGTTTGGTGGTTTGGTGGTTTGGTTTGTTGGTTTGGTGGTCTGTTGGTTTGTTGGTTTGTTGGTTTGGTGGTCTGTTGGTTTGGTGGTTTGTTGTTCTGTTGGTTTGGTGGTTTGTTGGTTTGGTGGTCTGTTGGTTTGTTGGTTTGGTGGTTTGTTGGTTTGGTGGTTTGTTGGTTTGTTGGTTTGGTGGTTTGGTGGTTTGGTGGTTTGGTGGTTTGTTGGTTTGGTGGTTTGTTGGTTTGTTGGTTTGGTGGTTTGGTTTGTTGGTTTGGTGGTTTGTTGGTTTGGTGGTTTGTTGGTTTGTTGGTTTGGTGGTTTGTTGGTTTGGTGGTTTGTTGGTTTGGTGGTTTGGTGGTTTGGTGGTTTGGTGGTTTGGTGGTTTGGTGGTTTGTTGGTTTGGTGGTTTGGTGGTTTGTTGGTTTGGTGGATTGTTGGTTTGGTGGATTGCTGGTTTGGTGGTTTGTTGGTTTGGTGGTTTGGTGGTTTGGTGGTTTGGTGGTTTGTTGGTTTGGTGGTTTGGTGGTTTGTTGGTTTGGTGGTTTGGTGGTTTGGTGGTTTGGTGAAGTGCGCTCACGCTCGCTCTATCACCGGTAACGATAAAACATGTCCGGACGCGTTCGTCGTTCAATTGATCCGTCAGGCTGAAGCAGCTTCGGTGAGCGGAAAATTCTTTTTGACAAAAGCTCCAAATCACGGCGTTCTTGTTGATCGTCCCGTCTTTGTTCTTTTTATAAATAAAGTTGCCGTTCAAAGGCCCTGGCGGTGATTTGCTCCCCGCACACCAAATTTAAAATATGTGTGCACTGAATTGCCGCTCATAATTAGGGTTGCAAAGGGACGGAAAATTTCCATGGAAACTTTGGCGTGGGAATTTTGGGAATTTTCAAATTGGTAACTTTGCACAGAAGTTTTGGGAATTCATGGGAATTATTGTGAGTCATATACCAACATAAACATAAACATTTTATTTTGTCATCAGCAGGCATTTTGGTAAAAGTAGACAATTTAAACACATGACTCACGTGATTTATTTGTAAGAAGAACTTTGCGTATCTCCTTCACAGAAACAACAAAACATGAACATGTTTTTTTTCATGAACATGTCATAGTCATAGTCATAGTCATAGTTTGCTTTATTGTCGAAAACAATCATGTACATGTACATAGAGTGAATTTGAAATTTGGTTTCCCCACTAACCAGGCAGGACAGTGATAGAGTGGGTAGGGGAGGGGCCACGTACATGCGCGCCACCGACTGGGAGATGCAGAGTAGAATAGATGCAATACACTCACAATTGGAGATATAACATACGGTGATCTTTTTCTTTGGTAACAGAAGGAAGGGTGTGGGGGATCAGATTGGAAATCAATGAAATTGATTGAACCGAGAGCAGAGATCAGATGTAAAATGTGTCTTATAATTCAAAATTTAAAATGAAAGGAACTCTCCTCCTGTCAAAAAAAATCAAAATGTAAAATGAAAGCAGCTTTCCCCTCTGAAAAGTCTTGAATGTCAAAAAATCTTTTGTCAATCAAAATATTTACCCAAAGCTCCTCAGGCCTGGTTTTTGCATGTTCTCCATTTTGCCAAATACTTTCAAGCTTCTTCCTCAGTGTCCACTCTAGGGGTGGGTACTGGCAAAGAAGTCACGATTCAATTTGAATCACGATTCATATGCCACGATGTGATACTATCACGATGCATCACGATACTTGAATTATTGTGATGCATTGCAATATATTGGACATACTTCAGTGAAAATGTACCAAAAAAAGAGGATAACTTAAATATCAGTGTCTGTGTATCTGGGTAGTGTCTTCAACTGATACAGAACTCTGAACAACTCAATTCAGAACTGAATTTATTGAATAACAAAAACAAATAAACCAAACCAATAACAAAAAAAGTGCAGAGGATTTTTTCTAAAACAAAAAATGATGTTCAAACATTTGCCATTTTGGAGGCAGCTCCATCATAACAAACAACACCCTTTCACAAAGAAAAAAGGGCAGAGGATTTATAAAAAAACAAACAAACTAATAATTAATTAATTTATGTATTAATATTAAATATGACATTATTAAATAATGTAATATTTAATATTAATACATAAATTAATTAATTATTAGTTTGTTTGTTTTTTTTAATAAAAAAAAAACAAAACAAAAAAACAAATATTACATTATTAAATAATGGGGCGGCAGTAGCTCAGTTGGTAGAGCATATGCCTCGTGATGCCAGGGGTTGGTGGTTCGAATCCCGCTCTTGACGGTTGACCGCGTGTGATCCCAGCTCCCACAGATGAGCGCTGCCGTTGTGTCCTTGGGCAAGACACTTAACCCCACCTCGCCCCCAGTGTCTGTGGACACTGGTAGCCCCCATGGCAGAAGATACATCAAGGCCCGTTGTGATGTGAGCCGTCCTCCTGTGGACCCACCACCTGCGGAAGGATTCATGGGGGCTGGTGCATTGTGTTCTGGGCAGCAGAACACTGCTTGGACTGCTGCCCCCGCGACCCAGAAAATGGAAAAGCGGAAGAAAATGAATGAATGAATTATTAAATAATTAATTAATAATAATTGATTTTTTTGCATCAAGAATCGATGCAGTATATTGTGAAAGTTAGTATTGCGATGCGTTGTCATGACGATTATTTTGCACACCCCTAGTCCACAGTGTTCACTTCCTCAACATCAGACTCCTCGTCTCCTTCAGTGTCTGTGTCCGTGTCTGTGTCAGGCTCAAACAGCCTGAGGTTTGCACGTTTGGCCACTAATTTCTCCACTCGCTCATTCGTGAGCCTGTTCCAACTTCTGAGTGTGTGTTCCCCTTGTGTGTGTGTGTGTGTGTGTGTGTTCTGTATTTGCTGTGAGCTCAGAAAAGTCGCTTTAGCTCTTCAGAATTCTAGAAGTTCTTGTGCCTGTGATAAAGGAATGTAAATGCATGTAGAGGCTGTGGCTCGAGGCTCTGCACAAAATACTGTCCTACTTTATTCACACAAATTTGATTATTTTAGCCAAGATTATGCTACAATCGTTTGTAACAATCGTTTTCAGAGCTTTTTCAGTGTAGGACGCGCCTCCCGGCAGCGAGATTTAAGCAGGGTCTAACCAGTACAATAACCAGAGCTGACGAAGCCTCTCGGATGAGCGGCGAAACGTTTTCAACCAAACAAACTTTGTCCAGTTGACAAATTGAACTTCTCCTTTTATCATTATTATGCTACAATATTTTTTCTACCAATTATATTGATGCCCCCTAACCTTCAACTTTGATAATTCACAGTTTATTCCCATTAATTCCCGAAAATTCCCAGAATTTTGCAACCCTACTCATAATTAATTATGTTAATTTTTATAACACATTAATTTGCAGTGTAATGAATTAATCTAATTAACACGTAAAACTGACATCCCTAATCTCTGTACATAATTCCATATATGTTTGATGTCTTCTGTGTATCTAAAATGTAGACAAATAAAACACTGAAGGAGACAGTGTCCAAACCTTTGACCGTTCCAGAGTTAAAGTGCGTCGTGGACAAATGCAGCGTCCGAGGAATGTCATGACACTTTCCCGTTCATAACCACGTCCATAACCACAGCACAGCCTGGACATCCCACACACACACACACACACACACACGTATACACACAAACCCCTCTCCTTCTCCTCTGGTCTGGACTTCCCGAGCGTCAGGCGTTTGTCACAGTTGTTGGTGTGAGCCGCCCCGTTGGAATGTGGCAGATCCGATGGTTGGAGCGAGGCCAGAGCAGGAGGAGAATGGGGGAAATGCAGAAGGACACTGCCCAGCCTCTTAACATTCTGCAGGGAAACAAACCGCACATTAACTCCTTCGTGGGCACTGCTGCTGACGGCGTACAGCCACTATAAAGACGTGTTTACAGGGCCTACGTTACGCGGGCTTGACTCTTGTGAGATTTCAGGCACGTTAAAATGTTGTTTCCTCCTCAAAAACAGACCTGCAGTTGTGTTTTGTTTCACTCTTTATTAGTCTGTCCGTATCACACCTCCTTTTACCTTTAGTTCAATAGAAATATATTTCCACATGACATCACAAGGTGGACCAAGGTGGACCACTCGTATTGTGCTATATAGTTATAGTTGATGATACCCATGGGTCATATTGTTATCATTTGTACATTTTAAATCACATTATTCATCTAAAAGAAGAAACAAGTCGTCGTCGGGTTAGCACCACTGTCCCACCACTGTTCCATGTCTTTGGTGAAGTGGACAGTAACAGCGTTGGTAATATCGTTCCTCCGTTTGCTTTTCTTGTCGTTGGCGGTCCCCTTAGCGAACGCGTCTTTGAGTGACGTCTGAGCGGCGTTTTGTGTCGCGGCGCCGACTTGAACGTTCCCCGCAGACGTGGAAGAGGATGCAAATTGACAGAAAATTGACCTAAAATTGACCAAAAATTGACAGAAAATTGACCAAAATTTAGCAAAATGTACCAAAAATTTACAGAAAATTGACAAAAAAAATTACCAAAAAATGGACCAAAAATTGATAGAAAATTGAATGAAATTGACCAAAAATTTACCCAAAACTCACAAAAAATTTACAAAAAAAGTCACCAAAAATATATAGAAAATGTACAAAAAATTGACCGAAAATGTACGAAAAATTTATATCACAATATTTTTCAAAATTATATCGGTGTCACTGTATTTGATGTTTTTTTTTTTTCATGTACTAAGTGGTTCCATGTCTTTGGTGAAGTGGACAGTAACAGCGTTGGTAATATCGTTCCACCGTTTGCTTTTCTTGTCGTAGGCGGTCCCCTTAGCAAACGCGTCTTTGAGTGACGTCCGAGCGGCGTTTTGTGTCGCGGCGCCGACTTGAACGTTCCCTGCAGACGTGGAAGAGGATGCAGATCTTAGTTTTGTGCATTCTTCATATTCCAGGACGTGTTTGTGACGGAGGTGGTGAAGCAGATCGCTCGTGTCGCCTCCTGCGGCTACGACTTTAGCCCGACGACATTTACAGAATACGGTTGTTTGATCGGCGTCAGATTTTTTAAAGCCGAAGTTCTTCCACACGACTGACACGGCTCCTCTTTTCAGTATAAGTTCCTCTGTGTCTGTAACATTTTCTCCGTCCATGTTGTTCGCCGCTCGACACACACTGAGCTTCCACCGCTCTCACGCCAAAACAGTCCCCCTCTCAAACAATGTCCCGCGGCGCCACGTTTTGTATTCACACCCTCACCGGTATTGAGATATATGAAACATATCATATAAATAAAAAAAACCTGGTATTCGGTATGAAGCAGTATACTGCCCAGCCCTAATTATTATTACGATTAGAATGTCCAGTTGGAGCTGATGTCACTGTAAACGTCGTCACAACAAAAACATGGGAAGGCAAGTTTATTTGTGTAGCACAATTCGTACACAATGGAATTCAAAGTGCTTTACACAATAAGGAATACATTGAAGGAGAGTTAATGTTTTTTACAATCTGAACCTTATTTCAGTAATAAAACAAGTTGTTTTACTCACCCATAGCACTTTGGTGTCATATGGAGCATTTCCAGAGACGTTTTAGATTAGCGATCTCCGTAATGTGAGTTCTCGGGGCACATGTTTGCGGTTTCCAAATAACACAAACTTTAGCACTTTTCAAATCATAGAAGCTCAATGTCTTAGTCTACACTTTCGTTTGGTCAAAAGTGGCCTGTAATCCGAGATTTATCCATAGTTTTGAGTAGATGAGGACGCCAGTGCGCATGTGCGGAGTCACAGTTTATTTCACTCTCAGCTCTCGGGACCCAAACATGAAACGCAAAGCTGTAAATTATGGATAAATCTCGGATTACAGGCCACTTTTGACTCAAACGAAAGCGTAGACGAATACATTGAGCTTCTATGATTTGAAAAATGCTAAAGTGTGTGTTATTTGGAGACTCGCACTACGGATATAAACATCTCTGGAAGTGCTCTAAATGATCGTAAAAAAAACGTTAATTCTCCTTTAAACTCACAATACAAACAAACCAGAACTTCAATAATCATTATAAAATTAAAACAAAGGAAACATTAAATGAGAGAAGAGTGCAGTCAGATGCAGCTCAACAGAACCGTTCTGAGGCAAAGTCTCACATGTTCAGACTGTTCCAGGTTTTAGCTGCAGAAAACTGAAGGAAAGAAAGAAAGGAGTGAAGATGCTGGAACCAAGGTTATTATAGTTAGCGAAAAAACTAAAATTGAAAAAAATATTTTTGATAATTGAAATAAATAAAAACAATTAAAAGAAAAAGAAAACAGTAACTGAAACTGTATTGTGTGTTGACAAAACTAAAACTAACTGAAATTATAGATAAATTGCTCTTCGTTTTCGTCTTTGTCAATTTATTTACTTAATTTAACATATTTACTTTCCTGCTACTTCTTCATTTACGTATTTTGGAGTTGGTAAATGTGGAAGTTTTGGTGTGTGTTTTGATTTGTTTTTGCACTTAAGGCTGCAGCTTGTGGACGGCTTTGGTTGTTGTGGAGGTAAAACCTGAATAAATGTTTTAAAATTGTATTTGTTTGTTGTAAGTTTGAGAACACAAAACTTTCTTTTGGATCCTGCACTTGACAAATAACCCGAAGTATAACCCAAAAACTAAAACTAATAAAAACTAAACTAAAACTGAGCAGTTAGAAAAAAAATGAAAACTAATTAAAACTATCAGAGCCGCTCTAAAAACGAATTAAATCAGGAAGGTTTTTATTGCCATATGAGTGAACAGGTTCACAACATTAGGAACTTGCTTCGATACCTGGAGCGGACAGACACTCCGAGCACCAGGGCTGCCATTCGCGGCGCCGACTTGGTTGCAGAGTAGAAAAAGATGCAATACAATCAATGACAATTTAACAACATGTAATGACAGAAAAACAATTGGAGATATAAGATAAGGTGATCTTTTTTGTTGGTAACAGAAGGAAGGGTGTGGGGGGGGGTCAGATTGGAAATCGATGGATTGAACCGAGAGCAGAGATCAGACCTTTCTAAAGACAGGGAATTTCTACTATTATTTCAATTTTCACTGTCAGTGTAAGAGTGTGTGCCATGTTTATGTAGAGTCCAGATAACAAACCACATCTGTGGCCTTGGAAGTGTTCATGCAGGGAGGCGAAGTCAAAACACAGATAACTATTGGAGCCACAGATTTTCACAGGAGAGAATAATTATCCAGGGGGGTTAATTTAGCATGATGAAATACATTTTTAGAGACCCAGGTAAATAATTTAGACTGGGCTTGAGTTTTGCCAGACCCCCATCTTCATATCGCCATGAAGATTCATGAGAGATCTCATTAGTTCCTCTTGGCGCACAGACTGCGCTGCGTTGGCTTTACACAGTTCTGTCACCATCCCCGTGATGATATCCAAACGTCGAGATGTTTCCTTCGGTTGAAATCCTTCCAAAAGGTCCTCAACCTGTCCCACTTTCTGATGTAATCCTTTCACGAGATCTCCAACGGCTTCACTGTGGCTCGAAATTTCTGCAGACAGCTTAGGGGACTCTTTACAAGCTGCCAGTTTACAAATTATGCGATAGATCATGGACAATCCCAGGCCAATTAACAGATGTCCAGCTATCAGAAATCCGAATACGTAAATATCCTCCACATCCTCCAGGTACATTGGTGCCAAACATACGACTTGCCACGCACGATACGAGTCCCTCGCATATCCAGCAGCAAAAGTACCATCCGGACACACCGCTTCTCCCGGGGCGGCACTCCTCTGTGAAAAAAGAGTATCAATAGCGCTGAGGGTCCAGCTGATCACATCCATCTTTTTGAAATTTGGAAAATCTGCTCCAAAAAGCGAGAAAAAGACGAAAACAAGAGAGGCACGCAGACAGCAGGAGCAATAGATAAGAGAGGAAAAAGAGAGACGTCTGCTCGCTCTCAGGGTCAGAACAGTAGAAACTAACTGAATTAGAGGGAAAAAAAGTCAAAACTAACTAAAACTAAACTATAATGAAAAATCCAAAACTATTATAACCTTGGTTGGAACCTCCTATCGATAGCTGTAGAAAACGCTAGCAAGCTGCAGATTTAAAAAAAAAAAAAAAGTGAAAATGAGTACGTGATAGTGCTGAATCTTATGCATATCACAGGTTTAGAAAATAAAATCGAAGAACAAAATAAGTACAGAACGTGGCGTCTTGAAAACTCTTCCAGAATACGTTGGCTTTAACTGACCGTAGCCTTTTTATCTTGCAGGTGAGAGTTACGTGTGCGCCTCTAATGAACCCTTCCGGAGAGTGGACTACACCAAGAACGTGAACCCAAACTGGTCTGTGGGCTGCAAAACGAGCACGTCCCGGTCCCTCCCGTCGCTCACCGGCCTGAAGAGCGAGCACCAGCGTGAGGCCAAAGACTTCATCAAACCCAAACTGGTGACGGTGATCCGCAGCGGAGTCAAACCTCGTAAAGCTGTGAGAGTTCTGCTCAATAAGAAGACCGCGCACTCGTTTGAACAGGTCCTCAGTGACATCACAGACGCCATCAAACTGGACTCTGGGGCCGTGAAGAGGCTGTACACACTGGAAGGCAAACAGGTGAGTCCAGGCTGATTTATGCGCTGCATTCTAGACCAGAGACTGTATTTATATATGGACATGGCTAAGTCACGAGCCGCCATGTTTCAAACAGGAAGTGTTCATGGGGCTCTTCCGGCTCCACCCCTCCCTCTGTAACTGCTGCAGCCTCGTCATTTTGGGCTTAAAATGTTCATATTAACCCGCTTGACATGATCCTGGGGCATTTATTTTGTCTATAATCCATCAGTTTTCTTCCACTTATCTGGGCCCGGGTCACAGTCTAAGCAGGGACTCCCAGACTTCCTTCTGCCAGCTCCTCCGGGGGGACCCCAAGGTGTTCCCAGGCCAGCCGGGAGACATAGTCCCTCCAGTGTGTCCTGGGTCTTCCCCGGGGATTCCTCCCGATGGGACGTGCCCAGAACACCTCCAGAGGGAGGCATCCAGGAGGAGTCTGGAACAGACGCCCGAGCCACCTCAGCTGCTCCTCTCGACGTGGAGGACCAGCGGCTCTACTCCGAGCTCCTCCCGTGTGACTGAGCTCCTCACTCTGTCTCTAAGGGAGCGCCCAGCCACTCTGCGGTGGAAACTTATTTCAGCCGCTTGTGTCCACGATCTCGTCCTTTCGGTCATTTCGTAGATCGACGGTAAATCGAGAGCTTTGCCTTTCGGCTCAGCTCCCTCTTCACCACAACGGTCCGGTACAGCGACCGCATCACTGCCGACGCCGCACCGATCCACCTGTCAATCTCACGCTCCATCCTCCCCTCACTCGTGAACAAGACCCCGAGATACTTGAACTCCTCCAGTTGACGCATTTGTCCATTAATAAATTCCTTTAATTGCTACCCTCGATCAGCTTCACTATGGGTTTATACAGTCGATGTTTTCGATTCGTACAGATTCGCACAGGCTTCTGTCCGTCCTCTGCATCGTTCTGTACGTCATTTGGTCCGTTTCCTCATGTGGAATCTCGGCAGTGGAGCTGTACATGAGCTGACCACTGGGGGCAGTGGTGAACACAGGAAAACAGTGGAAGCCAAACTTTTTTAAAAAGTGACTCGAACCAGCAGCAAAACAAATAAACGCATCTCTCACTTCATTTTCTTGGCCTTTTTCCAACAAATGTGATCTAAAATCTGCCTTGAGCGCCATGTTTGCTTATTTGTTCCTTTATTTCATCCATTTTGGTAAATTATTCTTAGACTTGGACTTAGACTGATGGATCAACAAAGTTTGTCTAACAGCTTGAGACAGAGCAGTGCCTACAGTTAGCATCACACTCTCAGATAATGTTGACGACAGCTTCAAAGTATCAGTTAAAAGAAGAAATATTACTATGTGTTTGCAAGTATTGCATTTTGTGTTACAACAGTGTTTTCATCATTCAATCCTCAGGGAGTCGTCTGTGTGAAAACTGATCTGAGGTCAAATGGAGCTGACACATTTTTGCCCAAATTCACAAAAGCGGAAACTAAAACCGGATCCAGCCGTTGGCACGTGCACTATTGTCTGTGGAGAAGCGTGAGCTCATGTTTCAGATGAAGAGCAGAGGACTCCAGAGGGTTTGGCTTTGGTTAATCCGGAAAAGTACAGAGATTTGTCTGAGTCAGCAGTCTGGGTAATTACAGCACATTTAAAGGTCCGATATTACGCAAAAGTGACTCCTCAAAAACACACCTGGAGTTGTGTTTTGTTTCATTCACGCCCTTTATTATTAGTCTGTTTACATCAGGGGTGTCGAACTCATTCTGGTCTGGGGGCCGTATCCAACCTATTTTGATCCCAAAGGGGCCGGATCAGAAAATTCATGGCAGATATACCCCAAAAACAGCAAAGTCCAAATATTTGTGCAGAGAAATGCAAATCTCAGGCATGAAAATCCCTCACCTTTCGGCGAAATTTGCAGTTTTGAAGTCAAAATAGGTGACCTACGTGAATCGTGTAGATCCGAGGAGGAAAAAAAAAAAGGTTGGGAAAATATTAATTGACTGAGCAAAATCCCTGCAAGTTCGAAGGGCCGAACTAACCTGGGAAATCCCAGGCTGCTTTCGTTCATTCCGATCTGAAACACAGCCTGGCGACTATGGCAAGTGAGCTCTCCTGATTCTGGGAGCCAATCAGAGAGCGGGGAGGGGTGGAAAGACGGTGACTCGTACTACGTGACAAACGGAAACTTGTAGTTTGAACTGACAACTGACATGATTGGCTCTGGGCTACGTATACGCCACATGATAGACATTCATAACGCCCAATAAACGATGGTAAACCACACCTCCACTACGAGATATTCAGGAGGTGCTCCCAGACCATATCTCACTGTGATATGGTCTGGTGTAAACCAGGCAAGGGCCGAACTGCGCTCCAGCCTCCAATCATGTTACAGCATAATTACCCACCGATCATGACGATTAGCATTGTTGTGTTTGTGCCTGTTCGCCGATCAGCTGTGAGCGATTTCATGAAACTGGAGAAAATCCTTAATTTGCTACGTTAATGCTACGTAAGAAGGAACTCTCGCCTCGGGACCTGGGACACGTTCGGGATTATGTCCGTTTCTCCGGAGCTCCGGATAATTAAAGTCCGTGGATGTAGGCGACACGTGGATATGCAAATTAACACGGCAAACTGTTACAACGGAGAGACCGTGTTCTTATGGGGTGAGTCATATTATCAGATTATTTCTGCATCAAAGGGACAGATTAGGTGACAGCAGGGCCTAAACCGGGACTAAACCGGGACTAAACTGGGCCTAAACCGGGACTAAACCGGGACTAAACTGGGCCTAAACCGGGACTAAACCGGGACTGAACCAGATCTAAACCGGGACTAAACCAGGTCTAAACCGGGACTAACCCGGGACTAAACCGGGACTGAACCAGATCTAAACCGGGACTAAACCAGGTCTAAACCGGGACTAAACCGGGACTAAACCGGGACTAAACCAGATCTAAACCGGGACTAAACCAGGTCTAAACCAGGTCTAAACCAGGTCTAAACCGTGTCTAAACCAGGTCTAAACAGGTCTAAACCGGGACTAAACCAGGTCTAAACCAGGTCTAAACCGGGCCTAAACCGGGACTAAACCGGGACTAAACCGGGACTAAACCAGGACTAAACCAGGTTTAAACCGGGACTAAACCAGGTCTAAACCGGGACTAAACCGGGACTAAACCGGGACTGAACCAGATCTAAACCAGGACTAAACCAGGTCTAAACCGTGTCTAAACCAGGTCTAAACAGGTCTAAACCGGGACTAAACCAGGTCTAAACCAGGCCTAAACCGGGACTAAACCGGGACTAAACCAGGACTAAACCAGGTCTAAACCGGGACTAAACCAGGTCTAAACCGGGACTAACCCGGGACTAAACCGGGACTGAACCAGATCTAAACCGGGACTAAACCAGGTCTAAACCGGGACTAAACCGGGACTAAACCGGGACTAAACCAGATCTAAACCGGGACTAAACCAGGTCTAAACCAGGTCTAAACCAGGTCTAAACCGTGTCTAAACCAGGTCTAAACCAGGACTAAACCAGAACTAAACCAGGTCTAAACCAGGTCTAAACCGGGCCTAAACCGGGACTAAACCGGGACTAAACCGGGACTAAACCAGGACTAAACCAGGTTTAAACCAGGACTAAACCAGGTCTAAACCGGGACTAAACCGGGACTAAACCGGGACTGAACCAGATCTAAACCAGGACTAAACCAGGTCTAAACCGTGTCTAAACCAGGTCTAAACAGGTCTAAACCGGGACTAAACCAGGTCTAAACCAGGTCTAAACCGGGACTAAACCGGGACTGAACCAGATCTAAACCGGGACTAAACCAGGTCTAAACCGGGACTAAACCGGGACTAAACCGGGTCTAAACCAGGTCTAAACCGGGACTAAACTGGGACTAAACCGGGACTGAACCAGATCTAAACCGGGTCTAAACCAGGTCTAAACCGGGACTAAACCGGGACTAAACCAGGTCTAAACAGGTCTAAACCAGGATTAAACCGGGACTAAACCGGGACTAAACCAGATCTAAACCGGGACTAAACCAGGTCTAAACCAGGTCTAAACCAGGTCTAAACCGTGTCTAAACCAGGTCTAAACAGGTCTAAACCGGGACTAAACCAGGTCTAAACCAGGTCTAAACCGGGCCTAAACCGGGACTAAACCAGGACTAAACCAGGTTTAAACCGGGACTAAACCAGGTCTAAACCGGGACTAAACCGGGACTAAACCGGGACTGAACCAGATCTAAACCAGGACTAAACCAGGTCTAAACCGTGTCTAAACCAGGTCTAAACAGGTCTAAACTGGGACTAAACCAGGTCTAAACCAGGTCTAAACCGGGACTAAACCGGGACTGAACCAGATCTAAACCGGGACTAAACCAGGTCTAAACCGGGACTAAACCGGGACTAAACCGGGTCTAAACCAGGTCTAAACCGGGACTAAACCGGGACTGAACCAGATCTAAACCGGGTCTAAACCAGGTCTAAACCGGGACTAAACCGGGACTAAACCAGGTCTAAACAGGTCTAAACCAGGATTAAACCAGGACTAAACCAGGACTAAACCAGGACTAAAACAGTACTAAACCAGGACTAAACCAGGACTAAACCAGGTCTAAACCAGGTTTAGTCAAGTGTTTTTTATTTGATGGACTCTTTCTTTTACAAAATATTATAATATTATGAACAACCTGAAACTTTAAGGAAAATGAAATTTCAACACGAGCGTACAGGTTTCCCATTCACCTCCGTAAACAAACAGGAATGAGACAATTTTTCTTGGAAAATCCTGCACTCGGCGTCCACTTTTCTCATTTTGGACATTTTGCTGATGAGGGTGTCACGTCAACAGTCAAAATGATGGTCCTTTAATAAGAGCGTTTGGAAAGAGGGGGAGGGGCCACGTACAGAGGCTCTGGAGACGCTGCGCAGAAAATTAATAGAAAATTAAAATATAATTAAAATATTTGAATAGAAAATCAGCTGAGGGCCAGATTAAAGGTCTTGCAAGGCCGAATCCGGTTTGACACCCCTGGTCTACATCTTGAAACCTCAAACTTGCTCATGATGTCATCTAGGGGCGGCAGTAGCTCAGTTGGTAGAGCATTTGTCTACTGATGCTGTGTGATCCCAGCTCCCACAGATGAATGCTGCCGTTGTGTGCTTGGGCAACACACTTAACCCACCTCGCCCCCAGTGTGTGCGCACACCGCTGTGTGAATGTGTGTGGTAGGTTTCAAGTTTACAGCTCCTTTTTCCTTCAGTGGTTCAGTAAAAATCGGAAATTCCAGGGCTGAAATGATCCAAATGATTCTAGTGAAGGTGGGTGGAGTTTAAAAAACACAGTGGAGCACTTCCTGTATTACCACATGACATCACGAGGTGGAACACAGTATAATTTTCTGTTTGAGAAATCTGCAGTGTTTGTGAAGAGGAAAATGGCATAGACACAGGCCCTTTAATCATATATTACACAGTAAATGGAGGGGTAATTATCACTCTATATTCCTCCCCTTCATTCACTTTATCGACACATGAGCCCTTCACAATGGAAGGCCCCATCTGTGTCACATTATTCCATTCTCTTCATTTAGAATTCATATAAAAGCCCCTGTGCTGGTGCGAGAGGAGGGACCTGGACTCATGCCGCCTAATGAAGAAGATTTATACTGGGGTCACATCTGGGGACGTATTTAACACGGACAATTACTTACTCAAGAATAATTATTGTGTTACAGCCCAGTCAGGAGTCAACATTCTTTGTTTTTTAAAGATCCCATGACATGGTACTTCTTGATGCTTTTATATGGCTCCTTAAAGGAAAAGTAACGTTTTTTTACAATCTGAGCCTTCTTTCGGCAATAAAACAAGTAGTTTTACTCACCCATAGCACTTTGGTGTCAATTGGAGCAGTATCGCAGAACTTATGTTGAGCCGTTCTGTTCTACTAATGATCCCGTATCCGTTAGCGTGAGTGCTCGGGGCATTACTTTGCGCACTCCAAATAACACAAACTTTAGCTCTTTTCAAATCACAGAAGATCGCTGTGTCAGCGTAGACTTTTAGTAGATTCCAAAACGGCCTGAAACCCGATATCGCAACAGAAAAGTAAAGTTCAGAGCGGTGTTAGCTTCTTTCGGACTAGCGGTGTTTACAAAACAGCTGAGTTCACGCATGCGCACTGTCCTCTCTGATGACGTCATCAAATGAAACTATAGCTGCATATCGGGTTTCAGGCCGTTTTGGAATCCACTAAAAGTCTACGCTGACACAGCGATCTTCTGTGATTTGAAAAGTGCTAAAGTTTGTGTTATTTGGACACCGCAAAGTAATGCCCCGAGCACTCACGCTAACGGATACGGGATCATTAGTAGAACAGAACGGCTCAACATAACTTCTGCGATACTGCTCCAATTGACACCAAACTGCTATGGGTGAGTAAAACTACTTGTTTTATTACCGAAATAAGGCTCAGATTGTAAAAAAACTTTACTTTTCCTTTAACGTTCAAAAACCTCAGAAAGTGAAAATTTCATGCCATGGGACCTTTAAAGTTTGTATCAGTGTTTTAAACTAAGCTAGTCCCTCCGTTCTCCTCAGAGCAGTTGAGGATGTGTTTACCTGTTGATGGTGTTGTCATGGCGACGGCAGCAGAGCAGTGATATGTAAAAGTATTAAACGACAAAGAACAGAGCGTTAAAACTGCATAACGCACGGCTCAGAGTTGTTTAATCCGCTTATTCCGCAGCTACAAAGTGAAACGTGTCACTTGTGAATGTGAAAAGCCTGTTCCCCGTCTGTAAACGTCCAAAATGTCGGTTATTTCAGTGTTTTAAATGAAGCTAGTCCAGTTGACACAATTGCGTTTTCTTTTGTAATAGATCCTTGTATTTGTTTATGAGTTCATATTTCAGTCTTTTTTTATTTCATTTTTTCTCTCGAGGTGTTTAAAAAGAACTTTGAGCAGATCATAATCATACGGAGCCCTGGAAGTGACATAGGTGAATAAATAAAATAACAAGGTGTGGGAACGAGTTATAAGGTGTGGGAACAACTTATAAGGTGTGGGAACAAGTTATAAGGTGTGGGAACAACTTATAAGGTGTGGGAACAACTTATAAGGTGTGGGAACAAGTTATAAGGTGTGGGAACAACTTATAAGGTGTGGGAACAAGTTATAAGGTGTGGGAACAACTTATAAGGTGTGGGAACAACTTATAAGGTGTGGGAACAACTTATAAGGTGTGGGAAAAAGTTATAAGGTGTGGGAACAACTTATAAGGTGTGGGAACAACTTATAAGGTGTGGGAACAACTTATAAGGTGTGGGAACAACTTGTAAGGTGTGGGAACAAGTTATAAGGTGTGGGAACAACTTATAAGGTGTGGGAACAACTTATAAGGTGTGGGAACAACTTATAAGGTGTGGGAACAACTTATAAGGGGTGGAAACAACTTATCAGGTGTGGGAACAACTTATAAGGTGTGGGAACAACTTATAAGGGGTGGAAACAACTTATAAGGTGTGGGAACAAGTTATAAGGTGTGGGAACAACTTATAAGGTGTGGGAACAACTTATAAGGGGTGGAAACAACTTATAAGGTGTGGGAACAACTTATAAGGTGTGGGAACAACTTATAAGGGGTGGAAACAACTTATAAGGTGTGGAAACAACTTATAAGGGGTGGAAACAACTTATAAGGTGTGGGAACAACTTATAAGGTGTGGGAACAACTTATAAGGTGTGGGAACAAGTTATAAGGTGTGGGAACAACTTATAAGGTGTGGGAACAACTTATAAGGTGTGGGAACAAGTTATAAGGTGTGGGAACAACTTATAAGGTGTGGGAACAACTTATAAGGGGTGGAAACAACTTATAAGGTGTGGGAACAACTTATAAGGTGTGGGAACAACTTATAAGGTGTGGGAACAACTTATAAGGTGTGGGAACAACTTATAAGGTGTGGGAACAAGTTATAAGGTGTGGGAACAAGTTATACCTTATAAGTTGTTCCCACACCTTATAACTCGTTCCCACGCCTATTTTATTTATTCACCTATGTCACTTCCAGGGCTCCGTATAATCACACTGGTTGTCTGAAAAATGCAGTAATGAGACAAATTACAAAGGCTGTAAGTATTTCAGCTGCTGTATATCCCCTACAAAGAACTCAAATTTTGACATTTTGTTAGATTGTGGACAAAAAAACAAAAATAAAAACTTGTCTCGCCCTGTAGTAAATAGGTTTTCATTCTGATTCTTTTGCATTGTTAAAAAAAATCATAAAAATGCTCTCATATGGTCACGAAGGTCAAAGGTTATGTGTTTGGTGATTAATAAAAATAAAATACGAGGTGTGTGTTATAGGCAGGGCAGCTGTCTGACTGACGTCCTGATGTTTCTATTTCCATCTCCAGCTGCTCTCCAAACGCCACCGGGAAAACTGTGCCGGGCTGGTTCATGTTTGACTAAAGAAATTCTTGGTCGACTAAAAAGAAGGCGCGGCAGAAGCGTTTAAAGCAATTAAGTCGTTTTCACACCAGGAAAGTCCGATAGTTCACTTGCTTTGGTCTGGACCAAATTTTTTAAATTTTGTTTTATTTTGGTGCGGTTCACTTTCACACTGCACTTTTTTTCCAAGTGGACCAACATCTGTAAACAAAACCACGTGTGCTGAGGTCGCTCGGCCATTGGACAGAAATGAACCGTGTCCAAACGCCGTGTCCAAACACGTCTTCTTCTTCTCCTTTCGGCTTGTCCCTTTTTCAGGGGTTGCCACAGCGAATCAACTTTTTCCATCTCGTCCTGTTTTCTGTATCTTCTACTCTGGCTCCAACTACCTCCATGTCCTCCCTCACTGCATCCATAAATCTCCTCTTTGGTCTTCCTCTTTGTCTCCTACCTGGTAGCTCCATCTCTAACATTCTTCTACCAATATATCCACTGTCCCTCCTCTGAACATGTCCAAACCATCTCAATCTGGCTTCTCTAGCTTTTTCTCCAAACCTTCCTGTCTGTGTTGTCCCTCTGATGACCTCATTCCTGATCCTGTCCATCCTTGTCACTCCTAAAGAGAATCTGAGCATCTTTAACTCTGCTATCTCCAGCTCTGCCTCCTGTCTTCTGCCTATTGCAAGTGTTTCTAATCCATACATCATGGCTGGTCTCACAACTGTCCTGTAAACCTTTCCCTTCACCCTAGCTGGCACTCTTCTATCACAGATCACTCCTGACACTTTTCTCCAGCTGTTCCATCCTGCCTTCACTCTATTCTTCACCTCTCTTCCACAGTCTCCACTGCTCTGAACAGATGATCCTAAGTATCTAAAATCCTCCACCTTCACCACCTCTGCTCCTTGTAACTTCACTGTTCCACTGTTCTATCATTTACACACATGTACTCTGTCTTGCTAATGATGATGCGTGTCCAAACACGTGAAGGACGAGAATAACGGTGTTATGAGCTGTTTTCAGTGTCGTCATAGCGATATGGTTTGCTCAGTTTTTACAGTTCGCACAAATGTTTGAGCAGCATCGTGAGGTTTACACTATTTTACAATCAATTTACAAATGATGAAGACACAGGGCGAGACGACTACGGAGGACAGAACTCATGTGAGCATCAAGTTCTGACTCTTGCTCTTCACACAAAACGTAAGTAAACCTCGTAAGTTTAGTTTAGTTTAGTTTGGTCAGCCTCGGTTTCCCATAATGCTCGACATACGACGGGAGCTCGTTAAGTACAAAAAGCCAACTTGTGTCGATCGAGTCCGGTCTGCATTCTCACCTCAAACGAACCGCACCAGAGTTCCAATGGAACCGTGCTGAGACCGAGCTTTTTAGGTGGTCTCAGTTCTGTTTGCTCCGGATCGAGATTTTTGGTTTTTATTCACACCAGAACAAAAGGTCCGAATCAAAGGAACAAACAAACTCTGGTTCGTTTTAAAGATCCCATGACATGGTACTTGTTGATGCTTTTATATGGCTCCTTAATGGTTCCCTAATACTGTAAATGAATCCTTCTTCAAAATCAACACTGTACACAGTCAGTCATATTCTCTCTGAACAACTCATTATCGGCGTTGTTGCTTGAATGCAAATGAGGAGGACAGAGATGGCCTATAGTAGGGGGTGGGGGCGTGGCCAAGCTCTCCGCTCCGCTCTGTGACCCACTTCCGTGTTTTTGCACAGGGGGAGAGATGAGAAGCGTTCCATTGAAAAATAAACACATTTCCACAGAAAATAAAATTAAACCACTGCTGTTCAAAGGTCCAGAGGCTCAGATAAAGGACTTCCGAGCCTAGAAACACTCGGACGTGCCTCCAGGCAAATAAAAAAACGCATTTCGCATTGCCTAGCGCATTCGCAGTCCAAACTCTCTGGGCGTGATTTACAGAGACGCTGAGTACAGACAGACGGGGGTGGAACTGCATTTTTCGAGCTGACGTCAATAAGTTTCCTTGTTCAAAATCGCCCGTTTCAGCTCTGATTTTTTCTAACGCAGAAAAGGATCGCAAATGCTCAGTTTAGACATTTCGCAACTTTTAATCATGGGGGGGGGGGGCTAAACAGGGTAGGGGAGCTCACATTAACGTTCAAAAACCTCCGAAAGTGAAAATTTCATACCATGGGACCTTTAAACGAACCAAACAAGGCAGGTGTGAAAACGACCTTAGTGTTTTTATGCATCTGACCCAAACCTCACTCAGTAGGGTTGTTCTGATACCGATACTGGGAATGGCAAAAGCTCCGGTACTGCGCATTTTACAGACTGTGGAGGCTCTGTGGACGCTTAAAATGTGCAATAACACGAAATAAAAACAGAAAGAAAGGAGCGGTGGTCGGCTGCGGTCCTGGTGGGGTGGTGGTGCTTGGGCCTCATCTCTCCTGTGTCCTGGTGGGGTGGTGGTGCTTAGGCCTCATCTCTCCCCTGTGTCCTGGTGGGGGGTGGTGCTTGGGCCTCATCTCTCCTGTGCCCTGGTGGGGGGTGGTGCTTGGGCCTCATCTCTCCCCCTGTGTCCTGGTGGGGTGGTGGTGTTTGGGCCTCATCTCTCCCTGTGTCCTGGTGGGTGGTGGTGTTTGGGCCTCATCTCTCCTGTGTCCTGGTGGGTGGTGGTGTTTGGGCCTCATCTCTCCTGTGTCCTGGTGGGGTGGTGGTGCTTGGGCCTCATCTCTCCTGTGCCCTGGTGGGTGGTGGTGTTTGGGCCTCATCTCTCCTGTGTCCTGGTGGGGTGGTGGTGCTTGGGCCTCATCTCTCCCTGTGTCCTGTTGGGGGGTGGTGCTTGGGCCTCATCTCTCCCCCTGTGTCCTGGTGGGTGGTGGTGTTTGGGCCTCATCTCTCCTGTGTCCTGGTGGGGTGGTGGTGCTTGGGCCTCATCTCTCCCTGTGTCCTGTTGGGGGGTGGTGCTTGGGTCCTGTTGGTGGGTGGTGCTTGGGCCTCATCTCTCCCCCTGCTTGGGCCTCATCTCTCCCCCTGTGTCCTGGTGGGGTGGTGGTGCTTGGGCCTCATCTCTCCCTGTGCCCTGGTGGGGGGTGGTGCTTGGGCCTCATCTCTCCCCTGTGTCCTAGTGGGGGGTGGTGCTTAGGCCTCATCTCTCCCTGTGTCCTGGTGGGGGGGGGGGCTTGGGCCTCATCTCTCCCCCTGTGTCCTGGTGGGGGGTGGTGCTTGGGCCTCATCTCTCCCTGTGTCCTGGTGGGGGGTGGTGCTTGGGCCTCATCTCTCCCTGTGCCCTGGTGGGGGGTGGTGCTTGGGCCTCATCTCTCCCTGTGTCCTGGTGGGGTGGTGGTGCTTGGGTCTCATCTCTCACCTGTGTCCTGGTGGGGTGGTGGTGCTTAGGCCTCATCTCTCACCTGTGCCCTGGTGGGGGGGTGGTGCTTAGGCCTCATCTCTCCCCCCTGTGTCCTGTTGGGGGGTGGTAGAAACGATTTCTCCTGTGTGAGATCAATAAAAAGTCAATCTTCTAATCCTTAATCACTGTAAGGCGCTTTGTGTTACCTTTTTTTGTATGAAAAGCGCTTTATAAATATTGTTTGATTGATTGAACACTACAAGACTACACCAGCAGAGGAAGTTCATACTCGTGTAAACTAGTCGAGCTGATACTTGTCCTGTTACAGCTCCACGTCGTTCTAAAGCCGTTCAGGAAAGCTCCATCTCTGTGGATCTGAAAGACTGCGTAATGTCGCATCGTCTAGACGGAGATTGGCTCATAATGCCTGACGGCAGATTGCGGTGTTTACTAAAGCTGCAACTGGATGCAACCGAAGTCAAAGTCTTGATTTTTCTGGTTTTTTAGCTCAAAAATGAAAAACAGACATTCTGTTTGTGGGGGGGGGTCGCCTCTCCACAGATCTGACTTCATGTCAGGTTTAATGTCATACCGTGAAACATTCCAGACAAAGCAATAACATCTCCATGGACAAATGCATTTGACGCACCCTCCACCAGGAACGTTACACAGTGCAGCTTTGAACGACAAATGAATGCCTCTCACTCTGTTATTTCCTATACAAACTCTCACAAAAACATCAAAAATATGAACACTTCCATCTGTAAAACTGACAATGGACTGCAATCCTATCTTTTAATCGGCGCTCATCCTGTCTCATTTTGTGCACACCACCTGGGGGACTGCAGCAGGATGTGCAGACACTAAACAAACCACACACCGTCAGATAATCTCCCTGCGTCTGTGTGGGCGTCTCCTGCAGCTCCCAGGAGGCCGAGGGGCACACGATCCAGGAAGTGCTCCGTCCTCATCAGCACGGCCATTTATCAACAAAAGCTTCAGTTAAGGCCCGTAAGTGCCGAGTCTGCAGATCACCTTTAAGTAACACAGACGTTCTAATTGAGTTAAGTTCTCAAAGAAAGGAAATGCTCTGGTTCAGATTTGGGTTTCAGCCTAATGGGGTAATGCTCCGTAAAAGCAACTTCATTTGATTTCCAGAGTTGAGTGTAAAATCACTCAAACGTACATAAAAAGAGGCGGGATGAGAAGTGAGTTCGGATCCATGAAAATGAGACTTGGAAATAATAAAAAGAATCAATCAATTCTTTTTCATGTGTTGGTTATAAAGATGACCAACTGAATTAATTTTCATTTTAACGTTTTAAGCCGTCTTTATACTTAAAACACCAAATCTGCAGTGTAAATCCCCACATCTACTGATCCACTACTGATTTTATAATTTTAACAGTCATTGAACAGAAACTTTCCATTTCTGTTCTGTGAATGTGACTTTCTCTAGTATTTATTAGAGATAGACCAGTATATCGTTTTTTAACGTGGCAAATATCGGAATTAAAGGGACAGTGCGTAAGATTTTTATCCGTTAATTACCGAAATTGAAGATACCCATTCAAAAATACAGTGTTTTCCAAGCCTTTTCACTTCCATCATGAAATCAAAGTATTCTTTTGGACTTAGATATAGTCACATAAAAGGGGGATCTTCCCCATGCAGAGGCAGCCATTTTGAATACGAGAGCCGCAGAAGGACATTTGGGCTCCGCCTTCGGCAAGGCTCGTGGTTTTGGGTAAACAACACAAGCATGCTGCCGGATCACACGTCGTAATGGATCTAACACGTGTTTTGGACTAAATTGTTTTACTGGATTTTATTCGCTGGATCCTTACGGACAAATTGAGAGCAAGTTTATGGTGAAATACAGAGTTTGACCTGTGCAAAGCATTCTAAGGTAAGCTAACCTCGTTTTGTGCTTTTCCGTATAAAAGCCCCATGTGCTCGGGGAGTGATTGTTGTGCAGGGAAATGAATTGCATAGTCAAAAAGAGGAGACTGTAAGGTTTCATTTGATGTGTAGAGTGTCATGGTACATGATCGGGAATGTGTGTTTTCATGAGAAAAGAAAAAAAAAATAGTGAACGGGACTGCGTTTTATGTGTACAGTAGCGGCGCGCGGTTTGTGCGCGGGTACGAGAGCTGTCCACGTTACGGCGCGCCCGGGTGACCCTCGAGGTCTGCCGTAGCTAAAACAGGAAGTGCAATAGCACCATCCACCTACAGTGCCGTGAAAAAGTATTTGCCCCCTTCCTGATTTCTGTGTTTTTTGCATATTTATCACTCAAAACATTGTCAGATCATCAAACCAATTTTAATATCACACAGAAACAACCCAAGGAAAGACAAAATTCAGTTTTTGAATGATGATTCCATTTATTAGTGCACAAAAAAAATCTAAACCTATCTGGCCCTATGTGAAAAAGTAATTGCCCCCCCTTGTTAAATCACAAACTAACTGTGACTAACCACAGTTTTGAGAAAACTTAGTTCAGTTCTACATGCCACACCCACACCTGATTGTCACCACCTGTGTTGAATCAAGAAATCACTTAAATAGTTCCTGTCAAACAAAGTGAAGTTGGCTACAACATCTCAAGAACAAACACATCATGCCACGATCCAAAGAAATTCAAGAACAAATGAGAAAAAAAGTGATAGAAGTCTATAATTCAGGAAAAGGTTACAAAGCCATTCCCAAAGCTCTGGGGCTCCAGCGAACCACTGTCAGAGCCATTATTCAAAAATGGAGGAAACTGGGAACAGTTGCAACCCTTCCCAGGAGTGGTCGACCAACTAAGATTACTCCAAGAGTGCGACGACGGCTCATTCAGGAAGTCACAAAAGAACCTAGACGCACATCGAAAGAACTACAGGCCTCGTTGGCCTCAGTTAAGGTCAGTGTTCATGACTCCACCATTAGAAAAACACTGGCCAAAAATGGCATCCATGGAAGAGTTCCCAGGAGAAAACCACTGCTTTCACAAAAGAACACAAAGGCTCGTCTCACCTTTGCCAAAAAGCACCTTGATGACCCTCAAGACTTTTGGAGAAACATTTTGTGGACCGATGAGTCTAAAATTGAACTTTTTGGAAGGTCTGCAGCCCGTTTCATCTGGCGTAAAAATGGCACAGCATTTGATAAAAAGAACATGGTGCCCACAGTAAAGCATGGTGGTGGCAGTGTGATGGTCTGGGCCTGCTTTGCTGCCTCAGGACCAGGACAACTTGCTGTGATTGACGGAAAAATGAATTCTGCTGTTTACCAGAAGATCCTGAAGGAGAATGTCCGGCCATCAGTTCGTGCCCTCAAACTCAAGCGCTCTTGGATCATGCAACAGGACAATGATCCAAAACACACCAGCAAGTCCACCTCTGAATGGCTCAAAGAAAACAAAATTAAGGTTTTGGAGTGGCCAAGTCAAAGTCCGGATTTAAATCCGATTGAGATGCTGTGGTGTGACCTTAAACGGGCAGTTCATACAAGAAAACCCTCCAATATGGCAGAATTGAAACAATTCTGCATAGAAGAGTGGGCCAAAATCCCTCCCCAGCGGTGTGAAAGACTCATCACCAATTATCGCAAACGTTTGGTTACAGTTATTGCTGTCAAAGGAGGCTCAACTGGCTATTAGATTAAGGGGGCAATTACTTTTTCACATAGGGCCAGATAGGTTTAGATTTTTTTTGTGCACTAATAAATGGAATCATCATTCAAAAACTGAATTTTGTCTTTCCTTGGGTTGTTTCTGTGTGATATTAAAATTGGTTTGATGATCTGACAATGTTTTGAGTGATAAATATGCAAAAAACACAGAAATCAGGAAGGGGGCAAATACTTTTTCACGGCACTGTATGCACCACCAATCCTACACACTGGGGCTTTAAGTACGAGTATACTGCTTTTTATTATTCACGTTTTGCAAAGATTAAAATATGAACATCGTCTTTCTGCCTCTGTGGCCGCCTTTCCTTTGATAATCGCTCTGTCTGTTCACCCTGGTTTAGTCCTGGTTTAGTCCTGGTTTAGTCCTGGTTTAGTCCTGGTTTAGATCTGGTTTAGTCCTGGTTTAGTCCTGGTTTAGTCCTGGTTTAGTCCTGGTTTAGTCCTGGTTTAGTCCTGGTTTAGTCCTGGTCGGTCACTACTTTAGATAAACGATAGAACTGCAGATGTTTTTCTCTGTCCAATCTATTGTGACGCCGAGGACCCGACAATAGTTGACCATTTTGCTTTTTTTTAAAAAACTTTTTTAACTTGGCAGCATAAGTGCAATGTTTGTTTTGCTTCGAGTATCGCCGACATGGCCGACTTCCAGATTATGACGTCACGTGAAAACACCCTATTCTTTTTAAAGTGTAGCCCTGTAGTCTCCAGCCGGGCAGGTGCAGCAGGTGCAGCTGTCGGGTGGACTGTGACCATGTCCGCTCTCCATGCCTCCAAGTGAGCATTAGCCTTGGTTAGCCTCGGTTAGCCTGCATTAGCGTGTGTTAGCCTTATCTGAGCCAACAGAATCAGCTGCCGTCTTTCAGCCCGACTCCTGCTTTACATGTCAAAGCACCGCGGGCAGCCAGAAAACACCATTTCACTATTTGTCTATTCTGTAAGTAGTCCTTTCATTCTGTTTAGTGAGAACTTTGCCGTCCGGTGCGGGCAGGGGTAAATGTGAGGAGGCAGGCGAAGCTTTACAGTTAAAATATGTATAATATCTTAAGTTTTGAACATTTTAGAACATTTAAACTCGCCTGCTCTGACATGGACTCGCTTCACCACCTTTGGGTGAGTTCATTTTGCCCAAATTCAGCACTAGTGGAACAAGAGCCTTTTGGCTTTTGGCGAAATTCGCCGTCTTTAAGTGAAAATAGCCAGTGCTAAGAGCCAATCATAGGCCGAACTGTGCTCCAGCTTCCAATCATGTTGCAGCATAAATACGCACCGATACGCACTCCCGCCAATCCTGACGATTACCGCTGTTGTGTTTGCGCCTGTTCGCCGATCAGCTATGAGCCGCGTGATATTTACGCGGCATTTCCAAGAGAAGAAGAATCCTTAACTTGCTACATTAATGCTAAGTAAGAAGGAACTCTCACCTCGGGACACGGGATAAGTTCGGGATATGTCCTTTTCTCCGGAGCTCCGGATTATTAAAGACCGTGACACGTGCATACATGGATACGCAAACTATCGTGAGTGACCGCGTTCTTATGGGTGAGTCATATTATCAGATTATTTCTGCATCTATTTTGGCACTAAACCAGGACTAATCCAAGACTAAACCAGGTCTAAACCAGGACTAAGCCAAGACTAAACCAGGTCTAAACCAGGTCTAAACCAGGACTAAGCCAAGACTAAACCAGGTCTAAACCAGGTCTAAACCAGGACTAAGCCAAGACTAAACCGGGTCTAAACCAGGACAAAACCAGGACTAAACCAGAACTAAACCAGGACTAAACCAGGACTAAACCAAGACTGTTTGTGATAACATATTATCCTGTGCATTATTGAATTATTGAATGATAATATGGGCTTTTTGTTATAAAAGCATTTCTATTTTAACAAAGTACCTTCTAATTCTGCCCTGCCCCCCCCCCCCCCCCCGGAAAATATGTCACCTTCACCATCCCCCCTGGTTTCATTTTACAACTCGACTACTGCTTATAGACGCACAACATTCAGTCTTAGGAATTTTCAGTCGAGGTTCATAAATCTGGAACAACATCCAGCTGCAATAAGAGACTCGACCACATTCAGAACATTTAAAACCTGAAATCTGATACGAATCAGATCTGTGATCAATAATGTGATCAGTAATGTTCTGCTTCTGTGTAAATGTCAGTGTTGTGTGTCATGATTGTGTCGTATTGTGTGTTTCTGTCATGTTTGTCCTGTGAGTTTGTCTGTTGTGTGAAGTTGTTGCTCGGGACGACAGATGTAAAGAACCTTCGGGCTAATTCTGGCGTATTTATAGGTTTATGTTCATGAATATGCACTGTCCCTTTTAAATAAATAGTTTTTTTTTTTTATCTGACACCAGTGGATCATTATGTAATAACATTTGGACAGTTGGACATTTTAATTCACAACATTCATCTAAAACGACTTCATAAAACAAAATGACTGAAAGTGCGCTGACTTCCGTGTTGACGTCACTGTAAACATCACAACAAAGAGCTGTGAAGTTTTCTGCACCTCCGACGGATAGCTGCAGATCACAAGAGTGAGCAGTGGATTTTTTTGTGTGTCATTTTTACCAAAATGACTACGGGACACTGCTGAATCCGACACATCCCACAGATGAAGAAAATAACCGGGAGTGCGTACAGAGCAGTGGGCGGTGAAAATAGGACTTGATCTGCAAAATGGCGTCATGAAAATAACGATTAAAGCTCACTCAAATATCCACGAATCACTCCAAATATAACTTCGGCTCAGGAAGTGGTGAGGGAAGTAAAAGCTCTGAAGAAAATCATTTGTGCATAAGAGGTTTGTTTTATCACAAGCTTCCATCAAAGACACAGTGAGATAGAGCTGGGCGGTACGACCAAAAACTTATGTCTACTTTTAAAAATTATATCGGTGTCACGGTATTTGACGGTATTTTTTTTTCATGTACAAAGTGGTTCCATGTCTTTGGTGAAGTGGACAGTAACAGCGTTGGAAATATCGTTCCACCGTTTGCTTTTCTTGTCGTAGGCGGTCCCCTTAGCAAACGCGTCTTTGAGTGACGTCCGAGCGGCGTTTTGTGTCGCGGCGCCGACTTGACCGTTCCCTGCAGACGTGGAAGAGGATGCAGATCTTAGTTTCGTGCATTCTTCATATTCCAGGACGTGTTTGTGACGGAGGTGGTGAAGCAGATCGCTCGTGTCGCCTCCTGCGGCTACGACTTTAGCCCGACGACATTTGCAGAATACGGTTGTTTGATCGGCGTCAGATTTTTTAAAACCGAAGTTCTTCCGCACGACCGACACGGCTCCTCTTTTCAGTATAAGTTCCTCTGTGTCTGTAACATTTTCTCCGTCCATGTTGTTCACCGCTCGACACACACTGAGCTTCCACCGCTCTCACGCCAAAACAGTCCCCCTCTCAAACAATGTCCCGCGGCGCCACGTTCAAAACAGTCCCCCTCTCAAACAATGTCCCGCGGCGCCACGTTCAAAACAGTCCCCCTCTCAAACAATGTCCCGCGGCGCCACGTTCAAAACAGTCCCCCTCTCAAACAATGTCCCGCGGCGCCACATTCCACCGCTCTGTGTTCCCCACGTTTTGTACGCACACACTCACCGGGATTGGGATATATAAAAAATCCATGTCATTAAAAAAAACAAAAAAAACACAGGTGTTCTGTATGAAGCGGTATACCGCCCAGCCCTACAGTGAGATGGTTGTATCGATTGTGTTTTGATGTTCTGATCTGGTGCGATGTGTAGAATACTCTGCACGCTCCAGTTTGTCCATTATGTTTAAAATGAAAAACAGTCAATATTTGGTGGGTCAGAGAAAACTTTTTTATTGATCTGGAGTTTTGACAGACGCCTCTGTCACTGAGGACAAATGTTTTTCAAAATGCTCCAACTTGTTCACTTCATGTCAGAATATTAATATATATATTGCATGTTTTTACATCAAAAAAATTGGTACCCAAATATTACAATTGTGGTATTGAAATGTAGCACTGAAACATGTGCTGCTGGTGGAAATATTTGTTGATATTTCTTCAGTGGAGGATCCGACGGGCCAAGAGGGACTATGGGAGGAGGATGGAGGAGCAGCTGGCCCAAAACAATGCACGGGGCGTGTGGAGAGGACTGAGGAGCATGTCTGGTTTTGGACAGAGTGGCAGAGGGACAGCTGATGGTGATCAGCGCTGGGCGGACGAATTAAACTGTTATTTCAACAGGTTTAATGCGCCCCCCACCCCCTCTGCCCCTCTGCCGACTCCCCCCTCCTCCTCTTCACACCTCCCCGGGCCAGTAGGCATACCCCCTTCCCCCTCACACGGACTCAACCCAGCACCAGCCCCCCTCCACCCCCCACCACCACCACCCCCCGCAGTCCACCCCAGTCCCCCCTCTCCCCCTCTCCATCACACCGGACGAGGTGAGGAGGGAGCTCAGACGACTCAGGCAGAGGAAATCCGCAGGACCCGATGGTATCTGCCCCAGGCTGCTGAGAACCTGTGCAGACCAGCTCTGTGAGGTTCTCTGCTACATGTTCAATCTGAGCCTCAGCCTGGAGAAGGTCCCCGTCCTGTGGAAGACCTCCTGCGTGGTCCCGGTTCCCAAAACAACAAACGCCAGGGAACCGGCCCACTACAGACCAGTCGCCTTGACCTCCCACCTCATGAAGACCATGGAGAGGGTGATCCTCAGCCACCTCCGCTCTGTGGTGAGCCCCCACCTTGGACCCGCTGCAGTTTGCCTACAAGCCAAACGTAGGAGTAGAGGACGCCGTCATCTACTTTCTGCAGCGGGCGCTCACCCACCTTGAGACCGCCGGGAGTGCTGTGAGAGTCATGTTCTTTGACTTCTCCAGCGCCTTCAACACCATCAGGCCGGCGCTGCTGCGGGGGAAGCTGGAGGACGCGGGAGTGGATGGACATCTCGCTGCCTGGACCATCGACTACCTCACTGACCGTCCACAGTACGTGCGGCTGCGCGGCTGTGAGTCAGAGGTGGTAGTATGCAGCACGGGGGCCCCCCAGGGTACTGTCCTCTCACCCTTCCTCTTCACCATATACACCTCGGACTTCACATACAACACGGACAGCTGCCATCTCCAGAAGTTCTCCGACGACTCGGCCATTGTGGGCTGTGTGTCAGAGGGGAACGAGCTGGAGTACCGCTCGGTCATCAGAGACTTTGTAGACTGGTGTGGGCGCAACCACCTGTGCCTTAACACCAGTAAGACAAAGGAGCTGGTGATGGACTTCAGGAGGAGACCACTACCTCACTCACCGGTGAACATCCAGGGGCAGGACATAGAGACTGTGGACAGTTTCAAGTACCTGGGTGTTCACCTCAACAATAAACTGGACTGGTCCCACAACACCGACGCCCTGTACAAGAAGGGCCAAAGTCGCCTCCACCTCCTGAGGAGACTGAGGTCCTTTGGAGTGAGCAGGCCTCTGCTCAAGACTTTTTATGACTCTGTGGTGGCCTCTGCTCTCCTCTACGCTGTCGTCTGCTGGGCCCCGAGCAGCACAGAACGGGACAGAAAAAGACTGAATAAGCTGGTTAAGAGGGCCAGCTCTGTCCTGGGCTGTCCTCTGGACCGTGTAGAGGAGGTGGCTGAGAGGAGGGTACTGGCCAAATTCATGTCCATTAAGGACGACACCTCTCACCCTCTGCACCGGACTATTGAGGAGCTGAGCAGCTCCTTTAGCAGCCGACTGAGGCACCCCCAGTGCAAGAAGGAGCGCTACTGCAGATCCTTCATCCCCACCTCCATCAGACTGTATAATTCTAACATATAGGCCAGACGTGCAATATCCTCCTTTTCATGTTGATGCTTGTTGTTACTATTATCATTATTACTATTTTCCATTATTATTATTATTATTACATATTACTATTTGCACTATTTATTACTTACTTTATCCCCTCCCTGCCTGCATGCACTTTTTCCCTCCTGTCCAATTGTCCTGGAGCTACTGTGGCGAGTAAATTTCTCCTGTGTGAGATCAATAAAGTCTTATCTTATCTTATCTTATCTTATATTTGTTGATATATCAGTCAATCTCAGATTTTTTTTTACAAAAAATCCGATTTCCGATTTTAATCGATTTTTCTCTGCCCTACTCAAAAACAAATAACAGATGACAGATAAATGGCTCAAAACAATGCAACGCTCTTTTATAAAACAAATACATTACACCTTGGATCAATTAAGCTGTTATTGTTTTTAAAAAAAATATACCACTTGAAGACCCTTACCTACAGCACTGTGCGGTCTGTACACAGCTGTGGCAACACAAGAAAAATATTTGCGTCTTAGTAGCACATACTTCGGGTCCAAATCTTTTACCGTGTTAAAGGAAAAGTAACGTTTTTTACAATCTGAGCCTTATTTCCGTAATAAAACAAGTTGTTTTACTCACCCATAGCACTTTGGTGTCATATGGAGCATTTCCAGAGATGTTTTAGATTAGCGTTAGGCTAACGCCGTTAGCCTAGCGCGACTTATAGCCATAGCTCGGGGCATATAATATATTCCCCGAGCATGTAATATGCCCCGTGCGGGCTCCAAATAACACAAACTTTAGCACTTTTCAAATCATAGAAGCCCGATGTCTTAGTCTACGATTTCGTTTGAATCAAAAGTGGCCTGTAATCCGAGATTTATCCATAGTTTTGAGTAGATGAGGACGCCAGTGCGCATGTGCGGACTGTGCTCTCAGCTCCCGGGACCCAAACATGAAACGCAAAGCTGTAAACTATGGATAAAGTGGTGGGATTGATGCTTCGCCGCTTCACTGATACGGAATTTATGTACTATTTTTGCATGACGAGAAGAACGATGTGAAAATGGACTTTTAACTTCCACTTGGACACATGACACGTTCAGGAGACGTTCAGGAGACATCAGGTTCGGAACCTGATGACGCTGTAGAAGCGAAACGCGTTGTTTGCTCTAAGCCTAATAAAGAAAGAAGAGTAAACTCACGTGAGTGTGCGGTAAATTTCTCCTTTTCTGGAATTATTCAATGTTCCTGTTGTTACCAGCACCTGGAAGCTGTGCACGGAGTTTTGAACTTTTCAATGTATTACCGTGTTCGCCTGCACGTTGTGGTCGTTAAGTCGCATTTCTTGAAGTTTGGTGTATTTTCTTTACACTTTCTGCTTTCTCTCTATCGTCTTTTCTCTCTTTCGCAGCGACTCTTTCTCCCCATTCACTTCTGGGGCAAAGTAAAGGTCACATGACTCAAAGGTAAATATTTTTACAAATACTTTACTATATTTTAGGGCTTATTCCCATGAAAACAGATCAACTGACACCATCGTCAGCTACAAACAGTGAATCTAGAACATGAATCCAACCTAAAGTAGTGTTCATTTTCGTCATGTTGGTCCATATTTGCACTTGCTTCGATGTGCGCTGTTAAATAGGACAGTACAGACAGACAGCGTTGGAACAGCGCTGTACAAACGTGCTGTGACACTGTGAGCTCATCCACTGTGACACCGTTTTACACGAGTCTCTGATGTGGACGTCTCTCGGTGCCCTCTATTCACACTGGCACCTCCTCTGCACTGCCCCAGATCAGATTAAGATCTCTTTGGGGTCACTGGAACCGTCATCTTGTGTTAAAATGGGGGTCAAGCCTGGGAGAGACATACAGTAAAGGAGTTATGCATTAATTACACAATGCTGAAGATGGAGGGTCAGTGTTATAGTGCAGTGTAGCTAAATAATTGGTCTGAAAATCCTGATTTTAATTTCGCCTGTTTCTTAACACCAGATTTACCACATTTAAAGTTATATAAACCATTTTTTAAAGCAGGCGTCATGCAAAATCGACTTTTCAGAGCTTTTAACCATATGTATAGTTATAGTTGTTCCCTCCTCCTTTTCACGTGACGTCATATTCCGGAGGCCCGCCATCTTGGAGACATTTGAAACACCGCGAACAGCGCACTTATGCCGCAAAGTTAAGAAAAAAAGCAAAATGGTCAACTATTGTCGGGTCCTAGGCTGTCAGAATACACTGGTCCCTCGCTCTATCGCGGCCTCGCTGTTTCGCTAATTTTTTTATTTTTTATTTTTTATTTCTATTTTTTTAATAGTGTATCAACATTGTGTTCTGCGCCCCCTTCCCCCACGCTTCACTATTAATACATTTTGTTGAAAATCTACGAAGAGAGAAATGTGAGAAAATGTTAATTCCAGTCTGAGAAAAGTGTAGCATGTGTGTGTTTAAAGCCTTAAAACGTATAATAATTGTAAAATATAAAGTTGTCCTACTTCACGGATTTCACTTATTGCGGGTTATTTCTGGAACCGAACCCCCGCGATAAATGAGGGATTACTGTAGACCGGACAGAGAAAAACACCTGCAGTTCTATCGTTTACGTAAAGTAGTGACCAACCAGGATTAAACCAGGACTAAATCAGGACTAAACCAGGACTAAACCAGGACTAAACCAGGACTAAACCAGGACTAAACCAGGACTAAACCAGGACTAAATCAGGTCTAAACCAGGACTAAACCAGGACTAAATCAGGTCTAAACCAGGACTAAATCAGGTCTAAACCAGGACTAAACCAGGACTAAATCAGGTCTAAACCAGGACTAAACCAGGTCTAAACCAGGACTAAATCAGGTCTAAACCAGGACTAAATCAGGTCTAAACCAGGACTAAATCAGGTCTAAACCAGGACTAAATCAGGTCTAAACCAGGACTAAATCAGGTCTAAACCAGGACTAAATCAGGTCTAAACCAGGACTAAATCAGGTCTAAACCAGGACTAAACCAGGACTAAATCAGGTCTAAACCAGGACTAAATCAGGTCTAAACCAGAACTAAACCAGGACTAAATCAGGTCTAAACCAGGACTAAATCAGGTCTAAACCAGAACTAAACCAGGACTAAATCAGGTCTAAACCAGGACTAAACCAGGACTAAATCAGGTCTAAACCAGGACTAAACCAGGACTAAATCAGGTCTAAATCAGGTCTAAACCAGGACTAAATCAGGTCTAAACCAGAACTAAACCAGGACTAAATCAGGTCTAAACCAGGACTAAACCAGGACTAAATCAGGTCTAAACCAGAACTAAACCAGGACTAAATCAGGTCTAAACCAGGACTAAACCAGGACTAAATCAGGTCTAAACCAGGACTAAATCAGGTCTAAACCAGGACTAAATTAGGTCTAAATCAGGTCTAAACCAGGACTAAATCAGGTCTAAACCAGGACTAAATCAGGTCTAAACCAGGACTAAACCAGGACTAAATCAGGTCTAAACCAGAACTAAATCAGGTCTAAACCAGGTCTAAACCAGGACTAAATCAGGACTAAACCAGGACTAAATCAGGACTAAACCAGGACTAAACCAGGACTAAACCAGGGTGAACACACAGCAATTATCAAAGGAAAGGAGATTGTGGATCGCCAGTCTCAAACAGAACTTGGATGGGAGAAATCACGACATCATTCACATATGCACAGCTCATGTTGCAGCCGTATCTTTGCAAAATGTGAATAATAAAAAGCAATATACTTGTACTTAAACACGTTACACATGTGGGTCTACTAGATACAAGTATGCCGACCTTTGCCGTCACAATATGTCCCCAGTTTTCAGCACTTTGCCTCTCGTACCAGCCACAAACAAACTGGTTGTTGCCTCCAGACCTTTAGAGCTCTGAAGATCCTCCAGACTTTTAGAGCTCTGAAGATCCTCCAGACTTTTAGAGCTCTGAAGGTCCTCCAGACTTTTAGAGCTCTGAAGATCCTCCAGACCTTTAGAGCTCTGAAGATCCTCCAGACCTTTAGAGCTCTGAATGTCCTCCAGACCTTTAGAGCTCTGAATGTCCTCCAGACCTTTAGAGCTCTGAATGTCCTCCAGACCTTTAGAGCTCTGAATGTCCTCCAGACCTTTAGAGCTCTGAATGTCCTCCAGACCTTTAGAGCTCTGAAGATCCTCCAGACCTTTAGAGCTCTGAAGATCCTCCAGACCTTTAGAGCTCTGAATGTCCTCCAGACCTTTAGAGCTCTGAAGATCCTCCAGACCTTTAGAGCTCTGAATGTCCTCCAGACCTTTAGAGCTCTGAAGATCCTCCAGACCTTTAGAGCTCTGAATGTCCTCCAGACCTTTAGAGCTCTGAATGTCCTCCAGACCTTTAGAGCTCTGAAGGTCTTGTGTATCAGGGCTTGGGGAGAAGACCAGGTTGTTGACAATGTCAGGATCGCTTACAGCAGCAGAATCGATAAATCGCCACTGTCACTGAACAAACTTGAATCCATCTCATCTTCTTGCCCAATTAATTTGAGTTTTTTCATATAACGCTTCTTTTCTTTGGCATCCAACGTATCCCCATATCGCTGATCAACTGTGTCAGAACGTTTGGATTCAGATGTGGAAGGTTTCTCGCAAAATTTTGATTTTTTTTTTTTTCTGCATGGTTGCTTTATAAACACGTGTCATTTTGAGCGTGTAATGCATCCAAGATGGCCGCACATACGGGTAATCGCCCTGTTTTTCCGGGTTCGTGAAAACGCTCTATTTGTTTCTCCTCATTTACTCACCTGAAGTTGTATTTGCAGTGATTCGTGCACGTTTGAGCAATCGTAAATATTTTATGTTCAAGACCATTTTGACGCCCACTGTGACGTCGTTTTCTTAAGTGTTGATACATGTCGGATTCAGCAGCGTCGCATAGTAATTTTGGTAAAAATGAATCAGAAGCTCGGTAACGTGATCTGCAGCGATCCTTTGGAGCTTCCGACTCTTTGTTGTGATGATCTTTACAGACACATTGGGCACCACAGTTTTCCAACACAAACATCGGTGCACTTGTTTATTTTATCACGTCGTTTTAGTTGAATATTGCGACTGTAGCGGCAGTCGCTCAGTTGGTAAAGGTTCAAATCCCGCTCTTGACATAATCAGTCGTTGAGCGGTCAGATCCACTGACCGGGGTTGATGGTTTGATTCCAGCTCCCACAGATGAATGCTGCCGTTGTGTCCTTGGGCAAGACACTTAACTCAGAATCAAAGACATTTATTGTGCAGCGTTCCTGTGCCTTTTAACCTTACAGTGTTGTGTTTTTTTAGTTGATTGTACATACTTATTATTATTATTTATCTTAATTTTGATGCATGCTCATATTTTCCTACTGTTTTTGAAACTTGCGTTGTGACACTGCAATTTCCCCATTGTGGGAAAAATAAAGGATTATATTATCTTAAAGGAAAAGTAACATTTTTTTTCAATCTGAGCCTAGCCTGGGAATTCCCAGGCCGCTTCCGTTCGTTTCGAACTGGAAGGCGGCCTGGAAACTCGTCCAAGCGAGAGTCCCAGATTTAGGGCCCCAATCAGAGAGCGGGGGAGGTGTGGCAAGACGGTGACGCGTACTACATGACAAACGGAAGCTTGTAGTTTGAACTGACAACTGACATGATTGGCTATGGACTTACGTATATGCTCAATGATAGACATTCATAACGCCCAATAAACGGCCATTGGCAATCGCTAACCACACCTCCGGTACGGGATTTTTCGAAGCGAGTTTCCAGACCCATATCTCACTTGTGATATGGTCAGGTGTTAACCAGACTAATCTGAGCCTTCTTTCGGCAATAAAACAAGTAGTTTTACTCACCCATAGCAGTTTGGTGTCAATTGGAGCAGTATCGCAGAACTTACGTTGAGCCGTTCTGTTCTACTAATGATCCCGTATCCGTTAGCGTGAGTGCTCGGGGCATTATTTTGCGGTGTCCAAATAACACAAACTTTAGCACTTTTCAAATCACAGAAGATCGCTGTGTCAGCGTAGACTTTTAGTGGATTCCAAAATGGCCTGAAACCCGATATGCAGCTATAGTTTCATTTGATGACGTCATCAGAGAGGACAGTGCGCATGCGTGAACTCAGCTGTTTTGTAAACACCGCTAGTCCGAAAGAAGCTAACACCGCTCTGAACTTTACTTTTCTGTTGCGATATCGGGTTTCAGGCCGTTTTGGAATCCACTAAAAGTCTACGCTGACACAGCGATCTTCTGTGATTTGAAAAGTGCTAAAGTTTGTGTTATTTGGACACCGCAAAGTAATGCCCCGAGCACTCACGCTAACGGATACGGGATCATTAGTAGAACAGAACGGCTCAACATAAGTTCTGCGATACTGCTCCAATTGACACCAAACTGCTATGGGTGAGTAAAACTACTTGTTTTATTGCCGAAAGAAGGCTCAGATTGTAAAAAAACGTTCCTTTTCCTTAAACCCACCTCGCCCCAGTGTGTGCGTACACTGGTGTGTGAATGGGTGAGTGGTTCTGTGTTGTAAAGCGCTTTGGGAGCCTTGAAGGTGGCTGTATAAAGATGTGACCATTTACCATTTAAAATGTTCAGATTCTAACATAACGATCCACGGCTGTCACAGATTATAACTGTAGAGCAGGCACAAGCACAATGCATCTTCTTTAAATGTATTTCTGCTGTGGCAGCAGAGTTTTTTTATAGAGTGATGACTGAAGCACATTTTGAGACCTCCAGGAATAAAATGTACCAAAAAGTTAAACTAAAACAGTTTGACTTGGAGTTAGAAGCTGACATTTCACTACCAACCAGGTGCTTGTCTGACCAGTGTAAATGCTGAATCCTCTGATCTGATCTTTGGGGCAACGTTTTTCTACCATTTAAAGTCCCTGTGACAGGTTAGACTTTTACTAAAACACTGTTCATATCATTTATATTTACGATGTTATTTTAAAAAAAAAATGTATTCCCAATTTGGCCATTTGATTCAAATTTAAAGGAGAATTAACGTTTTTTTACAATCTGAGCCTTATTTCGGTAATAAAACAAGTTGTTTTACTCACCCATAGCACTTTGGTGTCATATGGAGCACTTCCAGAGATGTTTTAGATTAGTGATAGCCGTAGCGTGAGTTTGCATATAATATATGCCCCGAGCGGTCTCCAAATAACACAAACTTTAGCACTTTTCAAATCATAGAAGCTCAATGTCTTAGTTTACACTTTTGTTTGAATCAAAAGTGGCCTGTAATCCGAGATTTAGCCATAGTTTCGAGTAGATGAGGACGCCAGTGCGCATGTGCGGACTGTGCTCTCAGCTCCCAGGACCCAAACATGGAACGCAAAGCTGTAAACTATGGATAAATCTCGGATTACAGGCCACTTTTGATTCAAACGAAATCATAGACTAAGACATCGAGCTTCTATGATTTGAAAAGTGCTAAAGTTTGTGTTCTTTGGAGACCGCTCGGGGCATATAATATATGCGAACTCGCGCTAGGCTATCGCTAATCTAAAACATCTCTGGAAATGCTCCATATGACACCAAAGTGCTATGGGTGAGTAAAACAACTTGTTTTATTACTGAAATAAGGTTCAGATTGTAAAAAAAAAAATGTTACTTTTCCTTTAAGTCTAGGTTATGAAATTCCATAACTGTCACCTGAAAACTCCTTTGATGTACACAGATATTATTATTTAACAAATAGAATGATAAGAAAACACCTGATTCTGTTGAAATAATGTTAAACATATTGGCAAAAATGTGTTTCTTGCGTGTAAATTGTAAACATTTGGGTAGAATTCTCTTGGGTCTTGGGTAGATGTTTTAGGACTTTCCACTTCCTGTAATTTTCAACATATTTTTCAACTTCTTGGTTTGTCTAAAACGATCATTTCTATTTACAGCAGGTGTTATCCAGCCAAATGAAGGCAGAATTTGAGAATCATCAGCACTTGTCATACGCACTTTAACTGTTGTTATGAGGAGACAGGACTCGAAGGCAGATGAGATGCAGTTGAGGAGTTACAGATTAGAAGGTCCATGAGTCTGCTGATTGTTTTCACCGACCAGACTGAATTAAACACACACTTTATGCAGGTCAGCAGCCATGACATTAGCATAGCCATTGTTCACTGGGACATTAGCATACGCACCATCTGACACAAGCAGCAGTCTGCATTACCTCAGCATGTGGAGATGTTTATTTTTTGGTACCAAACCGTAGAGCTGGGTGGTATGACCACAAATTGATATCACGTTATTTTTCAAAATTATATCGGTGTCATAGTATTTGACTGTATATATATATTTTTTTTTCATGCATGACTAGGTGTTAAAGGAAAAGTAACGTTTTTTTACAATCTGAGCCTTATTTCGGTAATAAAACAAGTTGTTTTACTCACCCATAGCACTTTGGTGTCATATGGAGCACTTCCAGAGATGTTTTAGATTAGCGTTAGCCTAGCGCGACTTCTAGCCATATAATATATTCCCCGAGCATGTAATATGCCCCGTGCGGGCTCCAAATAACACAAACTTTAGCACTTTTCAAATCATAGAAGCTCGATGTCTTAGTCTACGATTTCGTTTGAGTCAAAAGTGGCCTGTAATCCGAGATTTAGCCATAGTTTACAGCTTTGCGTTCCATGTTTGGGTCCCGGGAGCTGAGAGCACAGTCCGCACATGCGCACTGGCGTCCTCATCTACTCGAAACTATGGATAAATCTGGGACTACAGGCCACTTTTGACCACACAAAATCATAGACTAAGATATCGAGCTTCTATGATTTGAAAAGTGCTAAAGTTTGTGTTATTTGGAGCCCGCAAACATGTGCCCCGAGAACTCACATTATGGAGATCGCAAATCTAAAACATCTCCGGAAATGCTCCATATGACACCAAAGTGCTATGGGTGAGTAAAACAACTTGTTTTATTACCGAAATAAGGCTCAAATTGTAAAAAACGTTACTTTTCCTTTAATAATTTAAAGGTCCCATGACATGGTACTTCTTGATGCTTTTATATGGCTCCTTAATGGTTCCATAATACTGTAAATGAATCCTTCAAAATCAAGCCTCAGTGCATGAGAGAGCCTCATGAAGACAGTCATAAATATGTCTCTGAAACACTTTATTCTGGGCGTTGTTGCTTGAATGCAAATGAGGAGGACAGAGACAGGCCAGTGCAGCGGGTGGGGGTGTGGTCAAATACGCCGCTGTTTCCTGGATTAGCGGTGCGATGTGCGCTGTCGCCCACTTCCGCGTTTTCAGTGCGGAGGAAGATATGAGACATGTTCCATGAAAAAAAAAAACATTTCCACAGAAAATAAAATTAAACCACTGCTGTTTCAGAGGTTCGGAGGCTCAGATAAAGGACATCCGAGCCTGGAAACACTCTCACGTGTCTCCAGGCAAAAAAAAAAAAAAAACGCATCTCGCATTTCGTAGCTCCTTCGCGGTCCAAACTCTCTGGGCGTGATTTCCAGAGACGGTGGGTAGACATCCAGACGGGGGGTGGAAACCTTTCCGAGAGTGTGACGTCAGAAAGTTTCCTTGTTCAGAATTTTGTTGTTCAGTCTTTTTTTCAAATGCAGAAAAGGATCGCAAATGCTCAGTTTAGACATTTCGCAACTTTTAGCCATGGGGGGGCTAAACAGGGTAGGGGAGCTCATATTAACGTTCAAAACCCTCAGAAAGTGAAAATTTCATGCCTTGGGACCTTTAAAGAATAATTCCTGCAGTAAATGTGAGTTGGTAAAACATCTCTGGGTCCAGAGCTTTAATCACTAACAGTGTCGGTAATATCGTTCCACCGTTTGCTTTTCTTGTCGTAGGCGGTCCCCTTCGCAAACGCGTCTTTGAGTGACGTCTGAGTGGCGTTTTGTGTCGCGGCGCCGACTTGAACGTTCCCTGCAGACGTGGCAGAGGATGCAGGTCTTAGTTTCAGGCATAATCCGGAAGTCGGCCTTGTTGGAGATACTTGAAACAAAACAAAGTTTAAAAAAAAAAGCAAAATGGTCAACTGTTGTCGGGTCCTCGGCGTCACAATAGATCGGACAGAGAAAAACACCTGCAGTTCTATCGTTTATCTAAAGTAGTGACCGACCAGGGTGAACAGACAGAGCGGTTATCAAAGGAAAGGAGGCGACAGAGGCGGAAAGACCATGTTCATATTTTAATCTTTGCAAAACGTGAATAATAAAAAGCGATATACTCGTACTTAAACACGTTACACATGTAATACAAGTATGCCGACCTTTGCCAACACAATACGCTTGTCTCCAGTTTTCCGCACTTTACGCTCTCGTACCAGCCACAGACAAACTGGTTGTTGCCTCCAGACATTTAGATCTCTGAAGACCTCCAGACCTTTAGATCTCTGAAGACCTCCAGACCTTTAGATCTCTGAAGGTCTTGTGCTGTATCAGGGCTTGGGGAGAAGACCAGGTCGTTGACAATATCGGGATCTCTTACAGCAGCAGAATCTCTAATCGCCCCTGTCACTGAACAAACTTGAATCCATCTCATATGGATCTTCTCGTCCAATTAATTTGAGTTTGTTCATATAACGCTCCTTTTCTTTGGCGTCCAACTTTTCTCTGTACAACTGGTCAACTGGATCAGAAGTTTTGGATTCCGATGTGGAAGGTTTATCGCGAAATTTAGATTTTTTTTTTTTCGTGGTTACTTTGAGTGAGCGATATGTCCAACATGACCGCGCATCTGAGTGGGCCATGGTCGGATTTTTTCGAGTCCGTGAAAACACTCTATATGTGACAACATCAGGAGTCAGTTCATAGACACACAAAACATTTGAGAAAAGACTTCTTGCCCAGTGCGTTTGTCCCTCTCTGGTCTGTGGAGCTGCCCGGTGTGAGTCTGTGGCTGTGGGACTGTCCGTTGTTCTGGTGACCTCATCCTTACACTGGCCCATGCCGAGCTGCACAAGTGATCACAGCTGAATCAAAATCATTCTGTAGTTGTCAATAATTATTTTTTTGTCAGCCGACTCAAACTTGAAGGTGTTTGCAGAACACAACACGCATCTAAGGCTTTCAAATGTGGTTTTAATTGACGATCCCGGATTCAAATTTGTCACCGTTTTGACTTTCACTTTCACTCTGACCTCCTCTGAGCAGGACCCATTAGTCTGCACTCCCCTGGCACCCATAGGTGTCACCACCCACCTCTGCAGCACTTCATCACTGTCCCAGCTGGACCATGAGGACGAGTGCAGAGGGAGGAGGTGTATTAGAATGCAAAAGACTGTCCTGGGGCATTTAGAGCGCAGGTCTGTTCAGGACACACTAGAGGGTGCTCTGTTTGGTGTGAGGCAGTGTTGTCATGATAAATTTGGCATATTGGATCCCAGAGATTCTCAAACTCTTCTGCATTTGACCCATCCTTCAAGAGCAGTGGGACACATCTCCAGATCGTGAGCGAGTCTTAGGTTAAACAGTTTAGGTAATAGGGCCGCTTCATACCGAATACCGTTTTTTTTTTAATGATATGGATTTTTCATATATCCCAATCCCGGTGAGTGTGTGCGTACAAAACGTGGGGAACACAGAGCGGCGGAACGTGGCGCCGCGGGACATTGTTTGAGAGGGGGACTGTTTTGGCGTGAGAGCGGTGGAAGCTCAGTGTGTGTCGAGCGGCGAACAACAAACAACATGGACGGAGAAAATGTTACAGACACAGAGGAACTTATACCGAAAAGAGGAGCCGTGTCAGTCGTGTGGAAGAACTTCGGCTTTAAAAAATCTGACGCCGATCAAACAACCGTATTCTGTAAATGTCGTCGGGCTAAAGTCGTAGCCGCAGGAGGCGACACGAGCGATCTGCTTCACCACCTCCGTCACAAACACGTCCTGGAATATAGAGAATGCACGAAACTAAGATCTGCATCCTCTTCCACGTCTGCAGGGAACGTTCAAGTCGGCGCCGCGACACAAAACGCCGCTCAGACGTCACTCAAAGTACGCACAAACGGTGAAACGATATTACCAACGCTGTTACTGTCCACTTCGCCAAAGACATGGTACCACTTAGTACATGAAAATAATATACTTTCAAATAAATGCCAGTACAAAGATACCATCTGGACATCTGTAATTGAGTATAATGCCTTTCATGTTTTAGTATAATGTCATTTACCTTCAAAAATGTATAATTTTAGACTCCTGGTACAATATGCCTTGATTAAAATGCTTTAGTCTTTCCTCGTTCTCAGTAAAGGTCTTGGTCGTCTCTACACCTGCACCTGTCCACTGTCTCTGACCGTGTCCCCTGTCGAGGACCCATCTGTCTCCTCCTGCTGCTCCCTTCACAC
Source organism: Paratrypauchen microcephalus (assembly GCA_036785185.1). NCBI lineage: Eukaryota > Metazoa > Chordata > Actinopteri > Gobiiformes > Gobiidae > Paratrypauchen > Paratrypauchen microcephalus. Next base: position 231,006 of record JAVJIX010000294.1, read on the forward strand.
CTAAGGCACCTTCACCGCTTCACTGTAAACAACACCGCCTGGGAGGCCCTGATGGTGCTAAAGTTCATTTCTTTATACCGTCTGTCTATTTTTAACTTGACATTTGATAACGTTTGATAACCAGCAGCAGTCCATCAGTGTCAGTGGTGAGTATATCAGTGTCAGTCATGACGTTTTCTTCTCTAAGAGCTGAAAACAAGGCGGAATCAGCCAGTTCAGCTTAGCAAACGCTGCCTAAAAGGTGCACAAATCAGCTCATCTGTTGTCGTTCCAGCTGAGTGCTAAGTTCTCTATGGTTGGATTGTGTTAAATCTAGGGCTGTCAGTTTAACTCGTTCATTAGATTAATTAATTACACTGCAAATTAATGTGTTATATAAATGAATGCAATTAATTATGAGCGGCAATTCAGTGCACATTTTAAATTTGTCCCATTGAAGGACCTGTGTTTCCCAACCAGGGGGTACCCGGCAGTGTCGCTGCCAGGCGCAGGGGGAGATTTTTTGGAATTTCTGAATTCTAATTTGAGTAAATTTGAGTTAAAGAAAAGAGAGAAAATGCCTGAGAATTAAATTTTCTAATTAAGGAGATGAAATAAAATGATTTTCATTTAATAATCTGTTGTGTCACGTTCTACTTTTGGAGAATTAACCACACGTATGAGTGAGGGGAAGTCGAGGTGTGACAAAAAGCCTCAGGGGGTACACAAGACAAAAAGGTTGGGAAACACTGCTGTAGGCGACTTGGCAGTGGCGTCTCTTCCACCTGCGTCGCTGATCAAACAAACAAATCAATCAAACAAATAAAGCCTGGAGGAAACTGACATGGGCTCGACTCGGGGGCGAGGAGCGAATCAGAGACAGCCAGAGCCTTTGAACGGCAACTTTATTTATAAAAAGAACGAAGACGGGACGATCGACAAGAACGTCGTGATTTGGAGCTTTTGTGAAACAGAATTTTCCGATCACCAAAGCTGCTCCAGCCTGACGGATCATCTGAACGATAAACACGTCCGGACAAGTTCCATTGTTACCGGTGATAGAGCGAGCATGAGCGCACTTCACCAAACCAACAAACCACCAAACCAACAAACCAACAAACCACCAAACCACCAAAGCAACAAACCACCAAACCAACAAACCACCAAACCAACAAACCAACAAAGCAACAAACCACCAAACTAACAAACCAACAAACCAACAAACCACCAAACCAATAAACCAACAAACCAATAAACCAACAAACCAACAAACCACCAAACCAAAAAACCAACAAACCAACAAACCAACAAACCCATAAACCACCAAACCAACAAACCACCAAACCACCAAACCACCAAACCACCAAACCACCAAACCAACAAACCACCAAACCACCAAACCAACAAACCAATAAACCAATAAACCAACAAACCACCAAACCAATAAACCAACAAACCACCAAACCACCAAACCACCAAACCACCAAACCAACAAACCACCAAACCACCAAACCAACAAACCAACAAACCACCAAACCACTAAACCAACAAACCAATAAACCAACAAACCACCAATCCACCAAACCAACAAACCAACAAATCACCAAACCAACAAACCAATAAACCACCAAACCACCAAACCAATAAACCAACAAACCACCAAACCAACAAACCACCAAACCAACAAACCAACAAACCACCAAACCACCAAACCAATAAACCACCGAACCAACGAACCACCGAACCACCAAACCACCGAACCAACGGACCACTGAACCAACGAACCAACGAACCAACGAACCACTGAACCAACGAACCAACGAACCACTGAACCAACGGACCACCGAACCATTGAGCCAACGAACCACCGAACCACCGAACCACCGAACCAACGAACCACCGAACCAATGAACCAACGAACCACCGAACCACCGAACCACCAAACCACCAAACCACCAAACCACGCTCGCAGAATTTGGGAAACAAATGAGCAAACCACCACAGAAAAACTGACAAACTCAAATACAAAGTGGGTTTCTCTCTCTCACACATGAGATTAAAATGTGATTAATTAGATGAATTAATTACAAATCCTGTAATCGCCTGACAGCACTAGTTAAAACAAAGCTCATATTAAAGTCTGACTTGGACTAAGGAGCATCACACCCCCAGGGAATGTTGATGACATCAGCTGCAAAGTATCAGTGCTGTAGGAAACGCTCCGCAGTTGCAGAAGGTGAGAAAAGCCCGTGATAAGCCCTGTCCTCCCACACACACACACACACACACACACACACACACACACACACACACACACACACACACACACTGACGCACACACACACACACACACACACACACACACACACACACACACACACACACACACACACACACACACTGACGCACACACACACACACACACACACACACACACTGACGCACACACACACACACACACACACACACACTGACGCACACACACACACACACACACACACACATACACACACACACACACACACACACACATACACACACACGCACACACACACACACACACACACTGACGCACACACACACACACACACACACACACACACACACACTGACGCACACACACACACACACACACACTGACGCACACACACACACACACACACACACACACACACTCACACACACACACACACACACACACACACACACTCTGCAGAGCTGTTCTCAGGTGCACGTGGGTGTGAGAGGAGCAGAGCTGCAGACACTGAAATCCCCCGGGGAAATTCAACACAAACGTCCTGCAGAACTCCCATGACTCTGCACTCTTCAGCCCGACATTATGTTCTCATTTTAGATTTCCCACAGCAGGAAACGCTCTGTTCATTATCCAATGTCCGTTATCTTAAAGTTCCTAAATCTACTCAATCAGCTTGGTACATGAACTGCCCCCCCACACCTTTACTGTATGAAGTCAAATATGTCAAAACAAGTGGGCTTTGTTTTTCTGAGGTCTTGTTCAGACCGCCAGAGGCATCATCATCATCATCATCATCATTACACGTGAGGTTTATGGAGATGTGCGTTTGTGCTATGTTTCGAGCGCTCACGTGGAGAGTACGAGCGTCCACGCCACAGTTTAAGATTCTTTTCGTTTAGCACAATTTTGACACCTCGGTCTGAATGCCCTCTCTGGGTGTGTGGAGGGTCCCTGCCTCAGGTGGAGGAGTTCAAGTATCTCGGGGTCTTGTTCTCGAGTGAGGGGAGGATGGAGGATGGATCGACAGGCGGATCGGTGCAGTGTCGGCAGTGATGCGGTCGCTGTACCGGACCGTTGTGGTGAAGAGGGAGCTGAGCCTTAAGGCAAAGCTCTCGATTTACCGTCGATCTACGTTCCTCCCCTCACCTATGGTCATGAGCTCTGGGTAATGACCGAAAGGACGAGATCGCCGATACAAGCGGCCGAAATGAGTTTCCTCCGTAGAGTGGCTGGGCGCACCCTTAGAGATAGGGTGAGGAGTAGACCTGGTTTAGTCCTGGTTCAGTCCTGGTTCAGTCCCGGTTTAGTCCTGGTTTAGTCTCAGTTTAGACCTGGATTAGTCCCAGTTTAGTCCCGGTTTAGTCCTGGTTTAGTCCCGGTTTAGTCCTGGTTTAGTCCTGGTTTAGTCCTGGTTCAGTCCTGGTTCAGTCCTGGTTTAGACCTGGTTTAGTCCTGGTTTAGTCCTGGTTTAGTCCTGGTTTAGTCTCAGTTTAGACCTGGATTAGTCCCGGTTTAGTCCTGGTTTAGTCCTGGTTTAGTCCTGGTTTAGTCCTGGTTCAGTCCTGGTTCAGTCCTGGTTTAGGCCTGGTTTAGTCCTGGTTTAGTCTCAGTTTAGACCTGGTTTAGTCGCGGTTTAGTCCTGGATTAGTCCTGGTTTAGTCCCGGTTTACTCCCAGTTTAGTCCTGGTTTAGTCCTGGTTTAGTGCCAGTTTAGATCTGGTTTAGTCCTGGTTTAGACCTGGTTTAGTCCCAGTTTAGCCTTGGTTTAGTCCTGGTTTAGTTTTGATTTAGTCCCAGTTTAGACCTGGTTTAGTCCCAGTTTAGACCTGCTTTAGTCCTGGTTTAGTCCAGGTTTAGTCCTGGTTAGGCCTGGTTTATTCCTGGTTTAGACCTGGTTTAGATCTGGTTTAGTCCTGGTTTAGTCCTGGTTTAGTCCCAGTTTAGACCTGGTCTGGTCGGAGTTGAGCTGAGGTGGCTCGGGCGTCTGTTCCGGATGCCTCCTGGACGCCTCCCTCGGGAGGTCTTCTGGGCATGTCCCACCGGGAGGAGGGGGCCTTGGGGTCCCCCCGGAGGAGCTGGAGGAAGTGTCCGGGGTGAAGGAAGTCTGGGAGTCCCTGCTTAGACTGTGGCCCTGGAAAAGAGGAAGAAAATGGATGGATGGTCTGAATGCAGCATTGGGGCCGTTTAAGGATGGGGGTGGAGGTTCATGTTCAACTGTAAGAAATTAATTTAGTTTGCCCCTTTGATGATAACATGTATGCTGCCCATTTTTAGAATATTTCTGTGAAAATTTGGGTTGTATTTATACAATACCCAGGCTATTACCTAAGTTCAGCAAATGTAGCCACAATATGCCACACAAACATTCACACCCCAGCGAGGTGTTGTCCACGTGTTCGCGTTTTCATGAGTAACGCAGTCAAGTTCATGAAGAAAAATAAATACAGGATCGAACAGATTCCAGTCGATTTGATATAAAACTGTTATATTTGCACTGAAATAGTTTTTTTTTTTCATCTCTCTTGTCTCTTCAGATCACGTGCCTTCAGGACTTCTTTGGAGAGGACGATGTCTTCATAGCGTGTGGTCCAGAGAAGTTCCGTTACGCCCAGGATGACTTTGTGTTGGACCACAGTGGTAAGGCCTGCAGAGGCTTTGTGACCGGTACGGCGATCTCCATCACTAACCACACTCTGTATCTGAGCATGTGTAAGAAGAACGTGTGTAAGAGGAACATGTGTAAGAGGAACATGTGTAAGAAGAGCTGACGAAGCCTCTCGGATGAGCGGTGAAACGTTTTCAACCAAACAAACTTTGTCCAGTTGACAAATTGTGTGGAGAAATGTTCTTTTGCTTCATTAAAACACCACACCACAACAAAGGAATACGATAAAGATATTTATTGACGGAGGATGGATGAGGGAGCGATCGCGGGCGGTGTTGTCGGGATAGGCCGTATCAATAGGGCTTCTGGGTAATCGAAGGCGTGGGCGAGGTGAGCTGCGGTTGGCTGGTGGTGAGGAGGTTGAGGCGTGGTCCAGCTCCTGAATCCAAGTGAATCATCTTAACTCCACTTGCGTAACTTTCCAGAAAAGAGTTTGCAACGTGCTTGTCTCCATGGTGATGTTAGTGTTTTGTCTGGGATAGTCCGCAGTGTGGCATTAATGGGCCTACGCAATATTCTGGATTTATGATCTAATGTCGTTTCCTCGTCACAAACACACCTGGAGTTTGTTTTGTTTCATTCACACATGTTCAACACACAAATCCTGCTCATTTAGGCTGAGCTCTTCAAACTGAAAACACTCTGTTCCACCTTGTGATGTCATGTGGTTATACAGGAAGTAAACTCTGTACAGCTACACTGGAATCATTTTTGGAAATGGTGGGAACTTGAAAAGTACCGCATCACAAGGTGGAACGGAGCATTTTGAGCTTTGGAGATGTAGACAGACTTGGGCTGCGTGTCATTTCTCTGTCTTACCCCTTCGTCTTACCCCTACCCCTTGGTTTTGCGCGTTCATGTGAGGTCAAGGGGTGTCCCGATTCTAATTTTGATCGAGGGCTCGGGCCACGACCTCGGGCGACATACCCCTTGAAACGAAGTAAACTCTCGACCAGACTTGAAACGAAGGGGAACGACTACAAGCTCAGGCAGGTTTTGGGATCAGGATGGCAGCGTCACATCGACCAGCCAAGGAGTCTCATAAATGTATTTTCAGCTGTTGTAATTATCGATTAAAGGAAAAGTAACGTTTTTTTTACAATCTGAGCCTTCTAAAACAATAAAACAAGTAGTTTTACTCACTCATAGCAGTTTGGTGTCAATTGGAGCAGTATCGCAGAACTTATGTTGTAGCCGTTCTGTTCTACTAATGATCCCGTATCCGTTAGCGTGAGTGCTCGGGGCATTACTTTGCGGTCTCCAAATAACACAAACTTTAGCACTTTTCAAATCACAGAAGATCGCTGTGTCAGGGTAGACTTTTAGTAGATTCCAAACGTCCTGAAACCCGATATGCAGCTATAGTTTCATTTGATGATGTCATCAGAGAGGACAGTGCGCATGCGTGAACTCAGCTGTTTTGTAAACACCGCTAGTCCGAAAGAAGCTAACACCGCTCTGAACTTTACTTTTCTGTTGCGATATCGGGTTTCAGGCCGTTTTGGAATCTACTAAAAGTCTACGCTGACACAGCGATCTTCTGTGATTTGAAAAGTGCTAAAGTTTGTGTTATTTGGAGAGCGCAAAGTAATGCCCCGAGCACTCACGCTAACGGATACGGGATCATTAGTAGAACAGAACGGCTCAACATAACTTCTGCGATACTGCTCCAATTGACACCAAACTGCTATGGGTGAGTAAAACTACTTGTTTTATTGTTTTAGAAGGCTCAGATTGTAAAAAAAAACATTACTTTTCCTTTAACAGTTTAGCAGGTTTACAATTATGACGCTTATGTTCTACGTTACTTTTAGTGATGTCTGTTTAGCCGACGTTATCGTTTTCATCGAACTTTCGTGTATAAAGCTAGTTTTTCCTCAACATTTGTTTCCGTTTGTTTGCGTCAGTCGTCGTCGCCTCTGTAGACGTCGCAGCTCAGGTAGAGGCGAGGGACGATGACGCAAACGGTAATCGAGCGACGTCCCATTTCTTAGGGGAACATTCGTACCCCGAGCCCTCTCAGCTCGGTATCGAGGGGCAAGACAAAGACATAGATGAAGGGGAAGGGGTAAGACAGAGGAATGGGACGCAGCCTAAAAATACTCAAACATGTGTGAATGAAACAAAACACTCCAGGTCTGGTTTTCAGGTCAATTTTTTGTAATAAAACGTACCTTCGTCAGCTAGATATGTTTAATGCCATACTGTGGAATATTTCAGGTAAAACAATAACATCTTCATGAAGACAAGCAGGTGATGGAGAAAGTAACAAAAGCCAATATTGTGCGACAAAAGAGTTTATAAGTGGCTAAACTTTTTACAATAATGAAAACCTATGCAAAACTTTGTAGTTTTTTCTGCTACTAAATGTCGAATATTTTCAAAGCTAAATGATCTTTCCTTATTCTTTCTATATTCTCTATAATATAAATCTACAATAAACAAAAAGTGTTGTTGTTTAACTCTTCAAATAAAATTTCAGATGGAAGTTCCTCAAGTGCTGATCCAGTGCTGGAGATCTTTGCAGGAAGGAAGTTTATTTTTATCAGAAGTCTTGGCATCCTGTTTGAATCCCAGTTGTTTTTGCAGGTTTCTTTTCTTTTTGTTTTTGTTTTTTCCCCAACACAAGGGGTCATCATAAAGCAATACATTATGTAAATACCTTTACATAACAAAAGAAGATCCATTTGGCAAATTACAAATTGTAAACAAATGAAATGAGTGTTGCGCGGCTCATGGTAAAAACATTGTGCCGACTGTAGCGGACATGAGCGAGATGGATGAGGTTTGACAGATCCAGACTCATGTCCCACTTACGCTCTTGTGCTCCACTTTGAGGCCGCACAAAAGACAAAACATACGAAGCAAAACCACCACGATGTCAGTCTGTAACCAGAGCTGGTAGAAAAGCCAAAAAATGTTCTCAAAATAATATTACTCAAGCAGAAGTACAAATCAGTGGTTCAAGAAATTACTCAAGATTAAAAAAGAATTTGCAAAAGTACTAAAGTAAGAGTATCTGAAAGCTGCATTGTGGAGGGTCTGCCATTTGCTTGTTTCTATGGATATGTCATTGCTCTGCTTCAAATCTTCCACAATATGGCATTAAACAGCTCTACCTTACATTTATTATATTACAGGCGGGTTTTATAGCTCAAAAATACCTTGAAAAACAAACATTCTGACTGCGGGCGAGGTCGTCTCGCCGCAGATCTGACCTGTAACTTGGTCTGGTTTGGTCTCCATGATGATAGAAAAGTTTAATGCCGCACTGTGAAACATTCCAGACAAAGAAATAACATCTACATTTGACGGACCCTCCACCAGATGTTACACAACGCACCTTTAACATTTGTTTGGACAAAATATTAAATTAGTCACAAAATCTGGTGTTTCCAAAGGACAGACACAAAAATGAGACAAACTAAATCATATCTGAAGGAGCTGCAAGAGACACAAATATTGTCGACAAAGCTTTTGTCACATTGTTTAAAGATCCCATGACATGGTACTTGTTGATGCTTTTATATGGCTCCTTAATGGTTCCCTAATACTGTAAATGAATCCTTCTTCAAAATCAACACTCAGTGCATGAGAAAAACACATGTACAGAGTCAGAGTCAAAAAATAACTCTCTGAACACCTCATTCTGCGCCTTGTTGCTTGAATGCAAATGAGAAGGACACAGATAGGCTTAGAGGAGGGAGGGGGGGCCCCCAATGCACCGCTGGTTCCTTGTTTTAGCGGTGCGCTGTGCCTGGCCCCACTTCCGCGTGTGTAAGCGCGGAGGAGTAAAGGAGAGCGAAAGCAGAGCGTTTCAATGAAAAAAAACACATTTTCTCAGAAAATAAAATTAAACCACTGCTGTTTCAGAGGTCCAGAGGGTCGGGTAAAGGACTTCCGAGCCTAGAAACACTCGCACGTGCCTCCAGGCAAATAAAAAAAACGCATTTCGCATTGCGTAGCTCATTCGCGGTCCAAACTCTCTGGGCGTGATTTCCAGAGACAGGGGGTGGAGATCCAGACGATGGTGGAACTGCATTTGCATTTCTTTTTTCGATCTGACGTCAATAAGGTGCCTTGTCCAGAATCGCCCGTTTGAGCTGTGTTTTTTTCAAATGCAGAAAAGGATCGCAAATGCTCAGTTTAGACATTTCGCAACTTTTAGCCATTGGGGGGGGGGGCTAAACAGGGTAGGGGAGCTCACATTAACGTTCAAAAACCTCAGAAAGTGAAAATTTCATGTCATGGGACCTTTAATGTGTAGAATCCCTCAGTCGTCGTCCATGGAAAAAGGAGAAATTCAGTTTGTCGACTGGACTAAAGTTTATTTGGTCGAATCCGTTTCTTCTGCTTCTTCAGTTCTGGTCAGACACTGGTGGACACTGCCTATATCTGCCTGAAGGGGGCGCTCACTACAATGAAATGACTCTGAGACTCCCACACCTCCTTGTTTCCAGTTTGTGTTAGTTATGTGGACATCTGCAGTGGGAGTGGAGTGTGGGTGTGGTTAGAACCATTCAGGACCATAACGGTGTTTTCACCCCTGCTGCCCTGTTGTTTTCTTTGTTTGTTTGTTGTTTAGTCATAGTTCATAGTTTGCTTTATTGTCGAAAAACCATATGTACATGTACATAGAGTAATTTGAAATTTCATTTCCCCACTAACCAGGCAGGACAGTATAGAGCGGCTGGGGGAGGGGCCACGCACATGTGCGCACCACCGACTGGGAGATACAGAGTGGAAAAGATGCAATACAATCAATGACAATTATTCACAACATGAATTATTCACAACATGTAATGACAGAAACAGGGATGAAAGAGTTCTGTTTTTTAGCAGATCTCCGCTTTTTTTTCAGCCGTGGGTTTTTTTTGTTTGTTTTTTTTTACATCTGTGCAAATTCGTTGAGAAAGATTTTGGGTGTATATATATGTATACAGGGGGTCCTCGGGTTACGACAGTCTCGGTTTACGACGTTTCGTGGTTACGAACGCGCCCCCATTAAAAAATATATATATATTACGCGTCATTCCGTCTTACGCGGTTTAGCGTGGTAAGAGATGTAAACAAACGCGAACGGTGCGCGGCACACGGCGGAAGAATACGCTCTGTTGTGGTTGTAGGGCGGAGAAGACGGCGTCGTGTGCGTGCCCAATGTGGGCGGAAGTACCTGATGTGGGCTCTGATCTGCTCCTATGAAAGTGGCAGTGATAACCAAGCAGCGTAGTGGTCTAATTATTGAGATGGAAAGGTTATTGGTGCTTTGGTTGGAAGATCAAAGGCAAAATCCAGTTTACGACGAAATTCGGGTTACGGGTCTTAAGAACGGATCAACGTCGTAACCCGAGGACCCCCTGTAGTTGTGTTTAGGGTCGCCAACCGTCCCTTGAAAAACAGAATTGTCCCATATTCAGAACAAAAGTACATGTCTCGTAAACTTCGTATTAAACCGCGGACCGAGCTCGCGAGCCCGTGTCTGGAGCCGCGGACCGAGCGAGTGAGCGCAGCTCTTTCACAACAGCCTGTACCATTGCGTGTACACAGGTTAAACTTTATAAAACATCCTATACCTCATCCTACCTGCCCGTGCCTCACTTAACACGTCGCTCCTCGCTTTTTCACCTGCGCCTTTTAGCGCGCATCAGCTCCTCCTCAATGCCTCTGATTAGACAAAGTGCAAAGCAAAAACAAATCCAATATATATACTACTAGTACCTGTTAATAAAATGTGTTTTTTTGTACTTTAAAGTTTTACTTTATTGCTAACATATAGCATATAGAAATCCAAATTTCAGAAATTTAAAATTTCTCCGGGGGAGGGCTGTGACTTTCCGCGACTTTCCGCTTTTTTCATTGATTGTCCACTTTCATCCCTGCAGAAAACAATTGGAGAGGTAACATACGGTGTTTTTTTCTTTGGCGACAAGAGGGAAGGGTGTGGGGCAAGGGAACAGATCAGAAATCAATCAAATTGATTGAAAACTGAAGTAGAAGCAGACATCCTAAAAATAGACGGGGCAGCATTACTTAAAGGGATATGCCACCCCCAGGTCAAATTTGGGCATCTCCCCACAGTCCAGAGACTAAAATAAGTGGTGGAAAGCGTTTTCCTGCTCACCCAGCCATTGTCCAGGTCTGTCAGCACTGACCGCCGCGGTATCTGCAGCTCCTCCGCCTTAGACTGGAGTCTAACGTCGCCAGAGAAAGATTTCGGCCAAAAGGAATTAATTTGCTCGATGCGTTTCCCAATTACTTTGTGTGTAGTGCGCATTCATATCGAGTGCAAATAAATGTGCAAATCAACACGGAGAGCTTGACTTGGTCATTTTGGGTGGGAACTATTTTCCAGTGCGGAAGAATACAGCCGTATCACGCAGCACGCTACCAGGGGAATCCCAGTTACGCACCGGGAAGGGAGTTCCCCTGTTGCACAACGTGATGCGACAGACTCGGACAATGGCTGGGTGAGCAGGAAAACGCTTTCCACCACTTATTTTAGTCTCTGGACTGTGGGGAGATGCCCAAGTTTGACCTGGGGGTGGCATATCCCTTTAATACCTGTGAGTGTGAGTCCAATAGTGTGTGGCGATGTTTGTGTAGCCTTGGACGTGTTTGTGCAGAAGATGCCGTCAAAACAAAGAGTCCAGTTCAGTTGGATCACATTTTCCAGAAGAACTGATTACAAAAGGGGAATTACAGAAATAACATAATCGATACATTTTAGAACTCAGGCGAACAGACGATTTGCCAGAACCCTGGTTTCTGTCAGGTCCCCACTTCCTAAAAAAGATATACAAATTTTGCAGGGACCAGCTTTATCCAATTCATGATTTAGGATTTGGAAAATCTGTTCCAACAGGAGAAAAAAGACGAGACGAGAGAAATAAAACATGACACAGAGCAAAGATAAGGGAGGAAGAGAAAAGTGTGTCTGCTCCTCACAACAGCTGGGGGGGGGTGCTTAATAGAATAGAATTTACACAATATAAGTATAAAACCAATGACCACAGCACAGCAATACAATTAGGGTGACCATTCGTCCGGATTTGGTCCGGACAGTCCGGTTTTAGAGCTGTCTGTCCGGCCGTCTGTCACGTGTCCTCCTTTTTTACATTTTGTCCTCCTTTCCCCCCACATTATTTACACTTGCTACTCTGCGATGTTGTGTCGTATGCCACATTCTGATCCAGCCCGTCAGCCCCTCGTATTGTCCGCTCTCTATCTGCGCTATCAGCCACTCTTTGAGCTGCAACTTGGCTCCTTCTTCCATCTTCATCGCCTTATTACTGTCCCTTAAAATGTAGTTTTCTTTAGTGCCGTGCGTAACAGGTTTCGCTTACGTTTCCTCTCAATGTCGACAGTTAAAATACGTTACAATATTTACATTACGGCTTTCATAATTGCAAATAATATTTTGGGGATTTTGAGATCTTACCTCTTAAAAGTTAAATGCAGAACTACTAGTTTGTCATGGCATATGATGGCAGGGCAAAGACTGTGTTTTTTCAGTGAATTAGTGATGATATTGTTTTTTGTTCATATCATCTTGACCATAATTTGCCACATTTTTCTTTTTGATGGGTGTTCCATGTTAATAAATATATGTTGACTTCATACATTATTCATAAGTTGTTTTTCTTGACCGTTCCCCTTCCCCGAGGGAAAAACAAAAAACAAAAAACAAACAAACAAAAAAAACAAGGTGTCCTTTGTCCTCCTTTTTGGACACAAGTGTCCTGCTTTCCTGTTTCATGCCGGTGGTCACCCTAAATACAATGAAGAAAAAGACTTTGAAGAACTTGTAAATAACAGTTGACATTTGGTTATTAGTGTGCGTTCCTGATTAGATAAAGTACACGAGAGATCTGTACTTGGCGCTTACACATTTTGATTGAGTTGTTAAAGTCGAGCGTTCTTGGATTGACTTCAGACTAATGTGTGATGTGTTTATCTCCTGCTCGTGTGTGTCGTCAGAATGCAGAGTGCTCAAGTCGTCTTCACACGTCCACTCGGTGACTCCAAACGCCAAGAGCCCGGGGCCCACACGGAGGAGCAAGTCCCCTTCGTCCGGTATAAGTACACAGCTTTATTATTTTACTTCTGTCAACTACCCCCATCAAACCCTTCTCATGGTGAGCTGTAAGATTCTGTGCAAGGCTCCGACACGACAATTCTCCATAAAAATACAACAAAATATGTGAATGAAACAAAACAGAACTCCAGGCCTGGTTTTCAGATCAGTTTTGTGTAATAAAACGTGAAAAACATGCTTTCTAACTAGTGCTGTCAGGTGATTTAAAAAAAAAAAATCTAATTATCCAATCCAATTTTATTTCTGTAGCCCATTTTATAAACAGAAACAGTTTCCAAAGTGCTGCACATAAAATCAATAAAAATGAATAAAAACATGACTAAAATAGCAATAAATAAAGTGATAATAATAAAATAACGAAAAACAAAAGCAATTATAAAAATAAATCCAGTGGTACCTCACCTTACGAATGACCCAACAAACGAAAATTTCAAGTTACAAATTGCGAAATCTCCAATCCAATCCAACTTTATTTATAAAGCACTTTAAAAACAACAAATCTCAAAAATTCAATTAATGCGCGCTCAGATGCACGCCCCGAAACGTAAATACACTTTATCAACACACACGGGGTTAGGTTCCAGAGGTGGCCCGCGGTGGGAGAGGTCCACGAGGTAGGACAACTTTGTATTTGGCAATTGTTCTACATGTTTTAGGGCTGTAAATGCCTCACCACACACATTCTACGCTTTTCTCAGACTGGAGTTGGGCTTTTCTTGCATTTCTCTCTCGTTTGAACACTCGAACTTTCATAGATTTTCAATGGAATGTGTTGGGGGGGGGGGGGGGGGTCAATATAGCGCCGAACGTGTGATGGGAGACACAATAACACATGATCAGCAGGGTAAAACTCACCTGTCTCACGACGGTCTAAACCCCGCTCACGTTCCCTTAGTGCAGTGCTTCTCAATTATTTTCTGTGATGCCCCCCCTAGGAAGAAGAAAAAATTTCACGCCCCCCCTCCTTACGCGCGACTAGGCTATAAATAGTAGTATTTGTCTAGAAAATTGTTATTAGTACATCTCTGCATAAGATTGTATCCTTTTATTAACATTAAAAACAAAAAAAGAAAGAAACAAAGACCGCACTGTCTTTTTTGCACTGAGGACTCAAATATTAATGTGTTTTTAATGCAGCTTTGCACACATTTGTTTACGTTTTACAGAAACAAAACTTAAAACCGCATGGCTTATTTGCATAAACTAAAAGCTCTGGGAAAAAAAACAAACAAAAAAAAAAAACCGCTCTGTCCTTGTGCCGCTGATGCATCAGCTTCTGTCTGACTAAAGTACATGATGCAGTAGGATATACATGTTTTTTCTGTGACAGAGGATGTTCTGCTGATGGGGAGCCTGTTCTATATATTGCATATTTAAGGTTGCCGACCCCTGCCCCAGAGCAACAATGAGAGCGCCACTGCCAACTACTGTTGTTGATGTGCAATTACACTTAGTTATAAGTACAGTACGTTTCCCAGGGTCACACGCGCCCCCCCTGGCATCACACCGCACCCCCCCAGGGGTGCCCGCCCCACTATTTGAGAAGCACTGACTTAGTGAGTGAACAATCCAACGCTTGGTGAATTCTGCTTCACAATGATAGGAAGAGCTGACATCGAAGGATCAAAACGTCCATACGGCCTGTTAGCTCACAGTGTCGGCCCCCCGGCTCTGGAGGTCAGATAGAACCAGACCCCGCCCCGCCCGCTCTTATTCCCGCTGAAAGAGCGTCTTTCTCGGCCTCTTAAAGGAGCGGAGACACGAGCACCGCGCTCCTCCAACGGCACTGCCATGTTATAATAATAACAGGTCCAATCCAGGTTTAGTTCTGGCCAGACCTGGTTTATTCCACGTTCTTTTAGTCCTGGTCTAGTCTCTTAGCCCGCCAGGAACACAACGTTACACTATAAAAAAAATGTTGCACTATAAAAAAAAAACAACCTTGGAACGGATCAGGCTTTTTCCATTGAAATAGCTTCTCAACTTACGAATTTTTCACGTTACGAAACCACTTCTGGAACGAATTAATTTCCTAAGGTGAGGTACCACTGTATATAATTAATTACAGGATTTGTAATTAATTAATCTAATTAATCACATTTTAATCTCTTGAGAGACAGAAAGAGAGATATCCGCAAGTGTGGTTTGGTGAAGTGCTCTCGCTCCATCACCGGTATCGATGGAACTTGTCCGGACGTGTTTGTCGTTCAAATGATCCGTCAGGCTGGAGCAGCTTCTGTGATTGGAAAAGGATTTTTTACAAAAGCTCCAAATCACGGCGTTCTTTTTGATCATCCCGTCTTCGTTCTTTTTATAAATAAACTTATTTATAATCAAACCGTTCAAAGGCCCTGGCGGCGATTCGCTCCTCGTCCCCCTGAGTCGAGTCCATGTCTCCAGTTTCCTCCAGGCTTTATTTGTTTGAGCGACGCAGGTGGAAGTGACGCCACTGCTAATCGCCTACAGGTCCTTCAACGGGACAAATTTATAATGAGCCGCATTGAATTGCCGCTCAAGGAGAATTAAAGGAAAAGTAACGTTTTTTACAATCTGAGCCTTATTTCGGTAATAAAACAAGTTGTTTTACTCACCCATAGCACTTTGGTGTCATATGGAGCACTTCCAGAGATGTTTTAGATTAGCGATTAGCGTTCTCGGGGCATAGAGCATGTAATATGCCCCGAGCGGTCTCCAAATAACACAAACTTTAGCACTTTTCACATCATAGAAGCTCAATGTCTTAGTCTACGATTTCGTTTGAGTCAAAAGTGGCCTGTAATCCGAGATTTATCCATAATTTACAGCTTTGCGTTTCATGTTTGGGTCCCGGGAGCTGAGAGTGAAATAAACTGTGACTCCGCACATGCGCACTGTCCTCCTCATCTACTTGAAATTATGGCTAAATCTCGGATTACAGGCCACTTTTGACTCAAACGAAAGCATAGACTAAGACATCGAGCTTCTATGATTTAAAAAGTGCTAAAGTTTGTGTTATTTGGACACCGCTCGGGGCATATAATATATGCAAACTCGCGCTACGGATATTGCTAATCTAAAACATATCCGGAAGTGCTCCAAATGACACCAAAGTGCTATGGGTGAGTAAAACAACTTGTTTTATTACCAAAATAAGGCTCAGATTGTAAAAAACGTTAATTCTCCTTTAATGCACTGTGATTAAATAACGGTGATGAGCATAATCAATGACTTTATTCACCATTGGCTCGGTTAAAAGCAGCTCGGTGCATTTTGTTTTTTCAGATTGTCTTGTAATTGTCTCATTGTACTTTTGAATCTTTAAACAGCGAGACGACCAGTGCACTTTGCCAGCAGCCGTCCGAACAGCAAATCTCCAGGTGAGCATCAGTAAAACAGAAAATGACGTGAAAAAGGGTGGGTCACCATTCGATTTTGAAACTCTGTATTTAGGTCGGGTTACTTTTCTGGAACGGAGAAGTGATAAGAAGCTGTTACAAACCCTGGTGGTGGGCGGCAAAAAGAATATCACCAAAAAATGGCTAACTCCTGCTCCGCCTTCACCGGATGGGGCTGGACTCACATAATGTCTGACATATTTAAGATGGAAAAGCAAAATTATACAATAAGATCAGATCAGATAAGACTTTATTGATCTCACGAATAAAATAAAATAAGTAATAATAATAAAACAGTAGGAGAGTATGAAGAAAATATTGCACGTTTGTACTTTTGTTTCTTGTCTTTTAAGTGTTTTGCATTAGACTCTAGTTTGTGGCTGCACTATGATTACAAAATAAATAAATGCATATGTAAATAAATACATAAGTATTTACCGACGGAGATACTAGGGACGGGCAAAGTGAGGCTTCATGAAACACCGAAGCAGCTGAAGCGATTGTGCTGGAGCTGAAACACAGTTCGAAACTCTCCACAGTGACATCTAGTGGTGATATGTTAGAACTACAACATCCAGAATGTTTCATGTTTTGAGACGGAATAACTCTGTTTTCTCCAGATCTCGAAATAACAGTTTTGTTTTCTCGAGATCACGAATTAATTGTGTCCTTTTCTCAAGATCTCGAGTTAATTTTCTCGTTATTAAAGGAAAAGTCACGTTTTTTTAACAATTTGAGCCTTATTTCGGCAATAAAACAAGTAGTTTTACTCACCCATAGCACTTTGGTGTCATATGGAGCATTTCCGGCTAACGCCGTTAGCCTAGCGCATTCCCCGAGCATGTGATATGCCCCGTGCGGGCTCCAGATAACACAAACTTTAGCACTTTTCAAATCATAGAAGCTCGATGTCTTAGTCTACACTTTCGTTTGGTCAAAAGTGGCCTGTAATCCCAGATTTAGCCATAGTTTCGAGTAGATGAGGAGGACAGTGCGCATGTGCGGACTGTGCTCTCAGCTCCCGGGACCCAAACATGGAACACAAAGCTGTAAACTATGGATAAATCTCGGATTACAGGCCACTTTTGATTCAAACGAAATCGTAGACTAAAGACATCGAGCTTCTATGATTTGAAAAGTGCTAAAGTTTGTGTTATTTGGAGCCCGCACTGGGCATATTACATGCTCTGGGAATATATTATATGCCCCGAGCTATGGCTATAAGTCGCGCTAGGCTAACGGCGTTAGCCTAACGCTAATCTAAAACATCTCTGGAAGTGCTCCATATGACACCAAAGTGCTATGGGTGAGTAAAACAACTTGTTTTATTACCGAAATAAAGCTCAGATTGTAAAAAACGTGACTTTTCCTTTAAGGTGGAAAATAATCATTACGAACATGACCTCTGTCGGCTTCCGTAGTTAACTTCACATGGATTTAACACTATTACAGTCCAGTACAGAGGACATGTTACAACATTATGAATAAAAATCAAATTTACAAAATGTAATTGCTAATCATTCATCTCCAAATAGAAAAATTTTAAAAAATAAAAAGAATAATTTAAATACATGTTTTTTTCTTCGGGTCCCAGGAGGATATAGTAGAGTTATACAGTCTGATAAATAAACATTCAAAGAGACAAATGTTATAGTATTTGGAACAACTGGATTAAGTTTATCACCCCAACTAGAAAAGATTTCTTTATCTTCTCCATTCCACTCAGAAGATTTGTTATATTGGTCATTATGGCAATAAAAATAAAACCAACATCTCCTGCTATGAAATCTTTGTGTTTTTCCTTCTCAGTAAACGGTTTCTCGAGCAGCCAGTCGTGTTCTTCCAGATCCAATAAGTCTTCTACTCCATCTCCCACCAGCCCCAGGACCACGCCCGGGTTTAAGGTCATTCTCAGGGTTTTCCTGGTTTATCTGCGTGCTTTTTTATGCAACTCAGAAATATTCTGTTTCTTTTCATGTTAAAGGTCCCATGGCATGAAATTTTCACTTTCTGAGGTTTTTGAACGTTAATGTGAGCTCCCCTACCCTGTTTAGGGCCCCCCCCCATGTCTAAAAGTTGCGAAAACTGAGCATTTGCGATCGTTTTCCGTGTTTGAAAAAAAGACAGCCCAAATGACGGTTTTGGTCAAGGGAATTTTCTGACGTCACACCTGGGAAAGGTTTCCACCCCCCGTCTGGATGTCCACCCCCGTCTCTGGAAATCACGCCCAGAGAGTTTGGACCGCAAACAAGCTACGAGATACGAGATGCAGGTTTTTTTTGCCTTTTTTGTTTTGTTTTCGTTTGTTTTTTATGTCCTTTATCCGAGCCTCTGAAACAACAGTGGTTTAATTTTATTTTCTGTGGAAATTTGTATAAGAGTGCTTTTTTTCATAGGACGCGTCTCGTATCTTCCTCCGCTCTTAAAACGCGGAAGTGGTGACAGCGCACATCGCACCGCTAATCCAGGAAACAGTGCAGTATTTGGCCACACCCCTACCCGCTGCACTGGCCTGTCTCTGTCCTCCTCATTTGCATTCAAGCTACAACGCCCAGAATAAACTGTTCAGAGCCACATTTCTGAATAGGACTGTGTTCATGAGGCTTTCTCATGCACTGAGTGTTGATTTTGGTGAAGGATTCATTTACAGTATTAGGGAACCATTAAAGGAAAAGTAATGTTTTTTAAATTTTTTTACAATATTTCGGTAATAAAACAAGTTGTTTTACTCACCCATAGCACTTTGGTGTCATATGGAGCACTTCAGGAGATGTTTTAGATTACCGTTAGGCTAACGCCGTTAGGCTAACGCCGTTAGCCTAGCGCGACTTATAGCCATAGCCATACCGAGCGGTCTCCAAATAACACAAACTTTAGCACTTTTCAAATCATA
This sequence comes from Paratrypauchen microcephalus, assembly GCA_036785185.1. Taxonomy (NCBI): domain Eukaryota; kingdom Metazoa; phylum Chordata; class Actinopteri; order Gobiiformes; family Gobiidae; genus Paratrypauchen; species Paratrypauchen microcephalus. The sequence goes on from JAVJIX010000294.1 coordinate 250,269, forward strand.
GAAGCTCGATGTCTTAGTCTACACTTTAGTTTGAGTCAAAAGTGGCCTGTAATCCGAGATTTAGCCATAGTTTCGAGTAGATGAGGAGGCCAGTGCGCATGTGCGGACTGTGCTCTCAGCTCCCGGGACCCAAACATGAAACGCAAAGCTGTAAACTATGGATAAATCTCGGATTACAGGCCACTTTTGACCACACGAAATCGTAGACTAAGACATCGAGCTTCTATGATTTGAAAAGTGCTAAAGTTTGTGTTATTTGGAGCCCGCACGTTAGCATATTACATGCTCGGGGAATGCCCCGAGCTATGGCTATAAGTCGCGCTAGGCTAACGGCGTTAGCCTAACGCTAATCTAAAACATCTCTGGAAGTGCTCCATATGACACCAAAGTGATGTGGGTGAGTAAAACAACTTGTTTTATTACCGAAATAAGGCTCAGATTGTAAAAAACTTTACTTTTCCTTTAAGGCGCCATATAAAAGCATCAAGAAGTACCATGTCATGGGACCTTTAATGTAAACATTTTAAACGTGTGCTATGTTCTTATATTCATTCATATATTTGATGACTTCTGGATGTGCACAAAATGTAGAAAGTAGTAAATAAAGAAAAAAAACATTGAATGAGAGGGTGTGTCCAAACTTTTGACTGGTAGTGTACGTGTCAAGGTTCTGTTTAAACATAAAATATTGTTATAACTCAAACTGACGTGCATTTCTTCTCAGATTCCTAATTCAAACCAAATCTCGTCTCAAACAAACGGAACAGTGAACAACCTCCAGGAGCAGACCGCCCGACTCAGTCCAGAAGGTAATTTTGTCCCTATTTTATCCCATTTTCACTTTTGTTTTGATCCAGTGACATTAGAATCGATTTAGGTTAGATTTAAATTGCATTCCCTCCAAGTGTTTGAACGTCTTCTGCCAAATTTGATGTAAAACTTGCCTTCCTTGTACTGCTCAAGCTTAGATAAGTACAGAAATTTCAGATAAAAATGTAAAAAGTTTAAAAACTGCTCAGCGTGCCAGCCGGTCAGCCACAAGAGCAGCTTATTATGACCATGGCAACCACCGAAGAAACTTCACAATGTCAAAAGTCTGTCATCTTGTTGCTTGCAAACTGAAATAACTTTTTTTTTTCTTTTTCAGTTAATGGAAACCGTTACCCACCGGCCTCATCCATCTCGGAAAAGTACAAAGTCGGAAAAGTGATCGGAGACGGGAACTTCGCTGTGGTCAAAGAGTGCGTGGAGAGGTAGGCCGTTACAGCGGGTTTGTAGAGACGAGCGGCCGTTTCCTCTGATAAATCTAAAGTCATTCCCACGTCCCCGTCAGCAGCCCTTTTCTCCGACTGTAAACGGTTTAATTACACTGCCGTAATGGAATAGAAGCCCACTGCTGGGATAAAAATCATAAAAGAGCCATATCGCTCCATAGAATATTGCAGCAGCAGCAAAGTTCTCTAATTAGCTTCAGCGCTATTAAAATGCAAATATGTGCAATTAAAATGAAGTCGGCACCAAATGCTACACAAACGATATAAAACAGGTCAGTCGTCAGGGGTGTCATTGTTCACACGGTTGTAAAAGTTTTGCCTTTCATTTTAAAACAGTCATATCCTGTTATTGCTTTGTCTGGGATGTTTCTCAGTGTGGCATTAAACGTTTCTATCGTCATGGAGACCAAACCAGACCAAGTTACAGGTCAGATCTGTGGAGAGGCGACCCCGCTCACAGTCAGAATACCTGTTTTTCTAGATATTTTTGAGCAATAAAACCACTTGTAATTAACTAAATGTAAGGCAGAGATGTTTAATGTCATACTGTGGAACATTCCAGGCAGCAATGACGTATCCATAGAAACAAGCAAAAGTTAAAGGAAAAGTAACGTTTTTTACAATCTGAGCCTTATTTCGGTAATAAAACAAGTTGTTTTACTCACCCATAGCACTTTGGTGTCATATGGAGCATTTCCGGAGATGTTTTAGATTAGCGTTAGGCTAACGCCGTTAGCCTAGCGCGACTTATAGCCATAGCTCGGGGCATTCCCCGAGCATGTAATATGCCCCGTGCGGGCTCCAAATAACACAAACTTTAGCACTTTTCAAATCATAGAAGCTCGATGTCTTTAGTCTACGATTTCGTTTGAGTCAAAAGTGGCCTGTAATCCGAGATTTATCCATAGTTTACAGCTTTGCGTTCCATGTTTGGGTCCCGGGAGCTGAGAGCACAGTCCGCACATGTGCACTGGCGTCCTCATCTACTCGAAACTATGGCTAAATCTCGGATTACAGGCCACTTTTGACTCAAATTAAAGTGTAGACCAAGACATCGAGCTTCTATGATTTGAAAAGTGCTAAAGTTTGTGTTATTTGGAGCCCGCACGGGGCATATTACATGCTCGGGGAATGCCCCGAGCTATGGCTATAAGTCGCGCTAGGCTAACGGCGTTAGCCTAATGCTAATCTAAAACATCTCCGGAAATGCTCCATATGACACCAAAGTGCTATGGGTGAGTAAAACAACTTGTTTTATTACCGAAATAAGGCTGAAATTGTAAAAAACGTTACTTTTCCTTTAATTTAACACGACGTAGACTTAGACAAACTTGATTGATCCTTAAGGGAAATGATTTGGACACAGTAGCTCACACCTCACAGTATAATAACAAAGAGTATTTAAAGCCCTCGCACCTAACGCCGATGCTGACGTTTCGTGTCTATGGTAGGGGGCGCTATAGTGTTCACTTTAGTTATATTTCATATTTCACTACATTCATTTGAATGTTTTTGAATTGTTATTGCTTTGTCTGTAATTTTTCACAGTAAAGGAAATCAAACCAGACCAAGTTAGAGGTCAGATCTGTGGAGACGCGCCCCCGCTCAGTCAGAATGCCTGTTTTTCTTTGTATTTTTGAGCTATAAAACCACCTGTAATTGAATAAATGCCATACTGTGGAACATTTCAAACATATCCATAAAAACAAGCAGGTGATGAACCCACAACCAAAAAGTTACACCTTTAACACTTTTTTGGCAGTGCTTGCTAATGTGTACATTGCGTCACCATGGTAAGTCCTAAACATCCCACCGTACGCATACGTGTAGAACACCCCCAGCGTCACGCCCCATGTCGCTCTGCTGTAGATCATTAAAACGCCTCAATATTGGCTCCATAATGAAAACGTCCTGAGCGGCTTTGAGACTCGCCACTTTTATTTCTGTAAAGGGAAACTCATTTTTAGCCGTCAGCAGTGCGCTCCTTCTGTTTTATTGTGTCTTATTGTGTTTTATTGTTATCTCTTGTTCTGTGTGTAATGGCGTCTCAGCGGTGGGCCGTAGATTAGGACGATAGCGTCGGTGGAGTTTTTATGGAGAGCTTTAATGAGTCTGTGTGTCTGTGCAGGGCCACGGGGAAAGAGTTCGCCCTCAAGATCATCGACAAGACCAAGTGCGCTGGAAAGGTACCACCGTTACACCCAAGAGATGCAAATACTAGTACATAATTTTGGCCACAACATTTATGGTTTTCTTTGTTTAATATGTATTTTTTATGTCGTTGTAGCGCTGTTCTTCGGTACAGCAGCTTCTCAAGAGATTTAGGCTACGTTTATATGATGACGGTCTGAACAGAAGTCGCGTCTTCACTTTTTATTCCGCGTTTAGACAAGCGTTTTCGGGAGGAAATCTGCATGCATACGGTGACGCAAAAGTGTGTTGTGTTGTATTGGATTGGGTATGCATGCCAGGCGGCTAGGTGGCGCTGTGATACATTATCACAATGTCCGCGCATGCATAGAATCTTCCTTCTTCTCACCTGTGCCGCGAAAACTAAAACAAAACATGGCTACTGGGGGGGAAAAAAAATAAAAACTCTTGCTTCAGACGTTCGACGACAAAGCAACGAAGGCGCAACAAGGTCCTGCCAAACAAAGTACACTGATATATGGAGCGATGTGACGTAAACGCGTACGCGACGTCAGCAGATTTGACCAGAGTTTTGGTTCTTCTGCAGTGTAGACGAAAACGCTACGGCGGAGCGGATTCAAGTTTTCCACTTTGGAGGGCGGTTTCAGTTTTTTGCGTTTTTAAGCCCCCAAAACGCCATCACCGTCTAAACGAAAGGCACTTCTGATAAAATATTTTGTCGTATTTACCCATAAGTGTTCTCGTGTAAACAGGCCCTTAAAGGAAAAGTAACGTTTTTTACAATCTGAGCCTTATTTCGGTAATAAAACAAGTTGTTTTACTCACCCACAGCACTTTGGTGTCATATGGAGCATTTCCAGAGATGTTTTAGATTAGCGTTAGGCTAACGCCATTAGCCTAGTGCCGTTAGCCTAGCGCGACTTATAGCCATAGCTCGGGGCATTCCCCGAGCATGTAATATGCCCCGTGCGGGCTCCAAATAACACAAACTTTAGCACTTTTCAAATCATAGAAGCTCGATGTCTTAGTCTACGATTTCGTTTGGTCAAAAGTGGCCTGTAATCCGAGATTTAGCCATAGTTTCGAGTAGATGAGGACGCCAGTGCGCATGCGTGGAGTGTGCTCTCAGCTCCCGGGACCCAAACATGGAACGCAAAGCTGTAAACTATGGCTAAATCTCGGATTACAGGCCACTTTTGACTCAAACGAAATCGTAGACTAAGACATCGAGCTTCTATGATTTGAAAAGTGCTAAAGTTTGTGTTATTTGGAGCCCACACGGGGCATATTACATGCTCGGGGAATAT
>JAVJIX010000294.1:262500-320000 GCA_036785185.1 Paratrypauchen microcephalus
ATATTTATTTATTTTTTATGTATAATTTATTTATTTATTATTTATATATTTTTTACATTTTTAGATTTTTTTAAAGATTTTTTTTTTGTTTGTTTTTTTATCATAGTGCAGCCACAAACTAGAATCTCAAAACACTTAAAAGACAGCCTGGTTAACTTGATGTCCACTATAAAGGGCACAAATGAATGGGCGGGTCTCAGGAGGATAAACACTTTTCTTTAACGTAAACACACTGGAATAGAACGTTCTTGGACTTTTGAATTCACGTTGTTAAAATTGATTCTTGTGAGCTTTAAGTCATTTTAGAATGTTTTTACCTCCTCCTGTTTGGTTTTATTCACACGTTTGAGTCGCCCTGTAAGTCTGTCTACATCTCCACAGCTCTAGATGCTCTGTCCCACCTTGTGATGTCATGAAGTGGTAGTTTTCAATAAAGCTGGGCGGTATGACCAAAAATTTAAAAATTAAAATCACGGTATTTTTCAAAATTATATCGGTGTCACGGTATTTGAGGGTATTTTTTTTTCATGTACTAAGTGGTTCCATGTCTTTGGTGAAGTGGACAGTAACAGCGTCGGTAATATCGTTCCACCGTTTGCTTTTCTTGTCGGAGGCGGTCCCCTTCGCAAACGCGTCTTTGAGTGACGTCTGAGCGGCGTTTTGTGTCGCGGCGCCGACTTGAACGTTCCCTGCAGACGTGGAAGAGGATGCAAATTGACAGAAAATTGACCTAAAATTGACAGAAAATTTACCAAAATATAGCAAAATATACCAAAAATTTACAGAAAATTGACAAAAAATTTACCAAAAAAATGGACCAAAAATTGACAGAAAATTGAATGAAATTGACCAAAAATTTACCCAAAACTCACAAAAAATTGACAAAAAAAATTCACCAAAAATATATAGAAAATTGACAAAAAATTGACCGAAATTTTTTTTTTCATGTACTAAGTGGTTCCATGTCTTTGGTGAAGTGGACAGTAACAGTGTTGGTAATATCGTTCCACCGTTTGCTTTTCTTGTCGTAGGCGGTCCTCTTAGCAAACACGTCCCCTTTGAGTGACGTCCGAGCGGCGTTTTGTGGACGCAGATCTTAGTTTCTTGCATTCTTCATATTCCAGGACGTGTTTGTGACGGAGGTGGTGAAGCAGATCGCTCGTGTCGCCTCCTGCGGCTACGACTTTAGCCCGACGACATTTACAGAATACGGTCGTTTGATCGGCGTCAGATTTTTTAAAGCCGAAGTTCTTCCACACGACTGACACGGCTCCTCTTTTCGGTATAAGTTCCTCTGTGTCTGTAACATTTTCTCCGTCCATGTTGTTCACCGCTCAACACACACTGAGCTTCCACCGCTCTCACGCCAAAACAGTCCCCCTCTCAAACAATGTCCCGCGGCGCCACGTTCCGCCGCTCTGTGTTCCCCACGTTTTGTACGCACACACTCACCGGGATTGGAAATTTTTTTTTTTTTTTAAACGCTACTTTTCAAGTGAACAGCTACTTTTTACCTTTTGTTCAGTAGAGATCGGCAATTCTAGGGCGGAAATGATCAATATGATTCTAGTGAAGGTGTGGCGTTTAAAAACACAGTGGAGCACTTCTTGTATTGCCACTTCATGACATCACAAGGTGGAGTATTTTCAGTTTGAGTGACGTTCTAGATTTGTGTGAATGATTAAAAAAATAAAACACAACTCCAGGTGTGTTTGTGATGAGGAAACGACATTCTAACTTATTAAACACCTCATTTCTCTCATTTGTCTCGTCTGGGACAGTTATGGTCTGAAGGTGGACGTCTGGGCGGCGGGGGTCATCACGTACATTCTCCTGTGTGGATTTCCTCCGTTCAGAAGGTGACACCTCGGCTCCTCTGTCATGTTTTATTATCATAGATCAGGGGTCGGCAGCCCGCGGCTCCGGAGCCACATGCGGCTCTTTGATCCCTCAGTACAGCGGTCCCTCATTTATCGCGGGGGTTACGTTCTAAAAATAACCCACGATAAGCGAAATCCGCGAAGTCGTCAGCTTTATATTTTACAATTCTTCTCCATGTTTTAAGGCTGTAAACGCCTCACCACACACATTCTACACTTTTCTCACACTGGAATTAACCTTTTCTCACATTTCTCTCTAGTTTAAACACTCAAACTTTTATACATTTTCAACAAAAAAGCACAGTATTATAGAACAAAACCAAAGTGTATTTGGTGTGTATTTCACAGTTCTTCTGACCGAGCCTCTTCATCCTGGCGCCGCTTCGCTGTGGCGGGTTTTGTCGTGGAGAAAACTTGCAAACATACAGCACTTCAGAGTCACACTGCGATCGAACATTAATATAAATCTGCAAAGGTCTACAGTCCCTTAGCCAATCAGGACGCAGAAATGTGCGTTGATATAAAAAAAAAAAATTGGAATAAAAAAAATCTGCGAAACAGCGAGGCCACGAAAAGTGAACCACGATATAGCGAGGGACCAGTGTATTTAATTAAAATGTATTTTATTTTAGTTCATTTTCAAAATGTAATTCTATGGCACAAAGGCAAAAAAAGCCGTTATATGCAGTGTTATTTCATTTTAAATTTCAAAAGGGTTTTGTGGCTCCCAGTGTTTTCTTTACTGTGTGAAACGGCTCCAAACGGCTCTTTGAGGTGTAAAGGTTGCCGACCCCTGCCATAGATGATGTTTCACTCATTAGACTTTGCAGACGTTTGTTCAGTGTTGGTTTTTCCCTGTTTTTAGTGAGAGTAACCAGCAGGAGGAGCTGTTTGAGCAGATCCTTCAGGGCCGACTGGACTTCCCAAGCCCGTACTGGGACAACATCACAGACTCAGCCAAGGTTAGCCCCCAGACTTAAAGCCGCACTATGGAACTTTGTGGCCAAAAATAGACTATAACAGTGGTTCCCAACCTTTTTTGGCCTGTGACCCCATGTTGACATCACACATTTCTAGCAACCCCATAGACTTTTTATTTCTGATCATGTTTCAGTCTCAGCCTCAGTCGCAATATTGTGTCAAATGGGTCTGAGGCCTCGGAGAAACACTGACCTCTAGTGGACAAATTTAACCATTGCAAACCAACACACAACCCATGATTTGGATGGGAATGTATCGCTTTTTTCCACTTGTAGATGCCATCGAAAATGAAACAAATGCCAAAAGTCGCCAGAAGTCGCCAAAATCACCACTAACGTCACACCATACTCCTCACTACCCAACATTTTTAAGAAATATTGGTGCATCTTTTATACTGTAGCAGTTTAGCGCTTGTCAAACCGAGGAAGTGCGTTGAACACTCTGAAGCGCTCTGAACCAATCACAGAGCGGAACATTCGCTGAGCCAATGAAACGCTTCGATACGCTGAAGCGATTGACACGCAGAGCGAAGCAGCGGGGGGCGGGACCGACACTACGACACTTTGGTCATGTGGTTGTTTTTATTGCTCTGAAAAACTTTTAATTTTTCAGAGATTTCCCTCACCTGAAGTTGTATTTGGAGTGATTCGTGCATGTTTGAGCTTTATCGTTAATCCCTTATTTTTAAGGCGCTATTTGTAATGTCCGAAAGGACGAGATCGCGGATACGTCGGCCGAAATAGTTTCCTCTGCAGAGTGGTTGGGCGGAGTGAAGGAAGTCTGGGAGGCGACCTGGCCCCTGATGGCACCTCCGGTCACTGTGATGTCCCGCAGAAAAACGAGCACAAATGTCCGTTCTGTTTCAAAGTCCAGAGTGCACCGGCCCACATCATGTTGGCTCCAGAGCCCGCTCCCCCCAACCCGCCGGGCACCGCCCACTCTAGAGGATTTTTCAGATTTTGCTGAGGCGCGGAGTAAAGCTTCAGGAGCGGGTTTAATGACTCTTTAAGATAAGCAAACAACAAATTTTAAAATACTTAAAATAAGAAACAAAATCCAATGTTGCTTGAATGAAGAAAAACACTTGTTCATTGGTCAATCATTTTACTTGTCAAGTTGAATCTACTCAAATAAAGTTTTTTTTTTTTTAATTTAACTCATTTTAGCTTAGCCAGATGTTGCGTTTTGCAGTCTTCAGTCCTGTCCTCAGTAGACTGCATCACCGGCTGAATTGCAGTGTTGTAACAGTTTTAATGGGCAGTTGGCTGAAGGACATAACGCTAAATTAGTGTCGTATATTAGAACAGGCTGCACTCAGACTCAGCCAAACTGATAATTAACGGCTATAACTGTTGGCTCCGGGCGCTTTGTGGAACAGCAGAGGTGTGAATTCTACAGATACAAGCACAAGAGACGAAGACTCCTGATGTCAGTATAAACTCTTTTACCCTGCATTAATGTGGCTTTTTACAGAAAGGATAGTACACAGAATTAATCTTTTCAAGCTTTCTACCAGTTATTATGTTCTCTCATTAAAAACATGCCAGGGTTTAGATCAGCCACGCTCCTACAAAACTCTACACAGCACCTTGACAAACCTGATGTCATGTAGTTTGGGGACTCACACTGATTGTGTTGTGATAGCGTTCTGAAGGGGGAGTGACTTAACACGGGGAGCAAAGGGAGGATGGTTCAAAAAAGTGAAGCGTATAAATATATATGTTGTTTTCAGAGAATATAGCATTTCAAAACAATAAAAGGTAACATGGTGATCTAAATATGTTATGTCCATCCATCCATGTTCTTCCGCTTATCCGGGGCCGGGTCGCGGGGGCAACAGTCTAAGCAGGGGCTCCCAGACTTCCTTCACCCCGGACACTTCCTCCAGCTCCCCCGGGGAGACCCCAAGGTGTTCCCAGGCCAGCCGGGAGACTTCGTCCCTCCAGCGGGTCCTGGGTCTTCCCCGGGGGCCGGTGGGACATGCCCGGAACACCTCCCGAGGGAGACGTCCAGAACAGATGCCTGAGCCACCTCAGCTGCTCCTCTCGATGTGGACGAGCAGCGGCTCTACTCCGAGCTCTTCACCCTATCTCTAAGGGAGCACCCAGCCACTCTGTGGAGGAAACTCATTTCGGCCGCTTGTATCCGCGATCTCATTCTTTCGGTCATTACCCAAAGCTCATGGCCATAGGTGAGGGGAGGAACGTAGATCGACGCTAAATCGAGAGCTTTGCCTTTCGGCTCAGCTCCCTCTTCACCACAACGGTCCGGTACAGTGTCCGCATCACTGCCGACGCTGCACCGATCCACCTGTCAATCTCACGCTCCATCCTCCCCTCACTCGTGAACAAGACCCCGAGATACTTGAACTCCTCCACCTGAGGCAGGGACTCTCCACCCACCCAGAGAGGCCAAGCCACCTTTTTTCCAGTCAAGACCCATGGCCTCGGATTTGGAGGAGCTGATCCTCATCCCAGCCACTTCACACTCAGCTGCAACCACCGCCACTACACTCGGATATGTTACATGTTAACAGTTAATACCCCGTAGAAGTAAAGTGCACCACCTCTTTGGACTAATGATCCGCAGGTGTCATAGATTATAACTGTAACACAACACAATATGTCATCTTTAATACAGAGTCTACAATTAAAAGTAAAACGACTTCACATCATTTGATTTCATTGTTTTGTGCGTTTGCAGGAGCTGATTGGTCAGATGCTGCAGGTGAAAGCGGAGGCCCGGTACACTGCCCTGGACGTCCTCGCTCACCCCTGGGTCACAGTGTCCTGCTTCAGTGTGAGTGTGAACATGACTCATTCTGACTCACATGAAAAGCTCCAAGAACCATTGAAACGGGAGCTCCTCTTTGGCTCTGGAGCGGGACGAGTGCGGTGTGAATGAGGCCGATCTTTGGCATGCGCAGTCCACGGTAGAAGTAAAAGTGCTTTGAATGGGATAAAAAACTCTCCTGCCTCTGTCTGCGCAGGTAAACCTGGGTCTGTGTGTCGCGCATAGTCTTAACGGTGGGTTTAGCCTCAGGTAAAAGAAAAGACCATCACATTGTCGTACAGGAGCGTGCAGGCCTGGACAGGTCATCGGGCATACAGTCCTAGGGGCCGATGCTGTTTTTTTTTTTTACTTAGAAACCGGCCCACAATTTAGGATATACTGTAGAAGAGCGGTCCCGCCCCTTTCTCTGCACTGATCCCCGACAGTTTCAGTGTTGAGCGTGGAAACATGGAGAAGCAGCAGAAAGGAGATGTGGAGAAGTTACGGGCAAAAATATTTAAAAATGTCACTATAGACTAGGGTGGAGCTTATTTTTTGACTTTCAAAATTTAATCTTCTTACCCCCTAAATGTGTTCCTTTTTATCAGAAAATGCATGTGGCAAAATATTATTGCAATAAAAACATTTTATAAGGTAAAAGTCTTCAACAGGGGGGTCGCAACCCCTAGGGGGGTCGCGGAGGTACTGCAGGGGGTCGCGAAATCTTTTGATTTCACTTTAAAATAATATAATTTTATATTTTATAGTGTAAAATACAGTATTAACCTGTGTATTATTTCCTTCTATTGGATGTACCATAACAGAGCAGCAATGTTTATACATGACACTAAGCTCAGTTTAATATAAAACACAATTCTATGCCGTATATATAGTAGGGGGTCCCTGGCCCAGTTCGCCATCTGTTTGGGGGTCCCTGGCCTGAAAAACGTTGAAGACCCCTGCTCTAAAGCACAATTGCTTCATACACTTTCAATGATATTATTTAACACTTATCTGCATTAATTCTAATTTTGTTCTAAAATTAACCTGAATGAAAGTTACAATTAACTTCAGCAACATTAACTATTTAATCAAAATCATTTTTAAAATTTCTCTCGATGAATCATCATTACAGACATGTACATGCCTCTGGCGGAGGCATACTGATTTTACCCGGGGCACTTTACTGTTACCCCTTTATCTTCCCTCCAGCTTAACCAAACTCAATGAAATTTGGTATGGTGATTCCTCTGGTGGAGTGCTTAGAGGGTATTGAATATGAGTAATCTACCTCAATGTCGAACTCGCATTGAACTCCCACACGCATGATGAACTGTTTCTGCAAGCTGTTGAAGACCACTGCAGACGTTACCCTTCATTCATTCATCTTCTTCTTCCGCTTTTTCCATGTCCTGGGTCACGGGGGCAGCAGTCCAAGCAGTGTTCTGCTGCCCAGAACACAATGCACGAGCCCCCATGAATCCTAACGCGGGTGGTGGGTCCACAGGAGGACGGCTCACGTCACAACAGGCCTTGGATCTTCTGCCATGGGGGCTACCAGTGTCCGCACTGGTGGGTTAAGTGTCTTGCCCAAGGACACAACGGCAGCACTCATCTCTGGGAGTTGGGATCACACACGGTCAACCCGTCAAGAGTGGGATTCGAACCGCTAACCCCTGGATCACCAGACAAGTGCTCTACAAACTGAGCTCCTGCCGCCCTTTACCCTGATTGCAGAAAAAACCACTTGCTGCACAGAAATAATGATGGTTCTAAAAGACTGATGTATTTGTTGTTAATTTTGTTACATTCAATATCTTACTGTTTTGTGTTCGGAAATAAACATTAGAGAAATATAAATTTTTGGTCAAAATTTTTAAAAATCAAGGCCATTGAGCTACCTCTAATTATCAAGATAAAGTCATCAAACTCAATAGACATTGTTTTTTTCATTAAAAGGAACAAATTTGAAGGGTAAGACTTACAAAAAAAAATCAGCTTTTAAGAAATCACCCCATATAAGCTCCACCCAAAATGTTCTAAAATAACAGACATATTCTCTGGAGGGGCTGGAGCCTCCACGTCCTCTGCAGCCCAGGCTGAAGGTGGACAGGGAACCCGAGAGAACCCGAGAGAACCCGAGGGAACCCGAGGGAACCCGAGGGAACCCGAGGGAACCCGAGGGAACCTGAGGGAACCTGAGAGAACCTGAGAGAACCCGAGAGAACCCGAGGGAACCCGAGGGAACCCGAGGGACAGAGTGTAGCACAGGCTCAGCAGGTAGTAATGTTAGGATAATACCGGGACTTTTAGGTGATGGACAGGCATGAAAATCGCTCTTTCAGCGAAATTTGCCGTTTAGAACCCAAAGCACCTGACCTACGTGAATCGTGTAGATTTGGTTTTTTTTACGCTTCGTTTCCACAGCAATTTCACCTGGAGTGCCAGCCAACATTCTCCTGACCTTGTGTGCAACATGCATTTTAAATAAACTGTTGAATGTGTAGTTACTGTGAGTTTGCTGGTGGTTTTGGGGATTTTTCCTTAAAGGTCCCATGGCATGAAATTTTCACTTTCTGAGGTTTTTGAACGTTAATGTGAGCTCCCCTACCCTGTTTAGGCCCCCCCATGGTTAAAAGTTGTGAAATGTCTAAACTGAGCATTTGCCATCCTTTTCTGCGTTAGAAAAAATCAGAGCTCAAACGGGCGAGTTTGAACAAGGAAACTTATTGACGTCAGATGGAAAAAAGAAATGCAAATGCAGTTCCACCCCCGTCTGTCTGTACTCAGCGTCTCTGTAAATCACGCCCAGAGAGTTTGGACTGCGAATGCGCTAGGCAATGCGAAATGCGTTTTTTTATTTGCCTGGAGGCACGTCCGAGTGTTTCTAGGCTCGGAAGTCCTTTATCTGAGCCTCTGGACCTTTGAACAGCAGTGGTTTAATTTTATTTTATGTGGAAATGTGTTTATTTTTCAATGGAACGCTTCTCATCTCTTCCTCCGCGCAAAAACACGGAAATGGATCAGCTGTCGGCTCTGAGCTCTGAGCGGAGAGTTTGGCCACGCCCCCACCCTCTACTATTGGCCAGCTCTTTTCTCCTCATTTGCATTCAAGCAACAACGCCCAGAATAAAGTGTTTGAGAGAGATATTTATGACTCTTTCTCATCTTATCTCTGTTTCTCATGCACTGAGTGTTGATTTTGAAGAAGGATTCATTTACAGTATTAGGGAACCATTAAGGAGCCATATAAAAGCATCAAGAAGTACCATGTCATGGGAACTTTAAAATGTTGCGCCCTGGTTTCCCCTCGGCCAAGACGTAACAATAGTTAAATACTTTGCTTCGGGGAACACAAACATAAATTAGTCCGTTGTGCTCCGCTAATTATGATGGACCGGTGTAAGCCAAAAATGCCAGGGCCGTTTTTTTGTCCCAGTCCAGCTCTGGGCGTGTGTTTGTATTCACGGGGCTTAGTCCTTTTGAAATGGCGTTCGGCGATCAGCTGATGGTATTTCACGTGGCTCAAGGCGTTCGGGGTGAATGATGCGGCGTGCGTGTGAACAAGACTGATCCGAAACTAACGTAAACAGAAGTAAATCGAGTGAAACGTGCGTGAGAACGACCTCAGACTGTTTTATCGTGTGCAGGAGGACGCTGCGGCCGAGAACAACATGAAGATTGAGGTGTCAGGTAAACTGAAGACTCACTTTAACCCAGCGCCAAAACACAACCCCACCACAGCCGGAGTCTCCGTCATCATGGTGAGAACACGCACAAATACAACCTTATTCTGGACGTTACCGTGAGCGCCGCCGTCGACATTGGGGTTGTAGTATTTTATGATCTTTACAGCAAATAAGTTGAGTACGGACGATAAAGCCATTTTAAGTCCTCCACAGAATCAGTGCAGTGTGACTTCTTGGTGCACATGAACATTTAAAGTTTTTACACAAATGAACCACAAATGTTTTGAAGTGTTTGAACGGCGCCGCCCTGCTGTCCCTCTCTGAGCTCCAACAAACAAACGAACAACAAAACTCCTCTGTACCAGTTTTTAAATCTCTTCTTAAAACGCACTTGTTCACTTTGGCCTTTGACACACTTTGAGTTGTTGACGTTTTGTTAGATTGTTTGTTTTTTTTAAATTAGATTCTGTTTTTTTTCATAAGTTGTTTTATTGTTTTTATTTAATTAATGTTCTGTAGCATTTTGGTCAACCTGTGCTGTTTTTAAAGTGCTTTAAAGTGCTTTACAAATAAAGCTGCAGTTGTATCTGTGACTTGACAATAATATGGGGGGTTTATGCACAGCGTAAATTGTTAAAATACGTAAATGTTGCAGTTATATTTAGATTTGCAGTATATTTTCAAAGTCAGAATCAGTTCAGACAGAAATATTAACTTGTGTACAGTGGTCCCTCGCTCTATCGCGGTTCACTTTCCGCGGCCTCGCTCTTTCGCGGATTTTTTATTTATATATTTGTTTTATAGTGTATCAGCGGAGACATGATTCTGAGACCAGGACTAAACGTGGACTAAACCAGGACTAAACCAGGTCTAAACGTGGACTAAACCAGGACTAAACCAGGTCTAAACGTGGACTAAACCAGGACTAAACCAGGTCTAAACGTGGACTAAAACAGGACTAAACCAGGTCTAAACGTGGACTAAACCAGGACTAAACCAGATCTAAACGTGGACTAAACCAGGTCTAAACGTGGACTAAACCAGGACTAAACCAGGTCTAAACGTGGACTAAACCAGGACTAAACCGGGTCTAAACGTGGACTAAACCAGGTCTAAACGTGGACTAAACCAGGACTAAACCAGGTCTAAACGTGGACTAAACCAGGACTAAACCGGGTCTAAACGTGGACTAAACCAGGTCTAAACGTGGACTAAACCAGGACTAAACCAGGTCTAAACGTGGACTAAACCAGGACTAAACCGGGTCTAAACGTGGACTAAACCAGGTCTAAACGTGGACTAAACCAGGACTAAACCAGGTCTAAACGTGGACTAAACCAGGACTAAACCAGGTCTAAACGTGGACTAAACCAGGTCTAAACGTGGACTAAACCAGGACTAAACCAGCTCTAAACGTGGACTAAACCAGGTCTAAACGTGGACTAAACCAGGACTAAACCAGGTCTAAACATGGACTAAAACAGGACTAAACCAGGTCTAAACGTGGACTAAACCAGGACTAAACCAGATCTAAACGTGGACTAAACCAGGTCTAAACGTGGACTAAACCAGGACTAAACCAGGTCTAAACGTGGACTAAACCAGGACTAAACCGGGTCTAAACGTGGACTAAACCAGGTCTAAACGTGGACTAAACCAGGACTAAACCAGGTCTAAACGTGGACTAAACCAGGACTAAACCAGGTCTAAACGTGGACTAAACCAGGTCTAAACGTGGACTAAACCAGGACTAAACCAGGTCTAAACGTGGACTAAACCAGGACTAAACCGGGTCTAAACGTGGACTAAACCAGGTCTAAACGTGGACTAAACCAGGACTAAACCAGGTCTAAACGTGGACTAAACCAGGACTAAACCAGGTCTAAACGTGGACTAAACGTGGACTAAACCAGGTCTAAACGTGGACTAAACCAGGACTAAACCAGCTCTAAACGTGGACTAAACCAGGTCTAAACATGGACTAAACCAGGTCTAAACGTGGACTAAACCAGGACTAAACCAGGTCTAAACGTGGACTAAACCAGGACTAAACCAGGTCTAAACGTGGACTAAACCAGGTCTAAACGTGGACTAAACCAGGTCTAAACGTGGACTAAACCCGGACTAAACCAGGTCTAAACGTGGAATAAACCAGGACTAAACCAGGTCTAAACGTGGACTAAACCAGGTCTAAACGTGGACTAAACCAGGACTAAACCAGGTCTAAACGTGGACTAAACCAGGACTTAACCAGGTCTAAACGTGGACTAAACCAGGTCTAAACGTGGACTAAACCAGGACTAAACCAGGTCTAAACGTGGACTAAACCAGGTCTAAACATGGACTAAACCAGGTCTAAACGTGGACTAAACCAGGACTAAACCAGGACTAAACCGGGTCTAAACGTGGAATAAACCAGGTCTAAACGTGGACTAAACCAGGACTAAACCAGGTCTAAACGTGGACTAAACCAGGACTAAACCAGGTCTAAACGTGGACTAAACCAGGTCTAAACCAGGACTAAACCAGGTCTAAACATGGACTAAACGTGGACTAAACCAGGTCTAAACGTGGACTAAACCAGGACTAAACCAGCTCTAAACGTGGACTAAACCAGCTCTAAACGTGGACTAAACCAGGACTAAACCAGGTCTAAACGTGGACTAAAACAGGACTAAACCAGGTCTAAACGTGGACTAAACCAGGACTAAACCAGATCTAAACGTGGACTAAACCAGGTCTAAACGTGGACTAAACCAGGACTAAACCAGGTCTAAACGTGGACTAAACCAGGACTAAACCGGGTCTAAACGTGGACTAAACCAGGTCTAAACGTGGACTAAACCAGGACTAAACCAGGTCTAAACGTGAACTAAACCAGGACTAAACCAGGTCTAAACGTGGACTAAACCAGGTCTAAACGTGGACTAAACCAGGACTAAACCAGGTCTAAACGTGGACTAAACCAGGACTAAACCGGGTCTAAACGTGGACTAAACCAGGTCTAAACGTGGACTAAACCAGGACTAAACCAGGTCTAAACGTGGACTAAACCAGGACTAAACCAGGTCTAAACGTGGACTAAACCAGGTCTAAACGTGGACTAAACCAGGACTAAACCAGCTCTAAACGTGGACTAAACCAGGTCTAAACGTGGACTAAACCAGGACTAAACCAGGTCTAAACGTGGAATAAATCAGGACTAAACCAGGTCTAAACGTGGACTAAACCAGGTCTAAACGTGGACTAAACCAGGACTAAACCAGGTCTAAACGTGGACTAAACCAGGACTAAACCAGGTCTAAACGTGGACTAAACCAGGTCTAAACGTGGACTAAACCAGGTCTAAACCAGGAATAAACCGGGTCTAAACGTGGACTAAACCAGGTCTAAACGTGGACTAAACCAGGACTAAACCAGGTCTAAACGTGGACTAAACCAGGACTAAACCAGGTCTAAACGTGGACTAAACCAGGTCTAAACCAGGATAAACCAGGTCTAAACGTGGACTAAACCAGGTCTAAACGTGGACTAAACCAGGACTAAACCAGCTCTAAACGTGGACTAAACCAGGTCTAAACGTGGACTAAACCAGGACTAAACCAGGTCTAAACGTGGACTAAAACAGGACTAAACCAGGTCTAAACGTGGACTAAACCAGGACTAAACCAGATCTAAACGTGGACTAAACCAGGTCTAAACGTGGACTAAACCAGGACTAAACCAGGTCTAAACGTGGACTAAACCAGGACTAAACCGGGTCTAAACGTGGACTAAACCAGGTCTAAACGTGGACTAAACCAGGACTAAACCAGGTCTAAACGTGGACTAAACCAGGACTAAACCAGCTCTAAACGTGGACTAAACCAGGTCTAAACGTGGACTAAACCAGGACTAAACCAGGTCTAAACGTGGACTAAAACAGGACTAAACCAGGTCTAAACGTGGACTAAACCAGGACTAAACCAGATCTAAACGTGGACTAAACCAGGTCTAAACGTGGACTAAACCAGGACTAAACCAGGTCTAAACGTGGACTAAACCAGGACTAAACCGGGTCTAAACGTGGACTAAACCAGGTCTAAACGTGGACTAAACCAGGACTAAACCAGGTCTAAACGTGAACTAAACCAGGACTAAACCAGGTCTAAACCTGGGATGGTCACACAGGGTGGTAGGGACAGAGTCTCCTTCACGAGAGCGCCTGGGTGACAGGAGGTGTGGCCTTTGTTTACTTGCACGAGCCATGGAAGAGCCAAGAATCAACAGGGACGGGCCTGGGGAGCCGCAGTGGGTCTTCCCCCCTCACGCCTAGCGGACGAACCCGACCCCGTCCTAGAGAGCAGTGGAGTATTGGCGACGCATTGATAGCCATGCCCCGAACTCCGGGGCGGTCTGATTTTGGAGCCGGGGTGAAATGCAACCAACCCTTGTGAGCGCAGGTTAGTGGGGGGAAATCCTCATGGTCCAGGATATTGAATTTATTTGACAAAGCTACTGGAGTAGAGCTGATCGGGGCTTTAGACCTCGCCCCTCGCTGAAGTGCTCGTACCTGGTCTTGTGGTGAGGGCTGGTGCTCAGAGGCGTCTGTTAGCAGTTCGGCACTGTTAGTGGTGGCCTGAGCCTTGCCCAAAATGATATCCAGGTCGCTTTCCACTCGGCGTTCGCGCGTGAAAATGCGTTGTTCCAAAACAACGCATATCCACGTGCACGCGTCCGCGATTTTGTTGAAAATTTACGAAACATTGAGTGTTTAAACAAGAGATAAATGTGAGAAAATGTTAATTCCAGTCTGAGAAAAGTGTATAATGTGTGTGGTGAGGCGTTTACAGCCTTAAAACATGTATGATCAAAGGAGAAGTTCAATTTGTCAACTGGACAAAGTTTGTTTGGTTGAAAACGTTTCGCCGCTCATCCGAGAGGCTTCGTCAGCTCTGGTTATTGTACTGGTTAGACCCTGCTTATATCTAGCTACGGGGAGGCGCGTCCTACAATGACAAAGCTCTGAAAACGATCCCCCCTAATCTGTCTCTTTGTTTTTCAAATTACTCTGACGGCTGTTTCGACCCGAGCTTTGTCATTGTAGGACGCGCCTCCCGGTAGCTAGATATAAGCAGGGTCTAACCAGTACAATAACCAGAGCTGACGAAGCCTCTCGGATGAGCGGCGAAACGTTTTCAACCAAACAAACTTTGTCCAGTTGACAAATTGAACTTCTCCTTTGATCATGGATTCTACCTGGACGACTGAGGGACTTTTCACGCATCTTAAAACATGTAGAATAATTGTAAAATATAAAGTTGTCCTACTTCGCGGATTTCACATATTGCGGGTTATTTCTGGAACCTAACCCCCGCGAAAACGAGGGATCACTGTACTTGAAATCTGCAGTAGTGATATGTTTTTTGCACTGTCCCGTTTTCTTATTTTTTATCCCAGTATTATGTAGTATATTATTTTTGGTTATTTTGCAAAAGGAAATTCTTTTTTGATTCTTATTTTAACTTTGTGGGCGCAACAACCCCAACAACCCCCTCAGCAGAGAGAGAAAGAAAGAAAGAAAGAAAGAGGGGGGGAAGACAGGAGACATAGAGAGCGATAAAGAGAGGGGAAAGAGAGGGACTGGTAGAAATGGAGAGAGGGAGGGAGAGAGAGACAGATAAAGAGAGAAAGAGAGAGAAAAATAAAGAGAGGGAGAGAGGAGAAGACAGGAGACATAGAGAGAGACAAAGAGAGGGACAGAGAAACTGATAGAAAGGGAGAGAGGGAGGAAGAGAGACAGATAAAGAGAGAGAGAGATAAAGAGAGGGAGGGAGAGAGAGACAGATACAGAGAAAGAGAGGAAGGGAGAGCGAGGGAGGGGGAGAGGCAAAGAAAGAGAGAAAGAGGGAGAGCGAGAGAGAGAGGGGGAAGACAGGAGACAGAGAGACTGATAGAGACAGAGAGGGAGGGAGAGAGAGACAGATAAAGAGAGAAAGATAAAGAGAGGGAGAGAGGGGAAGACAGGAGACATAGAGAGCGACAAAGAGAGGGACAGAGAGACTGATAGAAATGAGAGAGGGAGGGAGAGAGACAGATAAAGAGAAAGAGAGAGAAAGATAGGGAGGGAGAGAGAGACAGATACAGAGAAAGAGAGGAAGGGAGAGCGAGGGAGGGGGAGAGGCAAAGAAAGAGAGAAAGAGGGAGAGCGAGAGAGAGAGAGAGAAGGGGGAAGACAGGAGACAGAGAGCGACAAAGGGGCGGAGAGGGACAGAGAGACTGATAGAGACAGAGAGGGGGAGGAAGAACGAGAGAGACAGGTAAAGAGATAGAGAGGGAGGGAGATACTGAGAGAGATAAAGAGAGGGAGGTAGAGAGAACTGATAGAGAGATAGAGAGGGAGGGAGAGAGAGCAGAGAGGGAAAGACAGGAGACAGAGGGGCAGAGATGGAAAGAGAGAGACGGATAAAGAGAAAGAGGGATCAATAGTATTGACTAAAAAAAAGATGATGCCTAAATAAGTTCTGTATTTACAGTTCGCTAATTCGGTCCATTTCATTTCCCTTTGATTTGGATTCATTTTCAGATTCACTGTGACTTTTCTTTAAGTTAATGTGAAATCCACATCTCCACCCACCACACACTTCCCTCTATCCATCCATCTCTGTCTTTCCCTCTCTCTCTTTTTCCATCTCCATCATCTGTCGCCTTCTTTCCCTCCTTCTCTCCCTTCCAGTCTATCTCTTTCATCCCTTTCTTCCCTTTCCCCCCCTTCCTTTCTCCCTACCTCTTTCCATCTCGACCCCCCGTCTCTCTCTCTGTCTCCTGTCTTTCCCTCTCTCTCTCTCTATCTGTCTCTCTCTCCCTCCCTCTCTGTCTCCATGTCTGTCTTCCTCTCTTTCTCCCTCTTTGTCGCTCTGTCTCCTGTCTTCCCCTCTCTCTCTCTTTCTCTTTCTCTGTCTCTCCCTCCCTCTCTGTCGCTCTCATCAGTCTCTCACTCTCCCTCTTTGTCACTCTCTCTTTGTCTCCTGTCTTCCCCTCTTTCTGTCTCTCCCTCCCTCTCTTTCTCTCTCTTTCTCTCTCCCTCCCTCCCTCCCTCCCTCTTTCTCTCTCTCTCCTGCTCTCTCTCCCTCTCTCTTTCCCTCTCTCTTTCTTTCTCCCTTTCTCTCTCTCTCACCCTCCCTCTCTCTTTCTCTCTCCCTCCCTCTCTCCTTCTCCCTCTCTCTCTCTCCCTCTCTCTCTGCCCCCACCCTCTCTCTCTCTCCCTCCCCCTCTCTCTCTCCCTCTCCCTCCCTCTCTCTCTTTCCTTCTCGCTCTCTCTCTCTCTGCCCCCTCGCTATCCTTCCCTCCCTCTCCCTCTCTCTCCCTCCCTCCATCCCCCCCCCCTCCCTCTCTCTCTCTCTCTCTCTCTCCCTCTCTCCCTCCCTCTCCCTCTCTCTCTCCCCCCCTCCCTCTCTCTCTCTCTCTCCCTCCCTCCCTCTCTCTCTCTCTCTCTCTTTCTTTCTTGCTCCCTCTCTCTCTCCCTCTCTCTCTCCCTCTCTCTCTTTCTTTCTTGCTCCCTCTCTCTCTCCCTCTCTCTCTCCCTCTCTCTCTTTCTTTCTCGCTCCCTCTCTCCGTCCCTCTCTCTCTTTCTTTCTTGCTCCCTCCCTCTCTCTCTCCCTCTCTCTCTTTCTTTCTCCCTCCCTCTCCCCCCCCCCTCTCTCTCTCTCTCTGCTGTGGGGGATGTTGTGGATGTTGTGGAGGATTTGGGGGTTTTGTTTTCACTCGTTCTCTGACCGTGGCCTAAATCTCCTCTGACAGTTTGAGGAGTAAAGGCGGACTTCTCCTCCTCTCCTTATCACCCCCTCCTCATCCTCCTCTCCACTCCTCCACCTCCATCCATCCATCCATCCATCCACCCCCGGGACCGCAGGGACCGCCCGGAGCTCAGAGCCGTGCTGGTACACTGTCAAGCTTCCTCTTCCTCCTCCTTATCTCTCTCTTCCTCCTCCTTTCTTCTCGTCTCTCTGGTTTTGGCTCATTATTTTGTGTTTGCGTCGGGGCTGCAGCTGCACTAACTGCCCTTACGCTAATGCTAACACAAGCCGTGTCTCAGTTCTCAGTGTGCACAGTTGGGAGTGTGGTTTTAAGGGCGCATACGTCACTTCCAGCGCGACAACTGCCGTCCCATTTCGTTTTTGTCCCATGCACACTTAAAATGCACCCTGAAAGCCGTCGTTTCCATGGAAATCGTGGCGTGGACCAACTGTGCGTCCATGCACACTTCGCGCAGTCATGTATCCCAGCATGCACCGCGCGCTACTTCTTCTACGGGAGGAAATGGAGTCGGCGGCTGCATCTGGTAGTTGTGGGACCTGTCCCATTTCACCGACGCCCATGCGGTCCGCGGAGTGCACTTAAAACCACACTCCGAACTGTGCACACTGAGAACTGAGACACGGCTACATTTCTAATTCAAGCTACACATGCTAATACAAGCTAACACATGCTAACAGACGCTAACAGCTTTGGCAAAAAGCAGATACTATATCAGATTTTTATTTTTTATTTGTTCAGTTGATATTTTGCAGCCGACGTCATCGACATTCCCTGGAGGTGTGACGCTAACTGCAGGCACTGCTCTGTCTGAATTGTTATCGTCTAATGAGTGTAATCTTTATTATTTGCCTTTCTTTATTTGATTTGATTCAATACTTGACCAGAGGTGGGCAGAGTAGACACAAAATGTTACACCAGAATAATATTACTCAAGTAGAAGTGCAAAGTTAGAGTGACCAGAGGTTCTACATGAAAAACTGGGAGGGTCGGTATACGTTTACATACAATTATGAAATTATATATTTTTATGCCTTATTTTCAAGCGCATTTGTTTGTATTTTAGCTAAACAAATGAAAATATATTACCCTCTTTACTATTCACAGGTGTCAAATTGGTCAAAAATAGGGACAAGTGGAACATTTGTGATATAAAAGTGGGACAAATTACTGCTTCTGGATAAATCTGATGGGACAAAGGAAAACTGACTGTCCCGGGTGAAAAGGGACGTTTGGGGACCCTATACACAGTAGTGGTCTAAAAAATAACTCAAGTAAAAGTAAGGGCTCGGGCCACGACCTCGGGCTACATACCCCTTGAAACGAAGGGGTACGACTACAAGCTCAGGCAGGTTTTGGGATCAGGATGGCAGCGTCACATGGACCAGCCAAGGAGTCTCATAAATGTATTTTCAGCAGTTGTAATTATCGATTAACAGTTTAGCAGGTTTACAATTATGACGCTTATGTTCTACGTTACTTTTACTGAACTGTTGTTGCGGTTTTAATTGTAGTGGTGTCTGTTTAGTCGACGTTATCGTTTTCATCGAACTTTCATGTATAAACAAGTGAGTTTTTTAGTGGAGCTGAGGTACCCGATAATCCTCGACATTTGTTTCCGTTTGTTTGTGTCAGTCGTCGTCGCCTCTGTAGACGTCGCAGCTCAGGTAGAGGCGAGGGACGATGACAAACGGACAAACGATGGCAAACGGTAATCGAGTGGTGTCCCATTTCTTAGTGGAACATTCGTACCCCGAGCCCTCTCAGCTCGGTATCGAGGGGCAAGACAAAGACATAGATAAAGGGGAAGGGGTAAGACAGAGGAATGGGACGCAGTGGGAAGAGGAACCACAACTTTTACTCCAACTTGAGTAATATTTTTATTGAAGTAACAGGACCCTTAAAGGAAAAGTAATGTTTTTTTACAATCTGAGCCTTCTTTCGGCAATAAAACAAGTAGTTTTACTCACCCATAGCAGTTTGGTGTCAATTGGAGCAGTATCGCAGAACTTATGTTGAGCCGTTCTGTTCTACTAATGATCCCGTATCCGTTAGCGTGAGTGCTCGGAGCATTACTTTGCGGTGTCCAAATAACACAAACTTTAGCACTTTTCAAATCACAGAAAATCGCTGTGTCAGCGTAGACTTTTAGTGGATTCCAAAACGGCCTGAAACCCGATATCGCAACAGAAAAGTAAAGTTCAGAGCGGTGTTAGCTTCTTTCGGACTAGCGGTGTTTACAAAACAGCTGAGTTCACGCATGCGCACTGTCCTCTCTGATGACGTCATCAAATGAAACTATAGCTGCATATCAGGTTTCAGGCCGTTTTGGAATCCACTAAAAGTCTACGCTGACACAGCGATCTTCTGTGATTTGAAAAGTGCTAAAGTTTGTGTTATTTGGAGAGCGCAAAGTAATGCCCCGAGCACTCACGCTAACGGATACGGGATCATTAGTAGAACAGAACGGCTCAACATAAGTTCTGCGATACTGCTCCAATTGACACCAAACTGCTATGGGTGAGTAAAACTACTTGTTTTATTGCCGAAAGAAGGCTCAGATTGTAAAAAAAAAACGTTACTTTTCCTTTAAGTGAGTAAAGTGCTGCAGGAAAACTGCTCTGAAAAGCTGAATGTCACTGAGTACTTCATAGTGCAGCTCTGCCCTCTTGTGGACAAATATCTGAAGTGCAATTCCCTGAAGCATCCAGGTTGAAGGCGACTGTGAGGGATGTAATCATTATTCTGCTTTATTATTGAGGTCAGTGTGTATTATTGAGGTCAGTGTGTATTATTGAGGTCAGTGTGTATTATTGAGGTCAGTATATGGTATAAAGCTGCCTGCTGTCTGTGCCGCTTACACGAGCTGTGTCTCTGCCCTCTGCTCTCCCTCCTCTGACCTTAGCTCCAAGACCATGGTATGTACTAACCACTAACTGCCGTATGCTGCTGCGCACTGCTCAGAGGGCAACGGCGAGATGCAGAAATAATATGAAAAGAATTATACACTAAATGAACCTAAAACAGCTGGACTTCTTGTTTAGTTTTAGAACCTGATGTTTCTCTACCAACCAGGAAGCTTCATCAAGGCCTGTTTTGGTGACTGTAAAACAAAGTGTACTAGACTACCGTACTTTTCCGACACTTTTTCCTCACACTTCGGACCCTGCGGCTTATAGTCAGGTGCGACTTATGTATGGATTAATTCTTTATCAAGTGCGTAACCCGAGCTCCACTTCTGGTCGGTGAAAATACCTGCGGTAAATAAGTTCAGGAGAGTTCATGAATGAATGAAGCCTGGTTTTAGCCGCTTAAAATCTCCTACAGGCATCAACAGTTCTGTGAGATTGAGTTTGAGGGTTCAGACCCTTAAAGTTAAACTTGAAACTTTATTTTAAGGCTTCCAGAGGCGACAGGCTGGACATTTTACACTTTTACTGCCGTGTTTCTGCCGTAGGGCTGTAAAAAAAAAAGCACGTACAGTCATACCTCACCTTGAAATTAACTCGTTCCAGAAGTGGTTTCGTAACGTGATTTTTTCATAAGTAGAGTCGCAATGTAAAAGGCCTGATTCGTTCCTAGCCAATGGGAGGCCAGCGGGGTGTGGGAGAGTGTATTTACAAGTGTATTTACAAGCGTATTTACAAGTGTATTTACGTTTCGGGGGATTCGGGCGGCTGCGAAGCCGAGCGCGCATTATTTGAATTTTTTAGATTTTGCGTTTCGTAACTTGAATTTTCTTTCGTATTCAGAGACGAAAATTTTAACTTTAACGTAACTTGGATTATTCGTTAGTTGGGTCTTCCGTAAGGTGAGGTATGACTGTACTAGTATTTACGTTAATTAAAAAAAATGTTAAATCCTTTTGTGTACCGTCTTTCTGTGTAAATATCTCAAGTTACAATGTGGACACCTGCGGCTTATATATGTACAAATCTTCATTTTTTATAAAATCTGGTTGGTGCGGCTTATAGTCAGGTGCATTCTATAGTCTGAAAAGTACGGTAAGTGAGAGCGATGTCCGCCTTTGGCTCCAGTCAAATGAAGCTCATTGAGGCTTGCGGTTATAGGGGCGAATTTGGAGCCGAGTTCCATATTTGGAAAGCTACAGTCTCGTACAAAGCATCTCTTCAGTGTTTCTTTGATTTCTGTACATGGTCCCTGTCAAATAAACGAAATAAACTAAAAACGGAAGGTAACGCCTCTTCCTGCCCACGCCTCGGTCTGGCTGTCAATCAAACCTAGCGGGAGTGACCTTGAGAAAAGAAGACAGCTCATTGGTCTTTTATTAATGTTCGTATCTTGATTTAAGGTCAAAATTGTGAACTAAATAAACCTAAGAATCACGTAGAGCAGGTTAATACCAACATTTTAAGATTTTTCAATAGAAAGTGAGCCAGAAATGTGCCCATGCTCACTTCCTGTTTGGAACGCGGCAGCTAGGAAGTCCTGATGCAGCTTCCTGGTTGGTAGCAAAAACATCTGCCCCTAAAACTAAAGTCCAGCTGTTTTAGTTATACTTTTTGATCAGGTCTTACTCTCAAACGTCTCAAAATGTGCATCGATTCATTATTAAACTCCAGATTTGCACTCTCCTCTGCCCCCTGGTGGAGCGTGGCAGACCGTCGTTCACTCCCATTGGTGTCATTGTCCTGTTTTTGTTTGTTTTTTTGTGTTCATTCATAATTTCTCACAGCTCTGGGTGAGTAGTTTTACCCCTCAGTGAACTGATGTGAAATGAGCTCAACTGAAAACAATGTGTAACTGACAAAATGACGGTCTGATGTGGTGGTTTTGGTTTTCTGTGTGGAATCTGAAATGCTGTAATAAAGAAACAGAAATACGTTTATATAGTAAAAAGTACTTGGACACTATGGGTTTATATCTCAAAAGGAAGCTTAAAAATTCTGACTCTTGTCGTGTTATAATGTTCCTCAAAAACAGACCTGGACTTGTGTTTTGTTTCATTCACACATGTTTGAATAAAACTTTATTATTCGTCTGTGTACAAAATGCTCTGTTCCACCTTGTGATGTCACGTGTCGTGTGCCTTTTACCTTTTGTACAGTAGAAATTTGGGAATTCCAGGGCTGAAATGATCCAAATGACTCAGTTAAAAACACAGTGGAGCACTTCCTGTATTACCACATGACGTCACGAGGTGGAACAGAGTGCAGGCATGAAAACGGGTCAGGGGTGAAAAAGGTGAGAAGGGTACACTAACTCTAACCCCCCTTCAGTCCTGGTTTAGACCCAGTTTAGACCTGGTTTAGTCCTAGTTTAGTCCCGGTTTAGACCTGGTTTAGTCCTAATTTAGGCCCGGTTTAGACCTGGTTTAGTCCTAATTTAGGCCCGGTTTAGTCCTAGTTTAGACCTGGTTTAGTCCTAGTTTAGTCCCGGTTTAGACCTGGTTTAGACCCGGTTTAGTCCTGGTTTAGACCTGGTTTAGACCTGGTTTAGTCCTAGTTTAGTCCCGGTTTAGACCTGGTTTAGACCCGGTTTAGTCCTGGTTTAGACCTGGTTTAGTCCTGGTTTAGACCTGGTTTAGTCCTGGTTTAGTCCTGGTTTAGACCTGGTTTAGACCTGGTTTAGTCCCAATTTAGACCCAGTTTAGTCCCGGTTTAGTCCTGGTTTAGTCCTGGTTTAGACCCGGCTTAGACCCAGTTTAGTCCCGGTTTAGTCCTGGTTTAGACCTGGTTTATTCCTGGTTTAGACGCGGTTTAGTCCTGGTTTAGACGCGGTTTAGTCCCGGTTTAATCCTGGTTTAGTCCCGGTTTAGACCTGGTTTAGTCCCAGTTTAGACCCAGTTTAGACCTGGTTTAGTCCCGGTTTAGACCCAGTTTAGTCCCGGTTTAGTCCCGGTTTAATCCTGGTTTAGTCCCGGTTTAGACCTGGTTTAGTCCCGGTTTAGACCCAGTTTAGTCCTGGTTTAGTCCCGGTTTAATCCTGGTTTAGTCCCGGTTTAGTCCTGGTTTAGACCTGGTTTAGTCCCGGTTTAGACCCAGTTTAGTCCTGGTTTAGTCCCGGTTTAATCCTGGTTTAGTCCTGGTTTAGACCTGGTTTAGACCTGGTTTAGACCTGGTTTAGTCCTGGTTTAGACCCGGTTTAGTCCTGGTTTAGACCTGGTTTAGTCCTGGTTTAGTTCTGGTTTAGTCCTGGTTTAGTCCTGGTTGAGACCCGGTTTAATCTGGGTTTAGACCCGGTTTAGTCTTGGTTTAGACCCGGTTTAATCTGGGTTTAGTCCTGGTTTAGACCTGGTTTAGTCTTGGTTTAGACCCGGTTTAGTCCTGGTTTAGTCCTGGTTTAGACCCGGTTTAGTCGCGGTTTAGTCCCGGTTTAGTCCCAGTTTAGACCTGGTTTAGTCCTAGTTTAGTCCCGGTTTAGACCTGGTTTAGACCCGGTTTAGTCCTGGTTTAGACCTGGTTTAGTCCTAGTTTAGACCTGGTTTAGTCGTGGTTTAGTCCCGGTTTAGTCCCAGTTTAGACCTGGTTTAGTCCTAGTTTAGTCCCGGTTTAGACCTGGTTTAGACCCGGTTTAGTCGTGGTTTAGACCTGGTTAAGTCCCGGTTTAGTCCTGGTTTAGACCTGGTTTAGTCCTGGTTTAGACCTGGTTTAGACCCGGTCTAGTCCTGGTTTAGACCTGGTTTAGTCTGGGTTTAGTCCTAGTTTAGTCCCGGTTTAGACCCGGTTTAGTCCTGGTTTAGACCTGGTTTAGTCTGGGTTTAGTCCTAGTTTAGCCCTGGTTTAGTCCTGGTTTAGACCTGGTTTAATCTGGGTTTAGTCCTAGTTTAGTCCTGGTTTAGACCCGGTTTAGTCTTGGTTTAGACCCGGTTTAGTCCTGGTTTAGACCCGGTTTAATCTGGGTTTAGTCCTAGTTTAGTCCTGGTTTAGACCCGGTTTAGTCTTGGTTTAGACCCGGTTTAGTCCTGATTTAGACCCGGTTTAATCTGGGTTTAGTCCTAGTTTAGTCCTGGTTTAGTCTGGGTTTAGACTTGGTTTAGTCCTGGTTTAGACCTGGTTTAGTCCTGGTTTAGACCTGGTTTAGTCCTGGTTTAGTCCTGGTTTAGACCTGGTTTAGTCCTGGTTTAGACCTGGTTTAGTCCTGGTTTAGTCCTGGTTTAGACCTGGTTTAGACCTGGTTTAGTCCTGGTTTAGTCCTGGTTTAGACCTGGTTTAGTCCTGGTTTAGACCTGGTTTAGTCCTAGTTTAGTCCTGGTTTAGTCTGGGTTTAGACTTGGTTTAGTCCTGGTTTAGACCTGGTTTAGTCCTAGTTTAGACCTGGTTTAGACCTGGTTTAGTCTTGGTTTAGACCTGGTTTAGACCTGGTTTAGTCCTAGTTTAGACCTGGTTTAGACCTGGTTTAGTCTTGGTTTAGACCTGGTTTAGACCTGACTAAATTTAATTTGCGTATCCACGTGGATGCGCGGGTCGCGTATATCCACGGACTAGCGTAGCAAGTTAAGGATTTTCTCCAGTTTCATGAAATGCCGCGTACATCTTCACGAACACGATTCACGTAGGTCACACATTGTGACTTCAAAACGGCGAATTTTGCCGAAAGGTGAAGGATTTTCATGCCTGAGAGTGTTTTCAGTTTCTCACAACCTCCAGGTGCGTTTGTGATGAGGAAACATTATTACATGGGTCTAATATGGACCCTTTAAAGGTACACTGTGTAACTTTTTGGTTATGGGTCTGTTATCTGATTGTTTCTATGGATACGTCATTGCTCTGTCTGGAATGTTCCACAGTGTGAAATTAAACTTTACATTTATTCAATCACAGGTGGTTTTGTAGCTGAAAAATACCTTGAAAAACAAACATTCTGTGAGCGGGCTCGCCTCTCCACAGATCTGACCTATAACTTGGTCTCTACGAAGATAGAAAGGTTTAATGCCATACTGTGGAACATTTCAGACACTTTCCACCAGAAAAGTTACACAATGCACCCAATATAAAACCTTTATAATCCACGGCAAAAGGAGAAATTCAGTTTGTCGACTGGACCAAAGTTTATTTGGTGGAATCTGTTTCTTCTGCTTCTTCAGTTCTGGTCAGACGCTGGTGGACACTGCCTGTATCTGCCTGAAGGGGGCGCTCACTACACTGAAATGACTGTGAGACTCCCACACCTCCTTGTTTCCAGTTGGTGTTAGTGAGGTGGGCCTGTTAGATCTTTAACTCCTCCTCTCAAACCAGTTCTTTTCTCTGGACAAGATCTGGACCTCACTGTCCTCAAAGGAGTGACCCGTGGCTTTTAGGTGGAGATGTACGGCAGACTGAGGTCCTTTTAGGTGGAGATGTACGGCAGACTGAGGTCCTTTTAGGTGGAGGTGTACGGCAGACTGAGGTCCTTTTAGGTGGAGATGTACGACAGACTGAGGTCCTTTTAGGTGGAGATGTACGGCAGACTGAGGTTCTTTTAGGTGGAGGTGTACGGCAGACTGAGGTCCTTTTAGGTGGAGATGTACGGCAGACTGAGGTCCACTCTGGCACGCCCGTCTGTGTTGGTACGTCCTCTTGTGAAGTGGCTGTTTTGTGAAGAAGGTATTGCATATTTAATAGGCTTACTTAACTAACAGAAATTGAAAAAAAAAAGCAGAAGAAACGGATTCGACCAAATAAACTTTTGTCCAGTCGACAAATTGGAATTTCTCCTTTTTCCGTGGATTCTACATGGACGACTGAGGGACTCTACACCCTTTATAATCTAAATAATAATAATCTGTATTCATTATTGAGGCACTGGTGATTCCATTCTCTGTTCCTCCACGTGTTACCTTCTCCTCTTTGACCATCTGTCCTTGTGTTTTGTAGAACACAGCTCTAGATAAAGAGGCCTTCACCATCAACTGTCGACCACTGTCCAAAACTCCAGCTCCCACTTCAGACGCCGAGAAACCAGAGGAACCAGAGGAACCAGAGGAACCAGAGGAACCAGAGAAACCAGAGAAACCAGAGGAACCAGAGGAACCAGGGAAGCCCAACCTCCCCCCCAAACCTGGACCTCCTCTCACCAACAACAACTCTCAAAGTGACCTCTCGACCAATCAGAGCTCTCCGTCCACCCCGGTGACCCCGCCCCGGCTGCTGTCCCCCTCCTCAGAGCCAATCATCTGCCTGTCAGCGTCCCTGTCTTCCCAAACCATAGCGCCCCCCGTGGACGCTTCTCCGACCAAAGACGTGTCCCCCGCCGCGCTGTGCTCCCCCTCGCCGGTGTCTCCCGTCCAACCGCTGGTCTTCTTTCCACACGCCCCGCCCTCTCCGCACCACGCCCCGCCCACTCTGTTCCCCTCGCCCCCCTCCACGCCGCCCCGGTCGGACCCGCCCTCGCCCACGGGACCCCCGGCACCCAGGGGCCTCCAGGAGCTGTCCGAGGCCGTGTGAAGATACGACGGGATCTCCGATGGGATTTTCCGCAGACATTTTTGGTTAAAAGGGATGGACAAAAGGCGATTTTTATGTTAGCATTTGTTATGTTGATTAGTTACCATGGTGACACAACGCAAACATTCGCAAACGCAGACAAAACGTTTTAAAATAGTCTGAAAACGCAAGAAAAAGTACAAATTTAAGCACATTTTCAGGGATTAAAGTCGAACCTGAGCCCTTTTGAGTCCAGCATCCCCTGCCCCGGTAGATTTGTCCCAGTTTTATTCAAAAATGTCCCAGATGTCCCTCTTTTGGACCAATCTGATCTCTGCCAACAGTGAAGCGAGGCATTTATTTAACTAAATTTGTTTAAAGAAAATACAGAAAACAGCTTGAAAATGTCCAAAAAATGAAGTCCCTTAGATCATGACTGACCCACAAGTGAATCGAGAATGGACAACGTTACGCACTTTTTTTTCACAATTTTATTTATAAAAACCATCCCAATCCGTGTGTGTTCCAGGTTTGAAATTTGAAAACCCGATCACCCTAAACTGGAGTAACTTGAGTGGCCTTTCAGTCTGCTCTAAATGGACGTTAAGAGAATCAAAAGACGGTTTTCTGTGATCAATGTTTGAGAAGCAGATTTTTAAAATTCAAAACTGGGACACACCGGGGTTTGGATGTTGGTATAAATAAAATTGTGAAAAAAGAGCAAAACATTGTCCATTCTCGACTCACTTGTGGGAAGGGACGGGAATTGATTAGATTTTTACGATTCTGATTCCTTTATCGATACTGCTTAACGATTCGATTCTTTATTGATTCTATTATCAGTTCTGATTTGGGGAAGACAGGAGAATAAACTGATTAGCACCAAGATTAGCACTAGTCCTGGTCTAGTCCTGGTCTAGTTCTGGTCTAGTCCTGGTTTAGTCCTGCTCTAGTCCTGGTCTAGTCCTGGTCTAGTCCTGGTTTAGTCCTAACCTGGGAAATCCCAGGCTGCTTTCGTTCGTTCCGATCTGAAACACAGCCTGGCAACTATGGCGAGTGAGCTCTCCTGATTCTGGGAGCCAATCAGAGAGCGGGGAGGGGTGGAAAGACGGTGACTCGTACTACGGGACAAACGGAAACTTGTAGTTTGAACTGACAACTGACATGAGGCTCTGGGCTACGTATACACCACATGATAGACATTCATAACGCCCAATAAACGTAAGCCACACCTCCACTACGAGATATTCAGGAGGTGCTCCCAGACCATATCTCACTTGTGATATGGTCAGGTGTAAACCAGGCAAGTTTAGTCCTGGTCTAGTCCTGGTCTAGTCCTGGTTTAGTCCCGGTTTAGTCCCGGTTTAGTCCTGGTTTAGTCCCGGTTTAGTCCCGGTTTAGTCCCGGTTTAGTCCCGGTTTAGTCCCGGTTTAGTCCCGGTTTAGTGCTGATGTTGACACAAGTCGCTGCTTTCACCTAATATCTCCATTTGATGCAGAAATAATATGATAATAATGTGACTCACGTGTCACTGTGTTGTCGGAAAATTCTCGTGTCTCCAGGTGTATTCACGTATTTGCTTACATCCCGGACTTTCTGCTGCTAAAGTTTCCGACCGCACTTTGTACACGAGCTCCGGAGAAACAGACCTGTCCTGAACCTGTCCTGAACGTGTCCTGAACCTGTCCTGAACCTGTCCTGAACGTGTCATGTGTCCAAGTGGAAGTTAAAAGTCCATTTTCACAAACGTTCTTCTCGTCATGTGAAAATAGTATATAAACTCTGTATCAGTGACGCGGCGAAGTATCAATCCCACCACTTTTGTGCTGGCTGGAATCGTTAAGAGAATCGTTAGATAAACTGCTAATCGATTCCGTGGAATTGAAACACTCAGAACCGGCTCTCGATTTCCATCCCTACTTGTGGGTCCGTTTAGACTTTTGTTGTTGGATTTTTCCTTCTTATCGTCATTTCCAAGCAGTTTTCTGTATTTTCGCTCAACAAATAACGATATATTCCCCTCGAAACTGTTGGCGGGTCTCAACTTCATCAAAAACAGGGAAAACTGGGACATTTCTTGTGTAAAACTTGGACAAATCACTGGTTTTGGATAAATCTGCGGGGCCGGGGGGCACTGGGCTCAAAACTGGGACTGTCCCCTGGAAAAAGGGACGTCTGGTCACCCTGGACTTGAGCCATGAAATGACCTCCTACTAAACCAGCAGGACGTCACAAATGGAAAATCATGATCACAAGATTAGCTGAAAACCTCCATTTTTCACCAATATTTTTTCACAATCAGGGAAACCAGAAAAACAGATGTACAATCTATTTTTCACAATCAGGTTCAGGCTTTTAAAATGTTTAAACATGATCTGGCATCCAACTTTAGTCTGTTTTTATTATATTTTAACTCCTTTTGTGCTTTGAAAGTAAATGAAAAACTAAACAATTCGCCTTCGTTGGTGGTTTTATCCAAGAATTTCAAAACGACAAAACTGAAAGTCCGTTTCTCCTTCATTTTTCCCATAGACGTAAAACAAAAAAAAAGATTGTCCAAACATTTTTCCACTGTTTTTGGGTCCGTTTCTTTCTCCGGGTAAAAAGGGAAGTGTAGTTGGCACAGTTTTGGATCAGGTCTTCCAGAACTTCTGCACCAATGTGAAAACTTTTATTTATTTGATTTTAGGCCTGTTGTTTTTGTAAATCTGTTTCCTGATAAAAGTGTGAATCCTGAACACAAACACCAACCAACAACCAAACCCACTACGAGAGGCTCCAAAAATCAAATCTACTAAATCTACTACTACTACTACTACTACTACTACTACTACTACTACTACTACTACTACTACTACTACTACTACTACTACTACTACTACTACTACTACTACTACTACTACTACTGCTGCTGCTGCTGCTGCTACTACTACTACTACTACTACTACTACTACTACTACTACTACTACTACTACTACTACTACTACTACTACTACTACTACTACTACTGCTGCTACTACTACTACTACTACTACTACTACTACTACTACTACTACTACTACTACTACTACTACTACTACTACTACTACTACTGCTACTACTACATACAACATTCAAATACTCCAGTAAATACAGCTCTGGAAAAATAAGAGATCACTGCAAAATGATCAGTTTTTCTGATTTTACCACTTATAGGTCTGTGTTTTTGTTTGAGTCTATAAACTACTGACAACATTTCCCCCAAATTCCAAATAAAAATATTATTATTATTATTATTAATATTAATATTATTTGCAGAAAATGACAAATGGTCAAAATAACAAAAAAGATCCATGTTTTCAGAGCTCAAACGATGCAAAGAAACAAGATCAAATTCATTTAAACCAACATAATACTAATGTTTACATGATCAAAGGAGAAGTTCAATTTGTCAACTGGACAAAGTTTGTTTGGTTGAAAACGTTTCGCCGCTCATCCGAGAGGCTTCGTCAGCTCTGGTTATTGTACTGGTTAGACCCTGCTTATATCTAGCTGCCGGGAGGCGTGTCTGACAATGACAAAAGCTCTGAAAACGATCCCCCCTAATCTCTCTCTTTGTTTTTCAAATTACTCTGACGGCTGTTTCGACCCCCTATTCAACGTCTAACGACCCTCTCCACCCCTCTGCCCTGGCTCTGTTTGACTGGTCTAAGAATCCCATTATAAATGGGAGACAAGTTATATCTAACTCCCCCATTTCTGTTTAATGACGGATTCTCTTTTTTGACAAAAATCACCTCTTTAACTCCCCTCTCAAACCAGTTCTTTTCCCTGGCTAAGATCTGAACCTCACTGTCCTCAGATCTTAGCCAGGGAAAAGAACTGGTTTGAGAGGGGAGTTAAAGAGGCTATTTTTGTCAAAAAAGAGAATCCGTCATTAAACAGAAATGGGGGAGTGAGACATAACTTGTCTCCCATTTATAATGCGATTCTTAGACCAGTCAAACAGAGCCAGGGCAGAGGGGTGGAGAGGGTCGTTAGACGTTGAATAGGGGGTCGAAACAGCCGTCAGAGTAATTTGAAAAACAAAGAGACAGATTAGGGGGATCGTTTTCAGAGCTTTTGTCATTGTAGGACGCGCCTCCCGGCAGCTAGATATAAGCAGGGTCTAACCAGTACAATAACCAGAGCTGACGAAGCCTCTCGGATGAGCGGCGAAACGTTTTCAACCAAACAAACTTTGTCCAGTTGACAAATTGAACTTCTCCTTTGATCATGGATTCTACCTGGACGACTGAGGGACTTTTCACGCACTAATGTTTACACTTAAGAAGAGTTCACAAATCAATATTTGGTGCAATAACCCTTATTTTTAATCACAGCTTTAATGTGTCTCATGCTCTCCACAAGTCTGTACATTGTTCTTGGGTCCTAGTTTAGTCCTGGTTTAGTCCTAGTTTAGACCTGGTTTAGTCCTAGTTCAGACCTGGTTTAGTCCTGGTTCAGACCTGGTTTAGTCTTGGTTCAGACCTGGTTTAGTCCTAGTTCAGACCTGGTTTAGTCCTGGTTCAGACCTGGTTTAGTCCTAGTTTAGTCCTGGTTTAGTCCTAGTTTAGACCTGGTTTAGTCCCAGTCTTTCACATTGTTCTTGGGTGACTTTATTCCACTCCTGGTTGAACTGAAGTAGCTCAGCTTTGTGTTTGTGTTGTGGAATGGCTGTGACACATGTAGAGATGCTGATTTCAGAATAAAAATCCAGTGGTCTCTTATTTTTGTATTCCAGAGCTGCAGGTGTAGAACTCCTCAGTCGTCCTGGTGGAATCCACGACAAAAGGAGAAATTCTATTTGAATTTCTCCTTTTGCCGTTACACTAAATAGTTCTGTTGTATCTAAAAACGCAGTAGCACACACACACACAGACACACACACACACACTCACACACACACACACAGACACACACACACACACACACACTCACACACACACACACACACACACACACACACACACACCCACACACACACATACACTCACACACACACACACTCACACACACACACACACACAACACACACACACACACACACACTCACACACACTCGCACGCACGCACACACACACACACACACACACACACACACACACAGACACACACACACACACTCACACACACACACACAGACACACACACACACACACACACTCACACACTTCTTATCCATTGTAAATAGAAGCATTTACTGTTTTAACCTTTAAATGAACTTTGATGTTTATTTTTTGCTCCAGCCTGAGCCTCCTGCACATTTAAACGTCCTAGATTACACCAAAGCGACACTTCTGAGCTTTAAGCCAGGCTAGAATGACGTTTCCTCATCACAAAACATACCTGGAGTTCTGTTCCACCTCGTGATGTCATCATGTGGCGATACAGGAAGTGCTCCATTGTGCTTTTAAACTTCACACTCCTTCACGAGAATCATTTGGATCATTGCCGATCTCTAACCACTGGAACTTGCGCTAAAAGGAGCTTTTAATGTGAAAACTACCGCTTCATGACATCACGAGGTGGAACGGAGTGTTTTGAGCGACGGATAAATAAACGAGGATTATTCAAACGTGTCAAAACACAACGCCACGTCTGTTTTGGATGAGGAAATAATATTATAACACAACTAAAAGCTCACGAGAGTCAAATTTGGGTAATGCAGGACCTTTAAAGCGTCGCCTCCTGTGGTCACCGTCTCAAATACTACGTGTGTTACTGCAATACTACGTGTGTTACTGCAATACTACGTGTGTTACTGCAATACTACGTGTGTTACTACAATACTACGTGTGTTACTGCAATACTACGTGTGTTACTACAATACTACTGCTACTTGTACTATATTTACTGCTTCAGGATATTGGGCCGGCTCGACGCCTTCACTGGAAAACACAGCTGCAGTGTTTATTCTTTGTCTTATTCCAGTTGTATTTCCTGACTTTTCCCAGGATCACCTCCGTCTGCAAACCCTCTGAAAACGCTCCGTGAAGCAGCCGGAGTCTGAAGTTCTGAACAGTGTTTCGAGGCTTCGCCAGATTAGAACTTTTGTTTGTAAAGAAAGAATCGGAAATGTGTTTTTTTTTAAAGAACGAACTGCTGCTTTTATCGTCTTACTGTTTTGAAATATGTAAAAATGCAATAAAAATACAAATGAAACAGCGGAGGTTTTGTTTCGAATCAGTTTGTGCTTTGCAGATGATGTCGTCAAGATTCTCTGGGGGTGTAACGCTAACTGTAGGCACTGCTCTGTTTGAGAAGCTCTTAGACTTGAAGCTGAGTTTTAGAGCCGACTTAAAGGAAAAGTCACGTTTTTTACAATCTGAGCCTTATTTCGGTAATAAAACAAGTTGTTTTACTCACCCATAGCACTTTGGTGTCATATGGAGCATTTCCGGAGATGTTTTAGATTAGCGTTAGGCTAACGCCATTAGCCTAGCGCAACTTATAGCCATAGCTCGGGGCATTCTCCGAGCATGTAATATGCCCCGTGCGGGCTCCAAATAACACAAACTTTAGCACTTTTCAAATCATAGAAGCTCGATGTCTTAGTCTACGATTTCGTGTGGTCAAAAGTGGCCTGTAGTCCGAGATTTATCCATAGTTTCGAGTAGATGGGGAGGCCAGTGCTCATGTGCGGACTGTGCTCAGCTCCCGGGACCCAAACATGGAACGCAAAGCTGTAAATTATGGATAAATCTCGGATTACAGGCCACTTTTGACTCAAACGAAATCGTAGACTAAGACATCGAGCTTCTATGGTTTGAAAAGTGCTAAAGTTTGTGTTATTTGGAGCCCGCACGGGGCATATTACATGCTCGGGGGAATGCTCCGAGCTATGGCTATAAGTTTAGGCTAACGGCATTAGCCTAACGGCATTAGCCTAACGCTAATCTAAAACATCTCTGGAAGTGCTCCATATGACACCAAAGTGCTATGGGTGAGTAAAACAACTTGTTTTATTACAGCAATAAGGCTCAGATTGTAAAAAACGTTACTTTTCCTTTAAATCCATGGCTGCCTGCGCTAACGTGTGCATTGTGTCACCATGACGACTGCTGAAAATTCCGCCATAGAGATACAGGCAGAACACATGTGCATGATGTCACTGCAAAGTATAAATATATAAACGAGCACCTCCTAACTCACCACACAAGCAGAGTGACCCGACTTTCAGAAATCTAAACTGGGACACTCGGGTTGGGATGAATACATTTGTTATAAATAAAATTGTGAAAAGAGCGTGTAATATTGTGGATTCTCGTCGTCATAATCCAGGGGTGTCCTAACTTTTTTCACCAAGGGTCACGTGTCGAAGCAGAGGGCCGATCGAGGGCCACAGACTGGTGCTCAGGACAGTCAATAATTAAAATATCTGCATGTTTAACACGTTAGAACGAGCTTCAGTCCTTTATTCGTGCTCAGATCCTCAAAATCACACAATAAGGTATAAAAAACTTGCAGTTAAAAGTTCTGCTCAAGGTAATTTGGGCCAAGAAAGAAATGGTCTGAGGGCCCACAGGCACACATTTTTCTGTATTTTGGCTGAACAAATGACAATTTATGTTCCTCTTTACTGTTGTCAGGGATCAGATGAGTCAAAAATTGTGATAGTCCTGGTTTAGTCCTGGTTTAGTCCTGGTTTAGTCCTGGTTTAGTCCTGGTTTAGGGACACCTGGGACATTTCTTTTATAAAACTGGGACAAATCACTGGTTTTGTATAAATCTGCTGGGACAGGGGACACTGGGACTGGGACAGGGACATCTGGAACATGCGTACATACAAGTTTTGCTTTGACAGTATTGAACGTTGACATCTTAATGCAGAAATAAGGGCGACAATATGTTAAAATGAAATAAAAAAGATAAAAAAAATTGCAAAAGTTCCAATTAAAGGTACAGTTTTTGTCTGAAAGTGCCATGTCACCTGTGGGGGGCCTCTGCTCTCCTCTACGCTGTCGTCTGCAGGGCCCCGAGGAGCACAGAGCGGGACAGGAAGAGACGTTTTTTACAATCTGAGCCTTATTTTGGTAATAAAACAAGTTGTTTTACTCACCCATAGCACTTTGGTGTCATATGGAGCACTTCCAGAGATGTTTTAGATTTGCGATCTCCATAACGTGAGTTCTCGGGGCACATGTTTGCGGTTTCCAAATAACACAAACTTTATCACTTTTCAAGCCATAGAAGCTCAATGTCTTAGCCTACGATTTCGTTTGGTCAAAAGTGGCCTGTAATCCGAGATGTATCCATAGTTTCGAGTAGATGACGCCAGTGCACATGTGCGAAGTCAGTTTATTTCGCTCTCAGCTCTCGGGACCCAAACATGAAACACAAAGCTGTAAATTATGGATAAATCTGGGATTACAGGCCACACAGTTCCACATCCATTATCCCAGATGTTATCCAGTGCCAGACAGATTTCCACAACTCAGGTGTTTCAGTTTGTGTTTCCCTTCAGATCTCGTCCTCCCTGATCCGCCACAGCCCCACTATCGTGTAAAATGACCTCCGGCGGCTCGGGGCTCTTTTATCCGCGCGGCTCCAATTAGTGATGGGTCAGAAAAACATCCTCCAGGCCAATCCAGATCCTGCCATCAAAATTCCAATAGTAATCATTTCGTGTCCTCCAGTAACAGCGGTGCCAGACGCACAGAGCGTCGTGTAGCAGCGAGTTCCCTTGGGACTGTCCGGCTCTCCAGACCGGCGCTCCTCCGTGATAAAAATATGCCAATAGCGTTGTGGGACCAGCTCCAATTCATGATTTAGGATTTCGAAAATCTGTTCCAGCAGGAGAAAATTTTACGAAAAATGACGAGACGAGAGAAATAGACATCAGACAGAGCAAGATAAGGGAGGAAGAAGAAAATGCGTCTGCTCTCCTCGGCAGCTAGAACAGCTGACACCCCTCACCCTCTGCACCGGACTGAGGCCCCCCCAGTGCAAGAAGGAGCGCTACTGCAGACCCTCCATCCCCACCTCCATCACACTGTACAACTCCACTACATAGTACAGACGTGCAATATTTGTTTTCCTTCTATATTCTCTTATTTACTTATTTTATTAGTATTATTACTTATTTGTCTGCTGCACTTTCTGTTCAAACTTTCTTTTGCACTAAACTGTCTGGAGCTAAAGTGGCAAGTGTGAGATCAATAAAGTGATCTTATGATTCCATGGAAACAAAGTTAAAACCATATTTTGGAAC
Organism: Paratrypauchen microcephalus; assembly: GCA_036785185.1. Classification (NCBI taxonomy): domain Eukaryota; kingdom Metazoa; phylum Chordata; class Actinopteri; order Gobiiformes; family Gobiidae; genus Paratrypauchen; species Paratrypauchen microcephalus. The sequence continues at coordinate 298,214 of JAVJIX010000294.1, forward strand.
ATTCACCAATGCGGTGTAGAGCAGAAAGAGGTCCTCCTTTTGTATTTTGGTCTGTTTTTAGCTAGAAAGTTACATACTGTGGCTTTAAGTGGTTTAAAAAGTCACAAACACACACAGTCCTGTAAACAGCATTTCATTTGTAATACCAACTCCTGACCACAAGAGGGAGACACACTCTACAAATACGCTTCAACTCCAGTTATAAAATCCGTTTTAATTTCAGAACACACAACTGAACAGTCAAAGTGATTGCAAAAAAACAAAACAAAAAACAGCATTTTTCCCCTTCTCCTTCACAAAACTCAAACCACATGAAAACGCCAAAAGGAATGCCTTCAAATAAAAGATGTTTGTGCTAAATGTCACTCCCTCGCGATGGAGGGACGGTGAAGCCCTTTCGTACACTGCAGGTTGTTTTGTGGTTGCTATGGAAACAGGGCGACTACAACAAACGACATACTGCGTTTAGTATCGTGTTGATTAAACGTAAGTCAAAAAAAAACAGGATTAATGTTTGTGTAGATTTGCATTTCAGTCACATTGGAAGAAAGTGTCATTGTCCTTTTTTCTTTTTGTTTTTTTTAAAATAAAACTTCACGTTTTTAAGACTTCTAAGAACGAAAAAAACAAAAAAACACAGAAAAACAGAAGTGTGCTGTTAAATATGACCGATTACATAGATTATTTTATTATTTTTTTTAAAGAGGAGGTATTTTACTTCTATGGTTTCTATGGATACGCCATTTCTCTGCCTGGAATGTTCCACGGTGCGACATTAAACAGCTCTACTTTACATTTATCCAATTACAGCTGGTTTTAGAGCTCAAAAACACCAATAAAAACAGGAATTCTGCCATTGAGCGGGGTCGCTTCTCCACAGATCTGACTTTTACCTCGGTCTGGTTTGGTCTCCGTGACGATAGGAAGTTTTAATGCCGTACTGTGAAACATTCCAGACAAAGCAATCAAGTTTGTGAAGTTGCAGTGCACAGTTTTGTATCGTGTTTTTGCGTATTTCTGGAGAATTGTCGCGCGGGAGCATCGGCGACGTCGAATTTTCACAGCCAAGCGCCAAATAGAGCCTGGGAGAGATCGCTAAATGACTCAAACATGCATGGATGACTCTAAAACCTCTTCAGGCCTGTTTTTGAGGAAGGAACAACGTTTTTAAAAAATGGTAGAAATCTAAAGAAAATACCCCCTCTTTAAATGACACAAGTATGTATAATCTTTCTTCATAAATTTAATCAGGATTTATTGTCAAAACAAAGCATGAAACAGACATTTTCTCAGACGCAGGAAAAAAAGAATCACTCATAAACACGCACTAGCGCCCCTTAGAGGAAAATAGACTCTTAACAGCTAAAAATATATTTGATTTTTTAAGCGTACACAACCGTAACACAACCCCCACCCAGTGATCGATATGAAAGTCTTCTATTATCTGATCTACAAAATATAGCAATGCCCTTTTGAAAAATAGTCGCTTTCGTCCATCGCGGGACACATTTCGACAACAAAGATACATTCAGATGTGACGTGCAGAGGGCGTAGTGCCGGCGGGTGAAGGCAGGGGTCAGTATCGCGTCTGGTACTCGTGGTGCCAGCGGTTAAAGTCGTTGTAGAAGAGGACGATGCTGCCCGACGCCATGCCCGTGATGATGCACCTGCAGGAGACCGGGGTTAGGTTCACGTGGCTTTTTCTTTATGTTTACCACTTAAGACATTTTATTTCCATACAGAAGACATCAGATATAATAAGCACAACACTGTTTATGATACATGTGTTATCAGATAATACTCCCTACAACTGCACAGAGCTATGACTGATTTGTATATATATTATTATTATTATTTTTTTTTTTATAATTATGTCTCATTTGACACTGGTCTCTTGCTCCTTTTTTTTGCTATTCCATCTATTTTTTCTTACCCACTGTTATTATATTTGATGAGTGAGCGACTGCACCCAAACTATTTCCCTTGTGGATCAATAAAGTTTAAGTCTAAGTTTAAAGGAAAAGTAACTTTTTTTTACAATCTGAGCTTTATTTCGGTAATAAAACAAGTTGTTTTACTCACCCATAGCACTTTGGTGTCATATGGAGCATTTCCAGAGATGTTTTAGATTAGCGTTAGGCTAACGCCGTTAGCCTAGCGCGACTTCTAGCCATAGCTCGGGGCATTCCCCGAGCATGTAATATGCCCCGTGCGGGCTCCAAATAACACAAACTTTAGCACTTTTCAAATCATAGAAGCTCGATGTCTTAGTCTACGATTTCGTTTGAGTCAAAAGTGGCCTGTAATCCGAGATTTAGCCATAGTTTACAGCTTTGTGTTTCATGTTTGGGTCCCGGGAGCTGAGAGCACAGTCCGCACATGCGCACTGGCCTCCTCATCTACTCGAAACTATGGCTAAATCTCGGATTACAGGCCACTTTTGACCACACGAAATCGTAGATTAAGACATCGAGCTTCTATGATTTGAAAAGTGCTAAAGTTTGTGTTATTTGGAGCCCGCACGGGGCATATTACATGCTCGGGGAGTATATCATATGCCCCGAGCTATGGCTATAAGTCGCGCTAGGCTAACGGCGTTAGCCTAACGGCGTTAGCCTAACGGCGTTAGCCTAACGCTAATCTAAAACATCTCTGGAAATGCTCCATATGACACCAAAGTGCTATGGGTGAGTAAAACAACTTGTTTTATTACCGAAATAAGGCTCAGATTGTAAAAAACGTTACTTTTCCTTTAAGAAGTTATGTAGTAGTTTTTAGTTATTTTCAGTTTATTTTTGTTTACTACATTCCATATGTGTCATAGTTAGATGAACTAGTGCATACTACCAGTAAAATATACAACAAAAAATACTATACAATAAAAAAGTAGTACAATAAAATGTAAAAATGTAAAAGACTAAGGGAATAATAAAGGGACTAAGGGAATAAAATATAAATTGTTAAGTCATTAATATTAATATAATTATACAAAAGCAAAGATACTTTGAGCTTTTTAATATAAAACAAGGTTTTTGTTTTGTTTTTTTGCTTCATAATTACATACATCATATATGAGAGGTCCAAAACCAGGCCGTGGACCATCGAGTACGATCTTTAAGTTTTTCTTCTTTTTTATAGTCTGCCACCATATTTATGTGCAATATTTATGCAAATTTAACACTTAAAATATAGCTGCAAGCAGCAATGTGGGGCCAAGCAGTGACCCAGCCTAATCTGATGACGTGCGTTGGATCAGTCTTCGCCCAAAACACATTTCTGCATGTTGTAGCGCCCCCTAGTGGCCAATGTGCACCAAATTTGGTATCATTGAGAGAGCTGAAATGCACATCAACGCACGTCAATTTGATGACATGCGTTAGATCAGTCTTCGCCCGAGGATCCCAGGGATTCCAAGTTTTTGAAAATCAGACTTACGGTTCAAAAGTTACAAGCAGAAATGAGGGAGGAGAAGCATTTTGAGTGTTTTTCATAAAATCCAAGATGGCGGACATTCTATTCCGGCGGACATGACGTCATAGGATGCGTTGGATTCGTCTTGGCCCAAGGATTCTAGGGATTCCAAGTTTTTGCGAATCGGGCGTACGGAAGGAATTTTCAGGTACATTTCTACGTGTAACTTTTGAACCGTATGTCCAATTTTCAAAAACTTGGCATCCCTGGACTCCTTGGGCCAAGCCGAATCCAACGCACCATATGACGTCACTCTATGACGTCATTTCCGCCATTTTGAATTTTATGAAAAACACTCAAAATGCTTCTCCTCCCTCAATTTTGGACCAATTTTGCTCAAATTTGGTAGATAGCATCTTTGGACTGAGCCTCATCAGAAATATGCCTGGATTTTTGGATATCTTTTATCGTTTTGTCGTGACAGCCAATCAAACCTGCAACTTTGAGCTGCTGGTGGCCCTAGAGGGCAACTTTGAGCTGCTGGTGGCGCTAGAGGGTTGGGGGTGGGGACCTATAAATTGCTGTGGGTAATGAGGAGACTGGCTGGAATGTGCATGCCAAATTTCACAACTTTTTACCAGACGGTTCTAGGGGTTGTTCTAGGGGTCTGCGGTCTTAACTGATATACATTTGTATTTATATATATTTGATACATACTCCATAAGTATATAAAACGTAGGAAACCTCAGAGTACTAGTGGTGTTGGTGTCGTGTCGTTTACCTCTGGTCGTTTGACATGGCCATGGAGCGGATGCCGGCGTCGCAGGCCGGGTACGTGAACAGCAGTTTGAGGTTATGGAGCTGCCACACAGACACCACCCCCCCGTCTCCGCCCATCAGCAGGTACTGGCCGTCCCGACTCAGCTGCATCGCCTGGGAACGCAAACAAAACAACACACAAAAACACACAAGACGAGGTTAAAGTGCGTCGAACGGGGCTCAAGATTCTCTCATTTGACTTCATTTGGCTGGATAAAACCTGCTGTAAATATAAACGATAAATATAATGACTTTTACACAAATCAAGAAGGAATTTGCGAAGAAAAGTTGGAAAATAAAGAGTAAAAAGTTCTATATTCATGACGTCACACTGGGGAGAATTATGTACGAAAAAAGTCAAATTTGAAACCAAAAAATTGCCAAAATCTGGGGGGAAAAAAAACATTTTCTCGTAAAATGTTAATGAATAAATGTACGGTAGAGCTGTTTAATGTCACACTGTGGAACATTCCAGGCAGAGCGATGACGTATCCATAGAAACAAGCAGGTGACAGACCCTCAACCAAAAAGTTACACAGTGCAGCTTTAATTGTTTTAGTCAAATGAATCGTTGCCTCTCACATTGGCCTTGGAACTCGCCTAAGCGAACAAGAAACTTTTTCGTTTGATTAATTCTCTGCGTAAAATAATCCTGCCCCACGAGCCCTGAAATCTCCGTGTACACGAGCGCGAACAAAGATTTACTCTGCTCATCTGCCGCCGGCCCGGGGGGAAGGGGGGCGTACGCAAACGACGCAACAGGAGCTGAAATATGAGAGCTCTATGGAATCAATCAGAGCGAAGACGAGACGAGAGCCCGGAGCCCGGACAGGCCGCCGCTCTAATGTGAGGATCTACTGTGGGTTTACGACCGCGCGAGACCGCCTGCAGAGTCCGACACACACTGGAAACATGTGTGTGCTGCTGCATGAGCTTCTCACACTGGGGAGTGGATTTAAAAATGTTAACAAATGTATTTTTTTTTTTTTTTTTTAAAGAAAATGGTTAAAACATGTATATGTTCTAAAGCAGGGGTGCCCAACCAGTTGACCGCGATCGACTGGTAGATCGCGGTCACTGGTAGGTATGGCTACGTTCCAGAGGTGTGGACTCGAGTTATGTGACTTCGACTCGAGTCAGACTCGAGTCACAAATTTGATAACTTTAGACTCAACTCGACAAAATGTACAAACACTTGCAACTCGACTTGGACTTCAGTATCAATAACTCGTGACTTCACTTGGACTTAGGCCTTTTGACTTGTGATGACTTGTTACGTCCAATGAAAAAAAAACCTCTAAAAGTATGTTGATAAGGACCGCACTCGTTGTACTTGTGAATCTGCGAAAATGTATGCAAAGAGCATGTGCGCGCGGCTTGCACAACATCCAATCACAGTAGATCTACGTTGCTTTCATTCGACCGCATCCAAGGCAGATCTTGCAGACATTATATGATTTGTAGAAATTTTATTTCTTTGTAAAGGGGACTCGAAATGACTCAAAACTAAAATGCTAGGACTTTGGACTCGACTTGAGACTTGTGAGCTTTGACTTCGGACTTGACTCGGCACTTGGATACTCTTGACTCGGGACTTCACTCGGACTTGAGTGCAAAAGACTTAGACTTACTTGGGACTTGCCCAGAAATGACTTTGTCCCACCCCTGCTACGTTCAGACTGCAGGGCTTAATGCTCAATTCCGATTTTTTTGTGAAATCCGATCTTTTTGCAAGGTCGTTCACATTTCCAATTAAATACGACTTGCATGTGATCTCCAGTGTGAACTTTAAACGCCCCAAAAGTGTCCCACATGAGCCTTGGAGGACACGATGAGGTCACGTGCAGCGAGCGCGCTCAGGGTTTACGGAAGTCGCCTAAAGTCGCTGTCGTACCGGAGCCAGAATGTACAGCTTATTTGTTTTAAGGAGGAGAAGGACGAGGTTTTTGGCCACGGCGTTTTGTGGGGCAGCGGCAGCAACGTCCGTAGAAATTAACGTGTTGGTGCTGAGAGCGGTGGGATTGCTACGTGCTTCGCCGCTTCACTGACACGGAGTTCATATACTATTTTCACATGACGAGAAGAACGTTTGTGTACATTTGTGAGCGCCGACTTGTACCACTCTCGCTGGAGGAAACACGCCCAGGTCGGATGAACGCGACCTGGCCGTTCAGACTGAAGTCGCATGCCAAAAGATCGGATATGTATCGGATTTAGGATCACATATCTTGGGCTACGTTCACACTGCAGCCTGAAGTGACCCAAATCTGATTTTTTCGCCCCTGTGCGACTTTAAAAATAATCTCACTCCAAAAGCCCATATTTGCCATGTCTAACAGGTCATTCTAAAATGGACTAGAATGCAGATCCCCCCCTCTTGGTAGATCTCGGCACACCATCAACCTCAAAAGTAGATCTCGGTTAAAAAAAAAGGTTGAGCAGCCCTGATCTAAGGTGTTTCATATTGGCTTGTGTCGATTTTGAACCCACTTTGCGATTGAGTGCGATTGTCAGTTTTTCTGTGTTCGCTTTGCTCATTTGTTTCCCAAATTCTGCGAGCGTGGTTTGTTGGTTTGTTGGTTTGTTGGTTTGGTGGTTTGGTGGTTTGTTGGTTTGTTGGTTTGTTGGTTTGGTGGTTTGTTGGTTTGATGGTTTGTTCGGTTGTTGGTTTGGTGGTTTGTTGGTTTGGTGGTTTGTTGGTTTGGTGGTTTGTTGGTTTGATGGTTTGTTCGGTTTGTTGGTTTGTTGGTTTGGTGGTTTGGTGGTTTGTTGGTTTGGTGGTTTGGTGGTTTGGTGGTTTGTTGGTTTGGTGGTTTGTTGGTTTGATGGTTTGTTCGGTTGTTGGTTTGGTGGTTTGTTGGTTTGGTGGTTTGTTGGTTTGTTGGTTTGGTGGTTTGTTGGTTTGGTGGTTTGTTGGTTTGATGGTTTGTTCGGTTGTTGGTTTGGTGGTTTGGTGGTTTGTTGGTTTGTTGGTTTGGTGAAGTGCGCTCACACTCGCTCTATCACCGGTAACGATGGAACTTGTCCGGACGTGTTTGTCGCTCAATTGATCCGTCAGGCTGGAGCAGCTTCGGTGATCGGAAAATTCTTTTTGACAAAAGCTCCAAATCAGCATGTTCTTGTTCGTTCTTTTTATAAATAACCTCGCCGTTCAAAGGCCCTGGCAGCGATTTGCTCGCCGCACGCCAAATTTAAAATGCGCATTGAATTGCCGCTCATAATGAATTGCGTTAATTTTTATAACACGTTCATTTGCAGTGTAATTAATTAATCAAATTAATGATTAAAATGACAGCCCTAATAATAATAATACTAATAATACTAATAATAAGTATATTTAAATCATAGAAATTAGCCTTACACATGGCAACAGCTCGTGGTTAATTACACCGTCAGAGCAGTATCCAACATGGCTACCGTCAGGGGCCCCGGGGTCTAAACATGGCCGCGGTCAGGGGCCCCGGGGTCTAAACATGGCCGCGGTCAGGGGCCCCGGGGTCTAAACATGGCCGCGGTCAGGGGCCCCTGGATCTAAACATGGCCGCGGTCAGGGGCCCCGGGGTCTAAACATGGCTGTGGTCAGGGGCCCGGGGTCTAAACATGGCCGCGGTCAGGGGCCCCTGGATCTAAACATGGCCGCTGTCAGGGGCCCCGGGGTCTAAACATGGCTGTGGTCAGGGGCCCGGGGTCTAAACATGGCTGTGGTCATGGGCCCGGGGTCTAAACATGGCTGTGGTCAGGGGCCCGGGGTCTAAACATGGCTGTGGTCATGGGCCCGGGGTCTAAACATGGCTGTGGTCAGGGGCCCCTGCATCTAAACATGGCCGCGGTCAGGGGCCCCGGGGTCTAAACATGGGCCGAGCTCAACGGCTCATGTCTCTAGATTAGCCTCGTCCGGCGAGAAACGTCCGATCGCTCCCAGCCCCATTGAACATGAGGAGTCGTGCTCTTTTGTCGAGCGGGTGCACGCCAATGCACGCGAGCGTACGCAAAGGTCACGTGATCACTTTGACCAATCAGAGTGAGAGGAGCAGAGCGGAGCCACGGCTAACGATTAGAAAGCTGTTTTTAAGACAACTGAAGGAGTTTGAGCTGAGAAAAAGTTTATGATCTAAAAATAGGTCAAAATCGCCACAAAATCCGACCTCTTTAAAAACTGTAGGTGTCGCCAGCCCCTGTCAGACGAACACCAGCAGATCGTGATGACATTGCGCTCTATGGGAAAAATCCTTTCTGGACAGGAGTTTTTTTTCGTTGAAGTACCAGTGAGTGGCACCAACATCCTCCAGTGAACAGACCCACGGCGGTGATGTGTGACCCATCGTGGCCACCGTCAGTCCGGTGTTGTGACGTGTGACCCATCGTGGCCGCCGTCACTCCGGTGTTGTGACGTGTGACCCATCGTGGCCGCCGTCAGTCCGGTGTTGTGACGTGTGACCCATCGTGGCCGCCGTCAGTCCGGTGTTGTGATGTGTGACCCATCGTGGCCGCCGTCAGTCCGGTGTTGTGATGTGTGACCCATCGTGGCCGCCGTCAGTCCAGTGGTGTGACGTGTGACCCATCGTGGCCGCCGTCAGTCCGGTGTTGTGATGTGTGACCCATCGTGGCCGCCGTCAGTCCGGTGTTGTGATGTGTGACCCATCGTGGCCGCCGTCAGTCCGGTGTTGTGATGTGTGACCCATCGTGGCCGCCGTCAGTCCGGTGTTGTGACGTGTGACCCATCGTGGCCGCCGTCAGTCCGCTGTTGTGACGTGTGACCCATCGTGGCCACCGTCAGTCCGCTGTTGTGATGTGTGTGCTGTAGGTCTCATCACTCACAAAGAAAGGCCCTGACGACGCCAACAGGAACACGGAAAACTAGCTACAACTCTGCTCTCTTCACCTAAGGAAACATGGAAACGACTAAATGACGAAATGACACCATATTTCCAAGTAGAACGGAGTAAAAGAGTTTGACAGTGGACCTGCTGGTGTTTAGGAGCCGTAAAACTGAAATGATCTGGATTACAACACAACTTTGTACCATTTTGACTGTTTAATCCACTCTTTTTGAAGCATTTCCAGGTCGTATTCTTCTCAAATTATTTTACTAAACAAAATCCCCAGTGTTGACATTTTGCAGATCTTCAGACACACATCCACGGTACCTCTACAGAACTAATTCGTGGACAGTGTGGGTGTTCAGAAAGAATTCCCACCGTCAGCTCAGTCCTTGATATCAGAGGTATAATACTCCCTACAGTAGAAACAAAGCCACACTGCACTAGGACAAACGACCACACGTGTTCAGGTTCATGTCTCCCGGTGCTTCGTCTTCTGGCTGCGAGAATTTATTCTACAATAGCGGGTGAAGTCGAGTGTCTTGCCCTCGTGCACAACGGCAGTAAATGCTTGGAGGAAGTTTGAAATGGCCGTAAACAAACATCTCCTTTTGGATTAACGCGGATTAAAGAATAATGACGTCAAATAAAAACCTTTTTACATTTTATAAACTTGTAGAAGACATCAAATAAAAAATAATATATATATATAAAATAAATAAAATAAATACAAAATAAATAAAATATAAATACAAATAAATAAATAAATAAAAATAAATAAAGACAATAATAAATAAATAAAACAATAAATAAAAATATAATTAAAAAATGAATAAAAATAAAAAATAAATACATAAATAAATAAAAATAAATACAATAAATAAATAAAATACATACAAAATAAAAAATATGGAATTATGATATATGGAATTATATAGAAAAAAAGAATAATGACGTCAAATAAAAACCTTTTCATTCCGTGTTTTTTCTTTAACTACTTTCTACATTTTATAAACTTGTAGAAGACATAAAAAAAAATAAAAAAAATAATAAAATAAAATAAATACAAAATAAAATATAAATACAAATAAATAAATAAATAAATACAATAATAAATAAAACAATAAATAAAAAATATAATTAAAAAAATTAATTAAAATAAAATAAAATAAATATATGAATAAATAAAAATAAATACAATAAATAAATAAAATACATAAAAAATAAAAAATATGGAATTATGATATATGGAATTATATAGAAAAAAATAATAAACGTCTCTTAATGAGTTTTATGCTGAAGTCTCCTGAAATGGTTTTCACTTCACAGCTGTGTCTAGTCAAGAAATGCCAAAAATGGAAAAGGTGGATGTAGAATCCCTGTTGTCCAGGTGGAATCCTTGACAAAAGGAGAAATTCAATTTGTCAAATGGACGAAAGTTTATTTGTTCGAAATAAACTTGGTTCGACCAAATAAACTTTTGTCCAGTTGACAAATTGAATTTATCCTTTTGCCACGAAAAGGGTGGATATATTTTTTTCCATCTAAAACGGGTTATTTTTGGTTTATTTCTCCATTCCACATGTGTCATTCATAGCTCGGATGCCTTCAGTGAGACTCTACAGTAAAGAATCGTGGAAATAAAGGCGAAAAATACGTGGAAAATGTATCCAAACTTTGGTCCAGTCAGGTACGTGTAGATCCTGATTAGAAAAACTTCAAACCCTGTAAATCTCCTCAGGTACAGTCCTCGTGACCTGGGCTCTCTCAGCGGGGGTCCTGGATTATAAATCACACCACGACCACGGCAAACTCACACAAAAATGTCCTGCTTCTCTGTGGGAAACAAGATGGCCGAGCGGATTCTGGTGTCTACAAGACGACTGTAGCAGGAACATTTTCAACTTTAATGTCCGTATTTCCGACATTTTCTTTTCTTTTTTTCATACTGAGGGGAAAAAGTAGAGTTTGGATTTACGGTGCTGTTAATCCTCCGGGCTACATGTACGACTGTGGTTGAGTTATACCAGAGCTTAGCGTCTAATCGGTTCAGTATGGCCCATGTCACCTGATGCTGGTTTTAGGCCTCGGTACTCACTGTTAGCTTGTCATCTCGCCAAGTTAATAAATCTACCAAATGTGTACGCAAAAAAAAGGAGCGACTGGGCCAAGATTTGAAGTAAAAAAAGGAGTAAAAGTCAAAAATAATGTGTGCAGGCAAAGATGTGGAGATTTTTAAGGGTCCATGGTATAAAAGCAGTATTAAAGCGGTATTAAAGCGGTATAAAAGCGGTATAAAAGTGGTATAAACGTGGTATAAAAGTGGTATAAAAGTGGTATAAATGTGGTATAAAAGTGGTATAAATGTGGTATAAAAGTGGTATAAAAGTGGTATAAAAGTGGTATTAAAGAGATATAAAAGTGATATAAAAGTGGTTTGAACGTGGTACAAAAATGGTATTAAAGGGGTATATAAAAGCAGCATTAAAGCAGTATAAAAGCAGTATAAAAGCAGTATAAAAGTGGTATATGAAAGTGGTATAAACGTGGTATAAAAGTGGTATAAAAGTGGTATAAACGTGGTATAAAAGCAGTATTAAAGCGATATAAAAGTGGTATAAATGTGGTATAAAAGCAGTATAAAAGTGGTATAAAAGCAGTATAAAAGTGGTATAAAAGTGGTATAAAAGTGGTATAAAAGTGGTATAAACGTGGTATAAAAGCAGTATAAAAGTGGTATAAAAGCAGTATAAACGTGGTATAAAAGCAGTATAAAAGTGGTATAAAAGCAGTGTAAAAGTGGTATATGAAAGTGGTATAAACGTGGTATAAAAGTGGTATAAAAGTGGTATAAACGTGGTATAAAAGCAGTATTAAAGCGATATAAAAGTGGTATAAATGTGGTATAAAAGCAGTATAAAAGTGGTATAAAAGCAGTATAAAAGTGGTATAAAAGTGGTATAAAAGTGGTATAAAAGTGGTATAAACGTGGTATAAAAGCAGTATAAAAGTGGTATAAAAGCAGTATAAAAGTGGTATAAAAGCAGTATAAACGTGGTATAAAAGCAGTATAAAAGTGGTATAAAAGCGGTATAAAAGTGGTATAAACGTGGTATAAAAGCAGTATAAAAGTGGTATAAAAGCAGTATAAAAGTGGTATAAAAGCAGTATAAAAGTGGTATAAAAGCAGTATAAAAGTGGTATAAAAGCGGTATTAAAGCGGTATAAAAGCGGTATTAAAGCGGTATAAAAGCAGTATTAAAGCGGTATAAAAGCAGTATTAAAGCGGTATAAAAGCAGTATTAAAGCGGTATAAAAGCAGTATTAAAGTGGTATAAAAGCAGTATTAAAGCGGTATAAAAGCGGTATTAGAGTGGTATAAAAGCGGTATAAAAGCGGTATAAAAGCAGTATAAAAGTGGTATAAAAGCAGTATAAAAGTGGTATAAAAGTGGTATAAAAGTGGTATAAAAGCAGTATAAAAGTGGTATAAAAGCAGTATAAAAGTGGTATAAAAGCAGTATAAAAGTGGTATAAAAGCAGTATAAACGTGGTATAAAAGCAGTATAAACGTGGTATAAAAGCAGTATAAAAGTGGTATAAAAGTGGTATAAAAGTGGTATAAAAGCAGTATAAAAGTGGTATAAAAGCAGTATAAAAGTGGTATAAAAGCAGTATAAACGTGGTATAAAAGCAGTATAAAAGTGGTATAAAAGTGGTATAAAAGTGGTATAAACGTGGTATAAACGTGGTATAAAAGCAGTATAAACGTGGTATAAAAGCGGTATAAACGTGGTATAAAAGCAGTATAAACGTGGTATAAAAGCAGTATAAAAGTGGTATAAAAGTGGTATAAAAGTGGTATAAACGTGGTATAAACGTGGTATAAAAGCGGTATAAACGTGGTATAAAAGCAGTATAAACGTGGTATAAAAGCAGTATAAAAGTGGTATATGAAAGTGGTATAAACGTGGTATAAAAGCAGTATAAAAGTGGTATAAAAGCAGTGTAAAAGTGGTATATGAAAGTGGTATAAAAGCAGTATAAAAGCAGTGTAAAAGTGGTATATGAAAGTGATATAAAAGTGGTATAAAAGTGGTATAAAAGTGGTATAAACGTGGTATAAAAGTGGTATAACTACACTATTTCTGCAGTTTTTTTATTTCATTCCCATGTTTAACACACAAATCCTGCATATTTATGTTGAGATCTTCTCTCAAACTGAAAACGCTCTGTTCCACCTTGTGATGTCACGTTATAGAGGAAGTGGTCGACTCCGTACACCTTCACTGGAATCATTTGGAGGATTTCACCCCTGGAATTGCCAATCTCTACTAAAGGTAAAAGGAAGCTTGAAAACTACCACTTCATGACATCACAAGGTGGAACAGAGCATTTTGAGCTTCTGGAGATGTAGACAGACGAATAATAAAGGGTTACTCAAACATGTGCGATGTCTGGTCATGTTTTTTAAGAGGAAACAGCAGCTTAAAGCTCACGAAAGTCAATTTTGCACAATAGCTACTTTATTTTGAACTTTTAAAATTTTCTATTATAATTTGCACATTTTAAATCGCAATGTTGAGCTAAAATGCCTTGATAAAAGAAAAAGATCTGCCGACTTCTGTGTTAGAAAACCGACGTCGCCGCAAATGAGATGCCAACTCCAACGGACAGCTGCAGGTTTCGCTTCCTGTTACATCATTTTATTTATTTTTTTACTTGTTTTTATTAAATTATTTTTGTTGCAAGCCACATATAGTTATGAAACAGCAGTAAAAATACAATAAAAGTAAAATGACAAAATGTAAAATGATAAATGTGTCTTCATTTGGATCCTTGGAGTTATTTGCTCCATGTTATACACATTTTTATTGGACTTTTCCACTGGGTGATTGTGGAGGGTCTGAGACGTTATCATTAAAGAGTAAAATTAATATTTGATGTAACGTTTTTGGAAAAAATCCCAACAGCACAAATGATGGCTCCAATTTATTTTTATTTTTGATTTATTTATTTAAATTGGGACAATGTATATTAATCACCATGACAACAAACAGCATCAATGTAAATATGCCGGAATTAGAACAACATCTACTTTACATCTGTTGAAGACTAAACCAGGACTAAACCAGGACTAAACCAGGACTAAACCAGGACTGAACCAGGACTAAACCAGGACTAAACCAGGTCTAAACCAGGTCTAAACCAGGACTGAACCAGGACTGAACCAGGACTAAACCAGGACTGAACGAGGACTGAACCAGGACTAAACCAGGACTAAACCAGGACTAAACCAGGACTGAACCAGGACTAAACCAGAACTAAACCAAGACTGAACGAGGACTGAATGAGGACTGAACCAGGACTAAACCAGGTGTGAACCAGGACTAAACCAGAACTAAACCAAGACTGAACGAGGACTGAATGAGGACTGAACCAGGACTAAACCAGGACTGAACCAGGACTAAACCAGGACTAAACCAGGATTAAATCAGGTGTGAATCAGGACTAAACCAGGACTAAACCAGGACTAAACCAGGACTAAACCAGGTCTAAACCAGGACTAAACCAGGACTGAATGAGGACTGAACCAGGACTAAACCAGGACTCAACCAGGACTAAACCAGGACTAAACCAGGACTAAACCAGGTCTAAACCAGGACTCAACCAGGACTGAATGAGGACTGAACCAGGACTAAACCAGGACTAAACCAGGACTGAACCAGGACTAAACCAGGACTAGACCAGGACTAGACCAGGACTAAACCAGGACTAAACCAGGACTAAACCAGGACTAGACCAGGACTAGACCAGGACTAAACCAGGACTAAACCAGGACTAAACCAGGACTAAACCAGGACTAAACCAGGACTGAAGCAGGACTAAACCAGGACTGAAGCAGGACTGAACCAGGACTAAACCAGGTCTATGTTTCAGTGTTCTTGCAGGTTGAGGAGGACATGAGCAGGTCATGTGTTCCAGGACTGTGATCCTCTGACAGACGTCCATGAATACCGTTTTAATCCTAAACCGTTTTCAGTTTCACGTCGCACGTCGTTCCAAAATGTTTCCAGAAATCCCAGAATATAATATAAGGGAACATATCACATTTTTATCTAGTACTTGCTTGATTTCACCATGATTAGATGCTAAAACTGCAATTCGTAACTCTGAACCTGTCCCGTTACCATTAGCAGAGGCGGTTCTTGGGGGGGGCGAGTGGGGCAATTGCCCAGGGCGCAACTTCGTGAGGGGCGCCATGCCGAGCGCTTGAAAAAAAAAAATCTATCATATCACTGTGTAGGAAATTGGCAAATTAGCGCCCCCTCTGGCTGCAAGCGCCTGTGCAATACATTCCCTTCCACGCGGGCCAATGCGCAGCGCAGAGACCTGCTGGAGCCTACAGCGGCGCGAGAGGAAAGGAAGAGAGAAAGAAAGAGAAGATAGAGAGAGGAGTCACCCCCTCCTCTCTGCGGCCGGTAACTGACAAAGCGTCTCAATCTGACAGTACACCGGCCGCGAGTCCAGCTCACACTACCACGATTTGACCAATGTCACGGCACTAGTTGCTAAGAGGAATTGACCAATGATACTACTCCTACCAACACGGAAACTACAGAAGACAATAGTAAACGAAGTTAGTATAACGCAACATTTAATCACTTTTAAATCGATCGTTCACCCTCCGTGGTATTTACTATGAATACAACGTACAAGACACACTTTACACGGGACTATGTAGAGATACGAGATCAGCATTTTCAATAGAGGCGACGTGAATGACTTATCCCGGACAACACTTCATCTGGGAGCTCTGTTGGATTTGCTGAACAGTATCTCATCTTTGCTTTTGGTAAGTCATGTCATGAAATGTGTTTGTCATATCACTATTCTATTTTAGCGATATTATATTATATTATATTATATTATATAATTATATATTTATTATACTGAGGAGAAATCTTTTGTTTGTGTGTGTGCCTGTGCAATCTGTAGAATAAGACAGAAGAAGAAGAAATGTTTAAGGTGAGAGTAGCCCTGTGTGTGTGTGTGTGTGTGTGTGTGTGTGTGTGTGTGTGTGTGTGTGTGTGTGTGTGTGTGTGTGTGTGTTTAGGGGATTTTGAAAAAATCGTTTGAATAATTGTGATTTCAATATTGACTGATAATCGTGATGATGATTTTTTCCATAATCGAGCAGCCGATGGTTCTATTTATACATCTGATTGTATATATTTTTGCCACTTTTATGTGTAGAGTTTATTTATTATTTTTTATTTATGTTATTTAAGTTATGATAACTTATATTTTTTGAAAGTTAATAAAATAATGAGAACCACTCTATAGTGATAATTAAACATGGCTGCTTGTGGTAAATGTTGTGGGGTTTTTTTTCCTTGGGGGGGGGTTCATTCCTGGGGGGGGCGCTCAGAGGGGGTCTCGCCCAGGGAGTAATTCAATGTAGAACCGCCACTGACCATTAGCAACAGGTTTGATTGACAGTGCTGCTTAGCTCCCGCCCCCTGCTGTAACCAACGAACATTTTTCTACACGTAAAAAACCCAAAAACAAAAAACCATCTCAACAACCGATTCACTCTGACATATTTTTATAGCTCACAGATGCTAATTAGCTCGCCGTCCAAAACTCAGACCCAACATGGCCGCTGTTTGTATCTGCTCATAAACTTCCCTAAACAACACAACTCACTGTTTACGCGTCTCTGTCCATTACACTCCAGCAGTTTGGGCTTTTGGGTTTTCCTCCGTTAATCTAAACCAGTCTCTGTTTTGTCTGTCAGCGAGCCCGTGCATTTCGCAGGAAACTGTGACCAAAGGCGGTAGCGCTATCCCGTGTCGCCATGGTCACCGGGGAGGACAGGGAGGAAGAGGAGGAAGAGGGGTGTCGTCCAGCGCCTCGGGGTGGTTAATAGGGTGAGCGGGCGGTGAAAGTCGCTGGTAAAAGTAAAGTGAGATGACTGGAGCGAGCGCAGGATCAAAAGGAGGTCCATGGGCAGGTGTGAAGAAGAGGAGGAAGAGGAAGTAGAGGAGGAAGTAGAGGAAGTAGAGGAGGAAGAGGAGGAGTGCCCATGCACTGCTCCCTCCAGGGACGGAGTCAACCCAACACAGAAAACATCCAGAATCCAGACACGATCGAACAATTTCAAGGTTTCATAGGATTCCCAATTTTTTTTTCCGAATTTCTTTCCCCAATTTCCATTATTCTGTCCATTATTTTGTTTCTGTCCCTTATTCTGTCCGTGGTATAAAAGCGGTACAAAAGTGGTATAAACGTGGTATAAACGCGGTATAAACGCGGTATAAACGCGGTATAAACGCGGTATAAACGTGGTATAAACGTGGCATAAAAATGCTATAAAAGTGGTATAAAAGCAGTGTAAAAGTGGTATATGAAAGTGGTATAAAAGTGGTATATAAAAGCAGTATTAAAGCGGTATAAAAGCGGTATAAAAGCAGTATTAAAGCAGTATAAAAGGGGTATAAAAGTGGTATAAAAGCAGCATCTCCCCACAGTCCAGAGACTATAAATAGCAGTATCAAAGTGGTATTAAAGCAGTATGCTCACCCAGCAGTATGAAAAGCACCACGTATGTGCAACAGGGGAACTCCCTTCCCGGTGCGTAAAAGCAGCATTAGAGTGGTATAAAAGCAGTATTAAAGTGGTATAAAAGCAGTATTAAAGTGGTATATAAAAGCAGTATTAAAGTGGTATTAAAGCAGCATTTATTTAAAAGCACTCGATATGAATGCGCACTAACACAAAGTATTAAAGCGGTATAAAAGCGGTATCGAGCAAATTAATTCCTTTTAAAGCGGTATAAAAGCGGTTTCTCTGGCGACGTATAGACTCCAGTCTAAAGGCGGTAGGAGCAGTATTAAAGCAGTATTAAAGCAGTATTAAAGCGGTATAAAAGCAGTATTAAAGCGGACAGTATTGGCTGGGTGAGCAGGAAAATGCTTTCCACCACTTATTTTAAAGTCTCTGGACTGTGGGGAGATAAAAGCCCAAGTGGTATGCCCTGGGGGTATTAAAGCAGTATTAAAGCAGTATTAAAGCGGTATAAGCGCCTGTACCTTGATGCCGTCGTCCACCTGCATGTGTCCCTGCAGTTTCCCGTTGACGCTGAACACACAGAAGAGGCCCCTCTCATAATACACCACACAGTGTCCTTCAGAGGAGGACTGCACCAGGCGGGGGCGCTCACACGACTCAGGGGCCTCCAGGGTCCTCAGCAGGTCCCCGTTCATGGAGTGGATCAGGCAGGGGCCCTCTGCACACACACAGGGGGGGGGGGGTTTAGCGACTGAGGGATTCTACACACTTTTTATATTTTAATTCTTTTGTTGTTTTTTTTTACACCTGAATCTAGAAAGAGGCAAGAAATATAAAGCTTTTTTTCATGTTCCTTTTTTGAATGTCCTAAAAAAAAAGTCAGTTTTGGCAGTTTTCATATAAAATACCTTATTTTTTTATATGAAATCGTCACATGATGAAAAACTTTATTTATTATATTTTCTTGATTGAAATATAGGAGAAGTTGCAAACTGAAAATCTCAAAATTTAAGATTTTTTTTCCTATTTTCCTGCAGCATCTCGACATTGTAGTTTAAAGTTTAAAGGTGGTTTGAGAATTTCTTAAAGTTTGATGAGATGACATTTTGAAGTGGAGTATTTGAGGGAAATAAACAATGCACATGCTGAAATATATTTCACAAAAAGTAAATATGTAAATTCAGATCAATAAAAACAAGGACTTTATTCTGAATTTGAGAAACGCTGCAGTTGGTTCAGAGTTCATGTTCTTGGCGTTAGACGTGAGTGTTTGAGTTTTGACCTTTGCAGCCGCTGATGACCAGGCCCAGCTCGGCGCACACACTGGCACAGGTCACCTCGCAGTCGTGCCCGGTCAGGATGGCCCGAGGCATCGTGAACTCCGCTGAAGAAACAAACACAAGAACGTCACTCACACGTGCAGTACAGGCTGTGGGCACTAGAGGGCAGCACACATCACACATTACGTTTACCGTGTCGAGCAGAACGCAGAAGCAGCTCATGTTTAGTGTTTAATCTGGTTTAAGATTCAGAGTTTTCACAGAACTATTGCAACATTTATAAAACACAACCTTAGAAATTATATTTTTTTTAAGTCATGGTCCTACTGTATGTCTCACGGTCGGGAGTAGTGACATGCATGTATACATTTCTTAATGTAACTTGTACAGGCATGTTTCTTAAACAATTAAAATGAATGAAAGTGAATGTGGAAAACTTTACCAACCACGATTAACGTCTGATTTGCCTGATTTTTCAGTAAACTGTCTGTTAACGCAAGACATGTGGAGCTTGGACCTGTTCAGTTTGATCTCTGCAACTCTTTTGATTAAAACTTGTAAATAAACTTCTATATACTGCAAATACTAGTACTTAAAATACTGTAAATACTTATTACCAGTATACTAGTACTTAAAATCTGAACTAAGCCTGTATACTAGTACTTAAAATCTGAAATAAGCCTGTATACTAGTACTTAAAATGAATACTGCAAATAATTTTTACTAGTATACTAGTACTTAAAACCTAAAAAAAAGCCTGTCTGACTACTGCAAATACTTTTTACTAGTATACTAGTACAGTCATACCTCACCTTACGAAAGACCAACTAACGAATAATCCAAGTTACGAAACGCCTTCACTTAAAATTTACGAAAGAAAATTCAAGTTACGAAACGCGAAATTTCAAAAATTCGCCCAACTTACGACAAATTCACGTTACGAAACCACTTCTGGAACTAATTAATTTGGTAAAGTGAGGTATGACTGTACTAGTATTTAAAATGTGAAATACGCCTGTCTCGATACTTGCAATAGAATTTCTCCTGTGTGAGATCAATAAAATCACTTCTTCTACTTCTTCTTCTTCATTATGTTTAAGTTTTAACAAAACATTTTTTTCCTCCCAATTTGGCTGGGCTTTTTTTAGTTTAAAACTTATCATCAATATGTACGGAAGTCGACATATTCATGAGCAATACTTTTTCTTCCTTATAACGAGAGAATTAAATCGAGATCTCGAGAAAACAACTGAAACGTCGACCTCCACGATGTGATTTCGGGGATATTTCTCATTCTGAATGAGTCATTAGAATGTCTGGAATAATAATCCATCAGCTGATAAGGCAATATATTGATCAGGGGTTGACACAGGGGGAGATTGCGTTACGTCGTCATTACGTAATTCGGGATCATTTCCAGATTAGTCCGCGGCGCCTCCGCAGAAGACTGGCCCGGCTTCGTCTTTACCGACGGAGATACAGAGTTTTCTCGAGATCACGGAATAATTGTGTAGTTTTCTCGAGATCTCGAGTTAATTTTCTTGTTATTAAGGTGGAAAATAATCATTACGAACATGACCTTCGTAAATATGTTTTACAACTCTCTGCTTTTTGTAATTTTCGACCCATTTTCCAACATTTCTTCTCAAATTCCTTCTGGATTTGCGAAAAAACAAAAATGTATATTTACAACAGGTATTATGTCACACTCAGTTTAACATGGAACTTAATTCAGTAATACGCAATAAAGTAAAGTAATAATCCGTTATTAAAAATGCATAGATTATGGATTACAGTATTGATTTATTTTATTTTATGATACATTTATTTATTTATCTGCTTTAACTGTACGATATAAAGACTTATCTGGACTAGAATCAATTAACATCAGGTCCAGCCCCTTTAAATCCAAGTAAACAAACCAGTGTAATCGCCATGGAAACGCACGGCAGCCCCCCCCCCCCCCCTCCCACACACACTGCTCCCATAATGCACTGCTGTTTTATTGAATTCCATAACCTAATCCAGGGCGTCTAATGAGAGCGCGAACCCGAGCCGCGGCTACTGTAAAACACATTATTAGAGACTGTACCCGTGACCCCGGTGCATTGTGGGAGCGCTGCCGTAAAAATGACAAGACAGCGGCCACGGTAAGGACTTTACGAAGGCCCGAGTCCATAAACGCAGACGGATAATGTGTCCCGGCTCAGGCCACGACGGGCCGACTTTAACAAACCAGATTAGCTCTAATTCAATTTGTTTTTTGTTTTTTGTTTTACAGATGAAATATGAGAACGCCGTTATTACCGTGGGGCATGTCTCGGAAATTTTACTTCGCTAGAATTATTTAATGTGGGGCTGGAGCTGCATTTGAATGTTCTTAATTATGATCAATGATCAACAACAACAATTAAATGTGAAATAAGCCTGTATATACTGAAAATACTAGTACTTAAAATACTGTACACACTTATTACTAGTATACTAGTACTGTACTTAAAATCTGAAATAAGCCTGTATACTAGTACTTAAAATGAATACTGCAAATAATTTTACTACTACTTAAAATCTGAAATAAACCTGTATATACTGAAAATACTTTTTACTATTACTTAAAATCTGAAATATGCCTGTATATACTGAAAATACTTAAACTAGAATTTAAAAAGAATACTGAAAATACTTTTTACGAGTATACTAGTATTTAAAACCTAAAAAAGCCCGTCTGACTACTGCAAATACTTTTTACTACTACTTCAAATCTGAAATAAGCCTATATATAGTGCAAATACTTAAAGTAGTAGTGCAGAGTTTGTGTTAAACATGTGACTGACTCCAGGTCTGTGTGAGGAGGAAACATTAGAACAACCTGAGCCCTTAAACC